>CM055731.1:28357228-28505984 GCA_029465975.1 Dallia pectoralis | reverse complement strand
ATTACAACTGCCCTACCACACGTAACGGTTTCACAGGTTATTACAACCGCCCTACCACACGTAACTGTTTCACAGGTTATTACAACCGCCCTACCACACGTAACTGTTTCACAGGTTATTACAACCGCCCTACCACACGTAACGGTTTCACAGGTTATTACAACCGCCCTACCACACGTAACTGTTTCACAGGTTATTACAACCGCCCTACCACACGTAACTGTTTTACAGGTTATTACAACCGCCCTACCACACGTAACTGTTTCACAGGTTATTACAACCGCCCTACCACACGTAACGGTTTTACAGGTTATTACAAATGTGAGATTAAATATGGTTGTTTGAATTCTCATTTTATCTGCCAATGTGTGCATTACTGTCAACTTATTTCAAATATAGCGTCCATACACTTTGCATGATATTTTTATGGGTTTTTCCATTTGATATTAAAGAGCGTCTTGTACTGTCAGACTTATTTGAAACTATTATCAAAGTTCAGGCAAACAGTTCAGGCGAGTGTCAGTAAACGTACATTCCTGAGGTATGCTAGTCGAGATCTCGCGAGAGGATCCAAACTGGAAGAGAATGTCGAATTCCTCGCGATAATCGTCGATCGAATCGTTGATGAGCGGATGAAGGGATCGAGTTGGGGTCTGAAAAAGTAAATCCAGACTAGAACTTCTCCGAATGCTTTAAAAAAAAAAAATCACGTAAGGATACAAACGGCTCTCACTACAGCTGGTAAACGGTAGGTTAACAAAACTTGAAGGCGTTTCTGGAAGACTTTAGTTTGGGATCACTTGCTGGCGTCTGGCTTGATGTTGTTACACGACTTATTACTACTAATATTAGCTCAAGCGGACGAACAGGTCTGTAGTTGCGAACTAAAAACCAGGCAGTTTTGGCCCTAGGCTATTTTCGCAGCTTAAATATTGACATTTTACAATTTAGTTTAACAACACAATCGTTACCCTTTTTGGCAAAGTCATTTGGTTTGCGGACAGAACAGAAGTTTAAAACTAGGTGTTTTGATTTCTTGGCTACCAGCCTTAGTACGGTAGCTATACGTTATGCTAAGTGAGCTAGCTATACGTTATGCTACGTTACGCTAGCTATACGTTATGCTAAGTGAGCTAGCTATACGTTATGCTACGTTACGCTAGCTATACGTTATGCTAAGTGAGCTAGCTATACGCTACGTTACGCTAGCTGTACGTTACGCTACGTTACGCTAGCTGTACGTTATGCTAAGTGAGCTATCTATACGATATGCTAAGTTACGCTAACTATATGTTATGCTAAGTGAGCTAGCTGACGAGCTATTCGTGTCTAAAGTCTTCTGGCTCCTCCCTCCGCTATCAGTATATGTTCATTTGGGTTTAATTCTGCGGATTTTCGGATACTATAAATAGAGACCTGTATGAAACACCGTAACCGGTTGCTTAATTGTACTGTTTGGTATTCAGTCAGGATGTCCGCCGATGAAAGAAAACAAAGTTACTTAATACTTAATGAGTTGGCTAGGGGATACTCCCTAGCGAAAGTTTGCATCTGTATTGTTGCACCTTTGTTGGCAAACTGAATAAGTTGTGTTTTTGCATGATTATTGGCTTTATAATCTAAAACGTATTTCTGCATCACTGAATCTAAATCAAGTGCTTTGATTTCTGATTAAAGCTGTCTCTGGACCGTGCGAACAGTTGTAGGAAATGAGATATGTTTGTATTTCACTTTTGCCCATAATGGCCAGAATGGATTGCATTAAGAGCATGAGTACAAGGAAGATGCGTTTGGCCTTCCAGTTCTGCCATTAATCACATGGACTGGTCCTTCTGAGTAACAACCCTTATCTCTTCAATGTTTGTTTTTCTTTCTACTGCATACGAGTAGGGGATTGTGCCTTTACTTGGTGCAAAGTACCCAGGGTTTATATGAGAGGAATTTAACAGTTCAGTTCAGCCTGGGTGGCCGGTGTGTTTGGGGACGTAGAAACATGTTATCTATGTGTTTATTAGGCAGGAGCCTGTTATAAGGTTGAATTAGATTTGGTCATCCAGACAGTTATGTTACTTACTTAGGAAGAAGATGGTGTCCGGTTAAAACAAAAGATCAGGGGCCTCATGTATCAATCTTGCGTACGCACGAAAACACGACGTACGCCAGCTTTCACGGTCAGATGTACTAACAGTGAAATTAACGTAAGAATGTACGTTCTTCCACGTGAACTTCATGCCTGGCGTACGTACATTTTTCGGGATTTCTGCCAGTTGGCGACTCATAGAGGCAATAAAGTGAAGTGGCTAACATTACACTACGAATTGTTCTATCGCACCTGTCAGATATTGCTTATAATTAGCAATTGATTAATTATTTGCTATATTATTGTCACATGAGTCTAATTACAATATTCTATTAATTATGCAATTCAGTAACATATATAAAGGATGTGCAAATTGATACAACCCGTCTAGCAATGGCAGCGTTGGCTTTATTAGGACATTGTCAATGGACATATCCGGAGACAACGAGTTTTTAGGGACCACAGTGATTTTCTGGCCCACGATGATGACTGGCTTATCAGCCGTTTCAGATTTCCAAGGGCTATACTCTTGGAGCTCTGCGCTGAGTTGGGTCCGAATTTGGAACGACAGACAGTGAGGAGCCACGCATTACCCGTTCCTTTACAGGTGCTTACTACACTTGGTTTCCTGGCAACCGGTTCTTTCCAAAGAGAACTGGCAGACCGCTCAGGAATAAGCCAGTCGTGTTTGAGCCGTGCAATGCCGCCTGTATGGGACGGCATCATCCGCTTGTCTACCCGGTATATAACGTTCCCATACGATGCCGGTGACCAGCCAAACATCAAAGCGCAATTTGCAGCGATTGCCGGTTTTCCTAATGTAATCGGAGCGATCGACGGCACACATATCGCTATAAAGGCGCCACCTGAAGAAGAATTTGCATATGTGAATCGGAAACATTTTCATTCAATAAATGTGCAGATTATATGTGATGCACAAATGCGCCTAACAAATATTGTGGCAAGGTGGCCTGGGTCAACCCATGATTCATATATCCTTACAAACAGCATGGTTGGGATGAGACTCCAAGCTGGCAGAGTGCGCGATGGGTGGCTACTTGGTAAGTTATGCATTTAAATATATGGTTCAATGTAAAAGTTTAATTTTGGTGTCTTATTATTCAACTGCCCATTGGGAGACAGTGGTTATCCACTAAAGACGTGGCTGTTAACCCCCCTCAACAACCCACAAACTGACCGAGAGCGCAGATACAATGATGCCCATTCTCGCACTCGGTCAGTTGTGGAGCGGGCGATTGGGCAGCTGAAATGACGGTGGCGCTGCCTTGACAGGACCGGGGGGATGCTGTTATACCGCCCTGACAAGGTTTGCCGCATCATACTGGCCTGTGGTGTGCTGCACAATGTCGCGCACAGGCATGGCATACCCCTTGGTGAGGTGGGGGCACCGCCAGATGACCCTGACCCAGGACCAGTATATGTACAGCACAATCAACAAGCCATTCGGGCGCGTCAACGTGTAATTGCGACAATATAAATTGTACTCAGACACAAAGCTCATTTTCAGACCAATTCTTTTAATGAATGGCTTATTTCTGTGAGTGCATCAGTGACATTTATAAGGTGACTGTTAATTTCTCCAATGACCCTAACAATTTGCTGTTGTGACTCCAGAACAGCATGCGTCAAGACGCGGCCAGATGGATGGGCTTCAGCACTGGGGGGAACATTAGAGACACCGGAGACGCTGGACTGAATGGGCTCTGGCTGCTCGGGTTGTGCGGACTCTTGAGTGCGTGCCAGTGGACGTTCCTGCGGTTCCTAAGTCCAAATAAACACAGGGACATGTTAACAGTCATTCGAGTCTGTTCCTTATTAATGGGTACACGCATTTGCAATAAAAGCAGTGGATACGTGAAATCTCTGGTGTACTTTTTGCTACATTGCATGGATGTTCAAATTAAACGGTGGCTGGTAGGCTATATGTATCAAAGTTAAGGAAATTAATTTGAGTCACCTTGCTGGCAGTCCTGTAGTGTATCCGAGTCTCCTACATCAGCGGATACGATTCCAAAGATTAACGTGTCTCCTACAATAGAGGCAACTCTCTGATCAAAGGGTGCAAGTTCATCGGTCCCTGTACCACCGCCTGTTCTGCCCACACTTTGTCGGTGCGCAGCAGTTCTCCGCTTAACTTCCACCTTTATGTCTGACCATTTCTTCTTCAGGTCATTTACGGTGCGACTCTCAGATCCCACCGCGTTGACGGCATCAGACAAACTCGCCCACTCTTTTTTCTTTCTTTTGTTATTAATTCCAGATGACAAATTGCCAAATAAAATATGTTTTCTTGTTTCTACCTCTGATAGTAGCACCTCTAATTCGTTTTCAGTGAAATTTCGTTTCTTGGTTGCTTTAGCCATGTTCTTGCAGGTGTCTTTTGCCAAATTGGACTAATTACCATATTTAAAGTAATTTAATTGAGGGAGGAGACAGGGTTTGGTGTCGTGCTCGTGCATGTGCGCTCAATTTCGCGTTAATTGGGATGTTCAAACAGGATGTACGTGGAATGATGCGTACGCTGAGATTCATACATCTGATTTTTTTGGTGCGTACGCACATTTATAGCTTTGTCCGTACGCACTGATTTAGTATGAATTCAACGCAAGTCTTTGTACATGAGGCCCCTGCTTGGTGTAAACAGCATTACTGGGTAGCATAGTAGGATATGGTAGGGCAGCAGGGAAATGCTTCCATAATGTTGGGTTACATCCGAGTAGGATATGGTAGGGCAGCAGGGAAATGCTTCCATAATGTTGGGTTACATCTGAGTAGGATATGGTAGGGCAGCTGGGAAATGCTTCCATAATGTTGGGTTACATCTGAGTAGGATATGGTAGGGCAGCTGGGAAATGCTTCCATAATAGGGCAGCATAGTGTTGTTGTTGTGGAACCGCGGTAAAGATAGTTTTATATTCCCATTCACACATTCGCCAGCTCCGGGGATACGGCACAGCGGTCTGTTTTCGGGCTGACAGCCGAGTCGGAAAAACGGATAGAAAATACTGTAGCGCTCGGTACACAGGGTAGTTGGGGACCAACCTAAAAGTGCAACACCCAGAGCTGCACTAACTATAACATAGATTAAAGATATTTTTTTATATAGCTTTTTCAAATGTTTAAATAATTATCCCAAAATGCATCAATACACTCTCCATAGTGTCTATTTTTTATTGAAAAGTTTATTTATCAAAGTTTTTGTTGTTACCTGTTTCTTTTATTTAATATAATGTATTATAATTTTTTTATTAAACGTTTTTGTTGAAAAATTCTATGTCTTTATTCTTAAGTAATTATTAGTTTTACATTTTACCGTGACTGTACGTACTGATACTGTAGGGTTGGGTTGACCGTACGTACTGATACTGCAGGGTTGACTGTACGTACTGATACTGTAAGGTTGACCGTACGTACTGATACTGTAGGGTTGACTGTACGTACTGATACTGTTGGGTTGACTGAACGTACTGATACTGTAGGGTTGACCGTACGTACTGATACTGTAGGGTTGACTGTACGTACTGATACTGTAGGGTTGACCGTACGTACTGATACTGTAGGGTTGACCGTACGTACTGATACTGTAGGGTTGACCGTACGTACTGATACTGTAGGGTTGACTGTACGTACTGATACTGTTGGGTTGACCGTACGTACTGATACTGTAGGGTTGACCGTACGTACTGATACTGTAGGGTTGACTGTACGTACTGATACTGTAGGGTTGACTGTACGTACTGATACTGTAGGGTTGGCCGTACGTACTGATACTGTAGGGTTGACTGTACGTACTGATACTGTTGGGTTGACTGTACGTACTGATACTGTAGGGTTGACCGTACGTACTGATACTGTAGGGTTGACTGTACGTACTGATACTGCAGGGTTGACCGTACGTACTGATACTGCAGGGTTGACCGTACGTACTGATACTGCAGGGTTGACCGTACGTACTGATACTGCAGGGTTGACCGTACGTACTGATACTGCAGGGTTGACCGTACGTACTGATACTGCAGGGTTGACCGTACGTACTGATACTGCAGGGTTGACCGTACGTACTGATACTGCAGGGTTGACCGTACGTACTGATACTGCAGGGTTGACCGTACGTACTGATACTGTAGGGTTGACCGTACCTACTGATACTGTAGGGTTGACCGTACGTACTGATACTGCAGGGTTGACCGTACGTACTGATACTGCAGGGTTGACCGTACGTACTGATACTGCAGGGTTGACCGTACGTACTGATACTGCAGGGTTGACCGTACGTACTGATACTGCAGGGTTGACCGTACCTACTGATACTGTAGGGTTGACCGTACCTACTGATACTGCAGGGTTGACCGTACGTACTGATACTGCAGGGTTGACCGTACGTACTGATACTGTAGGGTTGACCGTACGTACTGATACTGTAGGGTTGACCGTACGTACTGATACTGTAGGGTTGACCGTACGTACTGATACTGTAGGGTTGACCGTACGTACTGATACTGTAGGGTTGACCGTACCTACTGATACTGTAGGGTTGACCGTACCTACTGATACTGTAGGGTTGACCGTACCTACTGATACTGTAGGGTTGACCGTACCTACTGATACTGTAGGGTTGACCGTACCTACTGATACTGTAGGGTTGACCGTACCTACTGATACAGTAGGGTTGACCGTACCTACTGATACTGTAGGGTTGACCGTACCTACTGATACTGTAGGGTTGACCGTACGTACTGATACTGTAGGGTTGACCGTACGTACTGATACTGTAGGGTTGACCGTACGTACTGATACTGTAGGGTTGACCGTACCTACTGATACTGTAGGGTTGACCGTACCTACTGATACTGTAGGGTTGACCGTACGTACTGATACTGCAGGGTTGACCGTACGTACTGATACTGCAGGGTTGACCGTACGTACTGATACTGCAGGGTTGACCGTACGTACTGATACTGTAGGGTTGACCGTACGTACTGATACTGCAGGGTTGACCGTACGTACTGATACTGTAGGGTTGACCGTACGTACTGATACTGTAGGGTTGACCGTACGTACTGATACTGTAGGGTTGACCGTACCTACTGATACTGTAGGGTTGACCGTACCTACTGATACTGTAGGGTTGACCGTACCTACTGATACTGCAGGGTTGACCGTACCTACTGATACTGTAGGGTTGACCGTACCTACTGATACTGCAGGGTTGACCGTACCTACTGATACTGCAGGGTTGACCGTACGTACTGATACTGCAGGGTTGACCGTACGTACTGATACTGTAGGGTTGACCGTACGTACTGATACTGTAGGGTTGACCGTACGTACTGATACTGTAGGGTTGACCGTACGTACTGATACTGTAGGGTTGACCGTACCTACTGATACTGTAGGGTTGACCGTACCTACTGATACTGTAGGGTTGACCGTACCTACTGATACTGTAGGGTTGACCGTACCTACCGATACTGTAGGGTTGACCGTGCCTACCGATACTGTAGGGTTGACCGTACCTACCGATACTGTAGGGTTGACCGTACCTACCGATACTGTAGGGTTGACCGTACCTACCGATACTGTAGGGTTGACCGTACGTACCGATACTGTAGGGTTGACCGTACGTACCGATACTGTAGGGTTGACCGTACGTACCGATACTGTAGGGTTGACCGTACGTACCGATACTGTAGGGTTGACCGTACGTACCGATACTGTAGGGTTGACCGTACGTACCGATACTGTAGGGTTGACCGTACGTACCGATACTGTAGGGTTGACCGTACCTACCGATACTGTAGGGTTGACCGTACCTACCGATACTGTAGGGTTGACCGTACCTACCGATACTGTAGGGTTGACCGTACGTACTGATACTGTAGGGTTGACCGTACGTACTGATACTGTAGGGTTGACCGTACCTACTGATACTGTAGGGTTGACCGTACCTACTGATACTGTAGGGTTGACCGTACGTACTGATACTGTAGGGTTGACCGTACGTACTGATACTGTAGGGTTGACCGTACGTACTGATACTGTAGGGTTGACCGTACGTACTGATACTGTAGGGTTGACCGTACGTACTGATACTGTAGGGTTGACCGTACGTACTGATACTGTAGGGTTGACCGTACGTACTGATACTGTAGGGTTGACCGTACGTACTGATACTGTAGGGTTGACCGTACCTACTGATACTGTAGGGTTGACCGTACGTACTGACCGAACATTTAGTGCATGTGTAATTTAAGGTGGGTGTCCTCCTAAATGAAAGGCACTATCTGGTCATACAAGTTTGTCTATCCCACCCTGGTTCTTTCCTGTCCTCTTTTCTCCCCTCTCTGCAGAGCAGATGCCTGGGTGCTTACCTCATTTCCTGTCCTCTTTTCTCCCCTCTCTGCAGAGCAGATGCCTGGGTGCTTACCTCATTTCCTGTCCTCTACGGGCAGTGTTGTGAGGGAGGGAGACTGTACTGGCTTTGTTGGGATTGAAACATTTCTCTCTCCTTTTGTTTCTGACCACTTTCTTATTGTTTCTTTAACAACAGAGGGATTGTTGTTTCTTTGTTTTTTATTCCTTTGACACACTGCATATGTCTTTCATACAGGCAGTGTGATACTTTTGAACTATTGTTTTTTAGAGCACTACAGCACCTTTAATAAGCTGGGTTCTCCTACATGTCTGATGGTGTTCACTACAGCACCTTTAATAAGCTGGGTTCTCTTACATGTCTGATGGTGTTCACTGCAGCACCTTTAATTAGCTGGGTTCTCTTACATGTCTGATGGTGTTCACTACAGTACCTTTAATAAGCTGGGTTCTCTTACATGTCTGATGGTGTTCACTACAGCACCTTTAATAAGCTGGGTTCTCTTACATGTCTGATGGTGTTCACTACAGCACCTTTAATTAGCTGGGTTCTCTTACATGTCTGATGGTGTTCACTACAGCACCTTTAATAAGCTGGGTTCTCTTACATGTCTGATGGTGTTCACTGCAGCACCTTTAATAAGCTGGGTTCTCTTACATGTCTGATGGTGTTCACTGCAGCACCTTTAATAAGCTGGGTTCTCTTACATGTCTGATGGTGTTCACTGCAGCACCTTTAATAAGCTGGGTTCTCTTACATGTCTGATGGTGTTCACTACAGCACCTTTAATAAGCTGGGTTCTCTTACATGTCTGATGGTGTTCACTACAGCACCTTTAATAAGCTGGGTTCTCTTACATGTCTGATGGTGTTCACTACAGCACCTTTAATAAGCTGGGTTCTCTTACATGTCTGATGGTGTTCACTACAGCACCTTTAATTAGCTGGGTTCTCTTACATGTCTGATGGTGTTCACTACAGCACCTTTAATAAGCTGGGTTCTCTTACATGTCTGATGGTGTTCACTACAGCACCTTTAATAAGCTGGGTTCTCTTACATGTCTGATGGTGTTCACTACAGCACCTTTAATAAGCTGGGTTCTCTTACATGTCTGATGGTGTTCACTACAGCACCTTTAATAAGCTGGGTTCTCTTACATGTCTGATGGTGTTCACTACAGCACCTTTAATAAGCTGGGTTCTCTTACATGTCTGATGGTGTTCACTACAGCACCTTTAATTAGCTGGGTTCTCTTACATGTCTGATGGTGTTCACTACAGCACCTTTAATAAGCTGGGTTCTCTTACATGTCTGATGGTGTTCACTACAGCACCTTTAATAAGCTGGGTTCTCTTACATGTCTGATGGTGTTCACTACAGCACCTTTAATAAGCTGGGTTCTCTTACATGTCTGATGGTGTTCACTACAGCACCTTTAATAAGCTGGGTTCTCTTACATGTCTGATGGTGTTCACTACAGCACCTTTAATAAGCTGGGTTCTCTTACATGTCTGATGGTGTTCACTACAGCACCTTTAATTAGCTGGGTTCTCTTACATGTCTGATGGTGTTCACTACAGCACCTTTAATAAGCTGGGTTCTCTTACATGTCTGATGGTGTTCACTACAGCACCTTTAATAAGCTGGGTTCTCTTACATGTCTGATGGTGTTCACTACAGCACCTTTAATAAGCTGGGTTCTCTTACATGTCTGATGGTGTTCACTGCAGCACTGGTCTGTTAAACAACATAACCTGCACACAGTTACTCTAACTTAAGGTTTTTCCTGGTGTTTTCAGCCCTAGTGCCAGTGTCATATTGCTTGTTTATTTGGGGAGGATTTTGGCAGGGTCTCTGTAAGACGGCATTGTGACGAGTAATGATGTAAAACAAACAGCTAAATGGATCTGCTGTAATCCATGGTCTGGCGGGACATAGCAGGAATGTGCACTGATTGATTTTAACCAACGGGACATGGCAGGAATGTGCACAGAGTGTATTTAACCAGCAGGACATGGCAGGAATGTGCACAGAGTGTATTTAACCAGCAGGACATGGCAGGAATGTGCACAGAGTGTATTTAACCAGCAGGACATGGCAGGAATGTGCACAGAGTGTATTTAACCAGCAGGACATGGCAGGAATGTGCACAGAGTGTATTTAACCAGCAGGACATGGCAGGAATGTTACCAGAGTGTATTTAACTAGTGTATATGCCAGGAATGTGCACAGGGTGTATTTAGCCGGTTTATATGGTAAGAATGTGCACAGAGTGAATTTAATCAGTGGGACATGTCAGGAATGTGCACAGAGTGTATTTAAACAGTCTGTATGGCAGGAATGTGCACAGGGCGTCAAGGTGGCCTAGTGGTTAGGGACTAGGGCTTGGGTCCCTGGTTCTAATCCCCCCACCACCAAGGTGAAAACCGCGTCGTTCTGTCCTTGAGCAAGACAGTTAACCCTAAAAAATGCTCCCCGGGCGCCGTGACGTGGAAGTCAAATCAGGTAACTGATTAGGGCTGCCCCTGCACCTCAGGGTTGGGTAAAATGCAGAGAACATATTTCGGTTGAAGGCATTCAGTTGTACAACTGACAATATTGGTCTATTATTTTATTCTAACCAGCGGGACATGGCAGGAATGTGGACAGAATGTTTTTAACCAGTCTATATGGCAGGAATGTCCACAGGGTGTATTTAACCAGTCTGTATGGCAGGAATGTGGACAGGGTGTATTTAACCAGTCTGTATGGCAGGAATGTGCAAAGGGTGTATTTAACCAGTCTGTATGGCAGGAATGTGCACAGGGTGTATTTAACCAGTCTGTATGGCAGGAATGTGCACAGGGTGTATTTAACCAGTCTGTATGTCAGGAATGTGGACAGGGTGTATTTAACCAGTCTGTATGGCAGGAATGTGGACAGGGTGTATTTAACCAGTCTGTATGGCAGGAATGTGGACAGGGTGTATTTAACCAGTCTGTATGGCAGGAATGTGGACAGGGTGTATTTAACCAGTCTGTATGGCAGGAATGTGGACAGGGTGTATTTAACCAGTCTGTATGGCAGGAATGTGCACAGGGTGTATTTAACCAGTCTGTATGGCAGGAATGTGGACAGGGTGTATTTAACCAGTCTGTATGGCAGGAATGTGGACAGGGTGTATTTAACCAGTCTGTATGGCAGGAATGTGGACAGGGTGTATTTAACCAGTCTGTATGGCAGGAATGTGGACATGGTGTATTTAACCAGTCTGTATGGCAGGAATGTGGACATGGTGTATTTAACCAGTCTGTATGGCAGGAATGTGCACAGGGTGTATTTAACCAGCGGGACATGGCAGGAATGTGCACAGGGTGTATTTAACCAGTTTGTATGGCAGGAATGTGGACAGGATGTATATAACCAGCGGGGGCTATTTGTGTTCGCTAAATATATGCCATTTGTTGTCAGGTTGGTGTTGATAGGTTTCTGGCAGTTTGTCTCTCTTCCAATCAAAATGGTTATACCCCCTTTTCAGATTTGGAGTCTTGTAACAGATGTTTTCTTATTCTCTGCAGATCCTACTAAACCAGGAGTCCTCTTCAGAGACCCAGAGAGACTCTAGCTAGTGAAGGAGAACCATTATGGCGTAAACCTGTGTCCCGTACAAGAATCCTATCCCAGACCCCCCTCCTACCCCAGACCCCCCTACCCCAGACCCCCCTCTGGACATGCTGAGTCTCCATAAGCACTATCCCATGGTCTCCGACCAGGACTTTCACACCTCCACATCCTCTGTCAGCCTCCCCTCTGTCAAGAAGGCCCCCAAGAAGCGACGGCTGTCCCTGAGAAACCTCTTCAGATGGCACCAGGGCTCCAGGAACAGCTCCGCGCCATCTGAGGAACGCCACAGTGGAGGAGGGGTTGCCAATATGGAGGGCATTCACTCCCACATCATGTTGAACCATAAGAACTCTGCCCTTTCTGTTGTGGGAGCTGCTAGCACCTCCTCCTTAGAGGCTTCCCGTAATGGTGTCCCCTCTTCCCCGACTTGGGAGCTGCGTGAGTGTCCCCTGTGTCTCCTGTGCCACCCTGGGGAGAGTTTCCCTGACATCATAACCTGCCACCACCGCTCGTGTGCAGACTGCCTGCGTCAGTACCTGAGGATAGAGATCAGTGAGTCCCGGGTGAACATCAGCTGTCCAGAGTGCTCCGAACGCTTCAACCCTCACGACATCCGTATCATCCTGGGAGACCAGCCCCTCATGGAGAAGTATGAGGAGTTCATGCTGAGGCGTTGGTTGGTGGCTGACCCAGACTGCCGCTGGTGCCCAGCCCCCGACTGTGGGTAAGAAACCGTCTGCGCCAGAGGTCTCACATTAGATGTGTAGTCTGAAAGAAATTATCTCTTCCGAGTCTCTCCGGATGTTTCACCGGTAGTGGACAACACGTAGCTGTTTTGTGTCCTAACCCACGGTGCGTTTCCACGTTCTAACCCTAGCGTTCTCACCCTAGGTATGCAGTGATCGCCTTTGGCTGTGCCAGCTGTCCTAAGATCACATGCGGGCGTCAGGGCTGTGCCAGTGAGTTCTGTTACCACTGCAAGCAGCTGTGGCACCCGAACCAGACGTGTGACGCCGCCCGTCAGCAGAGAGCCCACAGCCTGAGACTACGCTCATTCCGCACCTCGTCCCTCAGTTACAGCCAGGAGAGTGGAGCAGCAGGTACACACACACACACACACACACAGCCAGAGCCAGGAGAGTGGAGCAGCAGATACACACACACACACACACACAGCCAGAGCCAGGAGAGTGGAGCAAGCAGGTACACACACACACACAGCCAGAGCCAGGAGAGTGGAGCAGCAGGTACACACACACACACACACACACACACACACAGTCGGAGCCAGGAGAGTGGAGCAGCAGGTACACACACACACACAGCCAGGAGAGTGGAGCAGCAGGTACACACACACACACACACACACACACACACACACAGCCAGAGCTGTGAAAAAAAGTTGGCAACGAATTTCATTATCAACACGTTGTGTCGCGCAACGCGCCACTCAGTCGCGGAGATAAAAGCAATTGAGTTGAGTGCGGTGCAGAGCTGTAACGTTGTTTTGATGGCGGAGTCGGCAAAATCAGTTCGACCGAAGTCATCCAAAGTGTAAATACATCAAAAAAGTGTGTTAATTGCAAGATATGCAAAAGCGACATGACATGGCACGGGAGCACCACGGTGATGATACAGCACCTTAAACGGAAACACGTTGGAGTCCTTGATGCGGAGAGTTTGTGTGTGCGTCTGTGAGTGAGAGTTTTGTGACTGTACGTCTGTGAGTGTGGTGTAGAGAATAAGTTCTGAGGTTCAAACAAATCATTTTAAGTTTTCTAAATTGTATTTTACTTTATAGGTCCTTAATAAAAATAAACATTGTTGTGCACTTTTTATTATTCATTAGCTCAGGGATGTTCAAGGAGCAACCTGTTTGTGCACTTTCTGAATGTTTTTTGAACTGTGAATTGCACTGTCAGTTCTGTTTTTCAGTAAAGGGTTGGATATTAATGCTTTTTAGTTTTGATCCGAATCATCGATTAATCGAAAAAATTATCGACAGATTAATCGACTATAAAAATAATCGTTAGTTGCAGTCCTAACACACACACACACACACACACAGCCAGGAGAGTGGAGCAGCAGGTACACACACACACACACAGCCTGGAGAGTGGAGCAGCAGGCACGCACACACACACACACACACACACACACACACACACAGCCAGGAGAGTGGAGCAGCAGGCACGCACACACACACACACACACACACACAGCCAGGAGAGTGGAGCAGCAGGCACGCACACACACACACACACACACACACACACACACACAGCCAGGAGAGTGGAGCAGCAGGCACGCACACGCACACACACACACACACAGCCAGGAGAGTGGAGCAGCAGGCACGCACACACACACACACACACACACACACACAGCCAGGAGAGTGGAGCAGCAGGCACGCACACACACACACACACACAGCCAGGAGAGTGGAGCAGCAGACACGCACACGCACACACACACACACACACACACACACACACACAGCCAGGAGAGTGGAGCAGCAGACACGCACACACACACACACACACTTGTTTATGTGTTTAACAACTACCAGTGTGTGTGTGTTTTTTCCATTCCAGATATTTTCAGTTTTTTGACTAGTCCACTTTTCCCCACCTCAGCTGATGACATCAAACCCTGTCCACGCTGTGCTGCTTACATCATCAAGATGAACGACGGAAGCTGTAATCACATGACCTGTGCCGTGTGTGGTTGTGAATTCTGCTGGCTCTGTATGAAGGAGATCTCTGACCTGCACTACCTGAGGTGAGACTGGCTGTCTGACTGAGTGGACTACCAGAGTTGAGTCAGTAGAAGGTTACAAGGCTGTCAGCATGTTACCCCACTAACCCCCACCCCCCAGTCCGTCAGGCTGCACCTTCTGGGGTAAGGAGCCTTGGAGCAGGAAGAAGAAGATCCTGTGGCAACTTGGCACACTGGTGGGCGCTCCGGTGGGCATTGCTCTGATCGCTGGCATCGCCCTCCCGGCCATGCTCATTGGCATTCCTGTCTACGTGGGACGAAAGGTGAGATCTAACCTGTAGTAGTAATTTCTAAAGGTGGATGAATGCCTCTGGTTATCTGTTCAATGTGTCATGAAACTATTACTAAAGGTATGGCGTTTGAGAAGCACATTTACAATAAAGCACCTGGTCAAAAGTATCATGATTGGAACACTGAGAACTTCATTACTCCTGCTTAACAATTTTCAGTGCTTAACACTAGAAGCGCCAGAGCTGTTTTAACTCCTTAAATCGCCAGAGCTCCGCGCCCGCTGGCGTCATTAGCATACGAATCATCCCAATTAGCACCTACATTCTCATCCGCAGCTTCACCATCCATTCACTGTGTAAGCTGCCATCCATCAACAGCATCAGATCATCTACTGTGTTATCATCCTAAATGAAATGAATTATGAAGTAAAACATTTTAATAAAATAGTATGTATTTATTGTCTTATGTAGGCCTAACCATAGAATATTAATATAAAACCATGATTTCAAAATGCACAAGCTATGACATTTAAATTTCTAAAAATCGAATAAATGAAAATCCATCAATCTGTATGTTCTGTTTTGATGTAGTAAATGCTGAAACATTTTAGATCACAAGCGATGTGCAATCAAATGATTTGCGCATTATTGGCTGTATAGTGTCGTGGAAATTTTAGACTTTAATCGCTGAATTTGAACTTAAAGTAAGACGCACGAGAGTATGTTACAGTTGACAATTTTAACTTGTTTAATTGCAAGTAAGGAACCATTTCTAAAATACAGGTTTAAGCTTTTGCATTGATCAGATCAATCCCTATAGCAAGCTTGAAGAATGGGTTTGAGGAAAGCCTTCATCAGACAACAGGACAATAACCTGTGCTGGATCAGACTGACCTAATGAGAAGAACTTCTGCAGGGTATTTAAAGGAATGAAGTTACGCACACTCATTGACACACCAACCTAAACAGAGACAATGGAGAACAGATGAGGTCCTTAGAAGATCTCACCAAATATAGGATAATATTCATGACATATGGAGCTGTCATGAAAACCCGAGGGTCACTCCCCAGTCAAGTCGAGAGAGGCCTAATGCCCATTTATGGTGAGACACATGTAAACCCATACAGTTGCTTTGACAGTCCATCACAGGTAAGGTAATCAAGACATCTATTTCTAGCATTGGGCCCCTCTAACAATGTAAAGACACATTCCGGCTTGTCCTCCGACGGGGAACCAGATTCCGTTTTTCAGAGTCTCGTGCTTTCCGTTCTTAACCTTTCTCTGTGCCTTTTGGCCTAAACAACATCTATGAGACTTACATGTAACTAAACTTCTTGAATGATCATAAAATTCCATAACAATAGACCTATTGCAACACAGACTCTTGAAATAAAAACATTAGGCTACAGTGTATAATGCGATCATTTTTATTTGTAAAATGTATTATAGTAATTACAGTCAAGTAACTAAGGCACTGTAGACAATAAAACACGTATTTTACAGTTTGTATATTGGTCACGGTCGGGTTGTATATGAATGGGCTAGATGAATGGGCCGTATGGATGAATGGGCTGTATAGATGAATGGGCTCTATACATACATGTGATTGGATGAATTCGTTCTGTTTATTTAGTGAAACATATTTTTCTTTATAAACTTACCTCTTTTTTCTATTTCATTCAAATTCAACCAAGTCTTCGCAGTCTTTTGTCTGCCTGAGCCGGACACGCAAACTAACCGGTTGCACCGCACACAATGTTCATATATATCCAGTTTCATATAGATCAGACCAAACGAGTCCCGTTTCATATAGATCGGACCAAACGAGTCCCGTTTCATATAGATCGGACCAAGCGAGTTCAGTTTCATGCTCTTTCTGCTGTATGCGTCCCGGACTTATGTATGTCCCACGTCCTTCTCTGTGTGCATGAAACTCTGTGAGTAACTTTATTTATCCCTCATTTGTAGTAAGCCTAATAATAATTAGGTTTTATATTCGTTTAATTTCGATACAAAACAATATTTTGTTGAAGTCTTGTGTAGGCTATATGAATACACTGAGGTTTATTCGTATAGCCTACTTAATTATTGAGTGCGCTTGACACATGGAACTAATAAATAATTACAAATTAAATGAATGGGCTGTATACTTTGATGTAATTGGATGAATTCGTTCTGTTTATTTAGTAAAACAAATTTCTTTATAAACGTACCTCTTTTTTCTAGTTCATTCAAATTCAACCATGCCAATCTATCTATTGTGTGCGTGTATCTCGCAGTCTATTGTCTGCGTATCGCCCATTCAACCATTGACGTCATAAGCTCAGTGAGGTGTGATCGGTGTCTGGGTACCGCAATTAGCCCCTCTTGGGTACCAACGCCCAGCGGCGTGGGGTTTTGGCGACAGGAAGCAGTTCAGGTATCAAAAAACATGTAAATAGTTGTTTTATATAGTGTTCGGTTTGTGATTTTGCAATTCTGAAAACGGGACAAGGTAAAATTCACATATTTAGGAAAAGTCATGGAAGGACGAGACTGTAGCTTTTCAACATTATATATTTATTTCAATTACTAACTGCAACGCCCGCGGGCATGGGCTGTTGGCGCTTCTAGTGTTAACACCTTTCAGTGCTTAACACCTTTCAGTGCTTAACACCTTTCAGTGCTTAACACCTTTCAGTGCTTAACACCTTTCAGTGCTTAACACCTTTCAGTGCTTAACACCTTTCAGTGCTTAACACCTTTCAGTGCTTAACACCTTTCAGTGCTTAACACCTTTCAGTGCTTAACTCTCCTGAGATATTACTAAGATTCTGGGTCTCTCCGTCCACTAATCCTGTCTGTCATCTGACCCTGTCTGTCTCTCTGTCCACTAATCCTGTCTGTCATCTGACCCTGTCTGTCTCTCTGTCCACTAATCCTGTCTGTCATCTGACCCTGTCTGTGTCTATCAGATTTATAACCGCTACGAAGGGAAGGACATGTCTCCTCACAGGAGGAACCTGATGATAGCTGGAGGAATCACCATTTCAGTCATCATGTCCCCTGTGGTGGCAGCGGTAACTGTTGGTCAGTATACTCTATTGTCTGTCGTTATCTCACTGTCGGTCAGTATACTCTACTGTCTGTCGTTATCTCAGTGTCGGTCAGTATACTCTACTGTCTGTCGTTATCTCGCTGTCGGTCAGTATACTCTACTGTCTGTCGTTATCTCAGTGTCGGTCAGTATACTCTACTGTCTGTCGTTATCTCGCTGTCGGTCAGTATACTCTGCTGTCTGTCGTTATCTCACTGTCGGTCAGTATACTCTACTGTCTGTCGTTATCTCACTGTCGGTCAGTATACTCTACTGTCTGTCGTTATCTCAGTGTCGGTCAGTATACTCTACTGTCTGTCGTTATCTCGCTGTCGGTCAGTATACTCTGCTGTCTGTCGTTATCTCACTGTCGGTCAGTATACTCTACTGTCTGTCGTTATCTCACTGTCGGTCAGTATACTCTACTGTCTGTTTACTTGTAGGTATTATTAGTTTCATGTATATGTGAGGTTCCTTTTATCTAGAACCATTTGTTTGTAGCTTTCTAAGTGTCTGAATGATGGTCCTGTTTTATGGAGATACCATCCGGTAGCTACCAGAAGCCAGCTACCAAAGATAGTAACTAACGGCTGTGTGTTTCCAGGTATCGGTGTGCCCATCATGCTGGCATATGTCTATGGTGTAGTGCCCATCTCTTTGTGCCGCAGTGGGGGATGTGGCGTCTACGCTAGTAACGGAAAAGGGGTCCGCATCGAGTTTGATGATGAGAATGACATGAACATTGGCAGTGGGGTGCACACCACCGGTACGTCTCTCCTTGATGATAACCACAGGTACGTCTCTCCTTGATGATAACCACGGGTACGTCTCTCCTTGATGATAACCACGGGTACGTCTCTCCTTGATGATAACCACGGGTACGTCTCTCCTTGATGATAACCACGGGTACGTCTCTCCTTGATGATAACCACGGGTACGTCTCTCCTTGATGATAACCACGGGTACGTCTCTCCTTGACGATAACCACGGGTACGTCTCTCCTTGACGATAACCACGGGTACGTCTCTCCTTGACGATAACCACGGGTACGTCTCTCCTTGACGATAACCACGGGTACGTCTCTCCTTGACGATAACCACGGGTACGTCTCTCCTTGACGATAACCACGGGTACGTCTCTCCTGACGATAACCACGGGTACGTCTCTCCTTGACGATAACCACGGGTACGTCTCTCCTTGACGATAACCACGGGTACGTCTCTCCTTGACGATAACCACGGGTACGTCTCTCCTTGACGATAACCACGGGTACGTCTCTCCTTGACGATAACCACGGGTACGTCTCTCCTTGACGATAACCACGGGTACGTCTCTCCTTGACGATAACCACGGGTACGTCTCTCCTTGACGATAACCACGGGTACGTGCGTCTCCTTGACGATAACCACGGGTAGTGCGTCTCTCCTGACGATAACCACGGGCGTCTCTCCTTGACGATAACCACGGGTACGTCTCTCCCTGACGATAACCACGGGTACGTCTCTCCTTGACGATAACCACGGGTGCGTCTCTCCTGACGATAACCACGGGTGCGTCTCTCCTTGACGATAACCACGGGTACGTCTCTCCTGACGATAACCACGGGTACGTCTCCTGACGATAACCACGGGTACGTCTCTCCTTGACGATAACCACGGGTACGTCTCTCCTTGACGATAACCACGGGTACGTCTCTCCTTGACGATAACCACGGGTACGTCTCTCCTTGACGATAACCACGGGTACGTCTCTCCTTGACGATAACCACGGGTACGTCTCTCCTTGACGATAATGGAACCATTACTCTACTCAATATTCTGTTTAAAGTTGCTCTAACTGCCAACATTTAGCTGACCAGTTATTAGCTTAAATTTGTTCAAAAGAAACCCTACTATTTTTACATACATTTATTGTTAGTGTAAAATATAATTCTTACTTGCTAACCAGATATTAGCTTTAACTGGTCCAATGGTAAACCTTCTAGCCGACCAGATATTAGCTTTGACTGGTCCAATGGTAAACCTTCTAGCTGACCAGATATTAGCTTTAACTGGTCTAACGGTAAACCTTCTAGCTGACCAAATATTAGCTTTAACTTGTCCAATGGTAAACCTTCAAGTTGAGCACATGCTAGCTAACGTGACTAACTCGCAGCAACATTATGCACACTTGCATTTGGCTGGCAGCTGCTGTTTGTCTTTGCACCAGCAGGTTATAGAACAGCAGTCTCTTCATGCAATAAGCTGCAATTATCTCCAATTATTATTCCATGTACTGAAGCTAACTATGCCAGTCCTTTCTGTACTTGAGAGAATTTGACAAATTGTCAAAACATTCAAATTACTTGATTTGACTGGAAAACAAGGATCCAATTTGTGTCACCTTCTTAAGTTAATACGTCTCAAGCCACTATTGTTCATTAGCACTTCTCTGCTGAGCTGCCTAATTAATCGGTGGCCAGATCTGATACCCTCTCGTCTCTCCAGACACCACCTCTGTGGCAGACCCCTCCGTGGCAGACCCCTCCGTGGCAGACACCAGGAACACCCCCAGCATCGGGGAGGGCAGCATGGGTGGGCTGACGGGCAGCCTGAGTGCCAGCGGAAGCCACATGGAGCGCATGGGCTCCATGAGGGACAGTGTGAGTGAGAACGCCTCCACCTTGGCCCTGGCTGGAACCAGCATCACCGGCTCTCTGTCTGGGAGCACCACCGTCAGCTACCTGCACAGGTCAGGTTAACCCAGAGATACCGTGCATGTTAACCCAGAGATACCGTACATGTTAACCCAGAGATACCGTACATGTTAACCCAGAGATACCGTACATGTTAACCCAGAGATACCGTGCATGTTAACCCAGAGATACCGTACATGTTAACCCAGAGAAACCGTGCATGTTAACCCAGAGATACCGTACATGTTAACCCAGAGATACCGTACATGTTAACCCAGAGATACCGTGCATGTTAACCCAGAGATACCGTGCATGTTAACCCCACTTCTCATTCAGGCTGGAGGTGCAGGCTGATGTCCAGAAGGAGAGGTGTAGTCTGAGTGGAGAGTCGGCCACCGTCAGCCTGGGGACCATATGTGACAACGCCAGTACCAAAGCCCCGGCCGGGTCCATTCTGAACTACAGGCCCAGAGCTGTGCTCCAGACCACCTAAAGCGAGACCGAGACGAGACCGAGACCGAAGGGGGCCGAGACCGAGACGAGACCAAGACCGAAGGGGGCCGAGACCGAGACGAGACCGAGACCGAAGGGGGCCGAGACCGAGACGAGACCGATACCAAAGGGGGCGGAGACCGAGACCAGTCATATCAACACTAAATAATATTACATGTTTTTGGTCCAATGACCAATGTAAAAAAAACACTTGACCAACAGCATCAGATCATCTACTGTGTTGTCATCCTGAATGAAATGAATTTTATTAAAAGAGTATGTAGGCCTATTTATTGTCTTATGTAACCATAAAATACGAAAATAAAACCATGATTTTAAAATGCACAGGCTATGATATTAAAATTTCTAAAAATCGAATAAATGAAAATCCATCAAACTGTATGTCCTATGTTGATGTAGTAAATGCTAACACATTTTAGATCACAAGCGACTTGCAATCAAATGATTTGCGCATGATTGGCCGATAAACAAATCTATTTATAATTATTTATCCGTCCACAGGCACGCAGCTTCAGTTGTTTGTCTGCTTGAGCAGGACACGCAAACGAACCGGTTGCACTGCGCACAGTGTTCATTAGTCTTGTTACGAGTGCACATGAGACAGCAGCAGTGTTGATATAGATCAGACCGAAACCCGTCCAGTTTAATGAAGATCGGACCAAAACGGGTCCAGTTTGATATAGATCGGACCATAACCGGTCCAGTTTTATGCTCTTTCTGCCGTATGCCCCCCGGACTTATGTATGTCCCACGTCCTTCTGTGTGCATGAGTCATTTCATTTATCGCCCATTTGTAGTTAGCCTATTAATAATTATTGTTTATATTCGTTTAATTTCGATACAAAACAATATTTTGTTGAAGTCTCTTGTAGGCTATATGAATACACTGTGGTTCATTCGTTATTAATTATTGAGTACAATAGGCGCATGACACATGAATGGGGCTGTATGTATTTGGCGGAATTCGTTCTGTTTATTTAGTGAAACATATTTCTTTATAAACGTACCTCTTTTTTGTAGTTCAACCAAGCCAATCAGACTATTGTCTATATGTGTTCTCGTAGTATTTGTCTGTGTATCGCCCATTCAACCATTGCCATCATAGGCTCAGTGAAGTGCGATCGGTGTCTGGGTACCGCAATTAGGGTACCAACGCCCAGCGGCGTGGAATTCTGGCGACAGGAAGGCAGTTTAGGTATCAAAAAACATGTAAATAGTAGTTTTATATATTGTTCGGTTTGTGATTTTGCAATTCTGAAAACGGGACAAGGTAAAATGCACGTATTTAGGAAAAGTCATGGAAGGACGTCGGCTGTAGCTTTTCAACATTATATATGTATTTTAATTAGTAACCGCTGTGTGTTTTCGGACAAATTATTTATTTGTGCTCAATGTGCTGAATATAGGCAAAACGAATATATTGGCTGATTGTGCAGACATGATCGAGCATATGTTTAGGATTGAAGTATTTACGTGAATGGGTGCACGCTCTAGCGACGCTGGGGGTGGGCTTTTCTTCAAAAGTAGATAGCCATTGGCGGGATAAGCCACATCAGAAAAAAACAGTCTGACTCTGGACGAAATACAGCCAATGGAAATACAGCCTCTACATGTCATACTTAAATATTTTGCGAGAAAAAATTGTGGGCGATAATTTCTACGCTGGTCTCGGAAGAATTTACGAGTCCTTACTGTCCGAGACCGAGTCGAGACCGAGTCCAAATGTAACCGAGACCGAGACCTTAAAAAAGTGGTCTCGAGACCGGTCTCGGTCTCGAGTACTACAGCTCTGTACAGGCCTCTGGACAGGTCAGTACCAAAGCCCCGGCCGGGTCCATTCTGAACTACAGGCCCCTAGACAGGTCAGTACCAAAGCCCCGGCCGGGTCCATTCTGAACTACAGGCCCCTAGACAGGTCAGTACCAAAGCCCTGGCCGGGTCCATTCTGAACTACAGGCCTCTAGACAGGTCAGTACCAAAGCCCCGGCCGGGTCCATTCTGAACTACAGGCCTCTAGACAGGTCAGTACCATGTTAATATGACTAATGTAATAACCTCACTTATTGTCATTTATGTCCTGTACCTCACCTCTATTTACTGTAATCTGTGTTCTGTACCTCACCATTACTTGCTGTAATATGTTTTCTGTACCTCACCTCTATTTACTGTAATCTGTGTTCTGTACCTCAACTCTATTTACTGTAATCTGTGTTCTGTACCTCACATCTAATTGCTGTAATATGTGTTCTGTACCTCACCTCTATTTACTGTAATCTGTGTTCTGTACCTCACCTCTATTTACTGTAATCTGTGTTCTATACCTCACCTCTATTTACTGTAATCTGTGTTCTGTACCTCACCATTACTTACTGTAATATGTGTTCTGTACCTCACATCTACTTGCTGTAATATGTGTTCTGTACCTCACCTCTATTTACTGTAATCTGTGTTCTGTACCTCACCTCTATTTACTGTAATCTGTGTTCTGTACCTCACATCTACTTGCTGTAATATGTGTTCTGTACCTCACCTCTATTTACTGTAATCTGTGTTCTGTACCTCACCTCTATTTACTGTAATCTGTGTTCTGTACCTCACCTCTATTTACTGTAATCTGTGTTCAGTACCTCACCTCTATTTACTGTGTTCTGTACCTCACCTCTATTTACTGTAATCTGTGTTCAGTACCTCACCTCTATTTACTGTGTTCTGTACCTCACCATTACTTACTGTAATATGTGTTCTGTACCTCACATCTACTGTAATTTCAACTAGCTGATGGTTCAGTTTTTACTGCAGGGACGGCACCAGTATTGAGCTACAGGTGGACATAGAGCGTGGTAAACCAGGCGGTAAACTACAGCACTGCAGCGGCAGGTTGGATGACTGGAGAGACGATGGACGTTCCGGCTGGTCATGCACTCCTGGCTGCCCCTCAGAGGGATGGGTTGGCACCTCCTCTTCCTCAGGGAAGAAGTGCAAAGGCAAGCTGAAGAAGAGGGGAGGTGCAAGCATAAAGATTCAGGAGGCCAGGGAGGGTATGGACACCCAGCTCCTGGAACAGCGGAGCACCACCTCATCTGAGTTTGACTGCCCCTCCCTCAGTGGCTCTCTGCCCTCCGTGGCAGACTCCTCCCACTCCTCGGAGTTCAGCGGCGGCTCCGACCTGGAGAGCGTGAAAACATCCTGCAACGGCAGTCAGGGATCCTGGTGTGATTACCACCCCAGATACGCTACGGTTAGCCGCCTGCCGGAGGTGGAGGGAGACCTGGCGGAGGTGGAGGGAGACCTGCCGGAGGTGGAGGGAGACCTGCCGGAGGTGGAGGGAGACCTGCCGGAGGTGGAGGGAGTCCTGCCGGAGGTGGAGGGAGACCTGCCGGAGGTGGAGCGAGACCTGCCGGAGGTGGAGCGAGACCTGCCGGAGGTGGAGCGAGACCTGCCGGAGAGAGCTCACCCCGGCTCCTCCCCCGGGCCCTGCTCCTGTCTGGAGATGTCAGTAACCTCTGTGTGTTTGATATCAGAGGAGAACATCAGCCTAGTGGGTTCTGCCCAGGCAGAGTTACACTGTACTGCCGGAGGAGTGGCTGCCATTGGACAGCTGCAGGAGAACAATCTGCAGGCCACGCCCCCCCAAACATATAGCCCCTCCTTCCAGCTTGCTTCAGAACTCCTGTATTCAGACTGAGATCTGACCTAACATTACTGATGCTGTTGACTAACATGCCCCCTTCATATAGCTATTTGGACCACCATCACATATTAACCACCAGATCGGAACAAAGTAACATTGTTCATTTGCTTTTAAAAAGAGACGGCAGTGTTTTTCCTAGTATTTTTTTTTTATTACCAGTGAGCACCAGATGTCACATTTAAACACAACTACATGTTTGTGTCAGACTAACTTTATTACCAGTGAGCACCAGATGTCACATTTAAACACAACTACATGTTTGTGTCAGACTAACTTTATTACCAGTGAGCACCAGATGTCACATTTAAACACAACTACATGTTTGTGTCAGACTAACTTTATTACCAGTGAGCACCAGATGTCACATTTAAACACAACTACATGTTTGTGTCAGACTAACTTTATTACCAGTGAGCACCAGATGTCACATTTAAACAGAACTACATGTTTGTGTCAGACTAACTTTATTACCAGTGAGCACCAGATGTCACATTTAAACACAACTACATACCAGGGACCAGGAAATATCAGAATCATTATTCTTTTTATATTTACATGGAATTTATAAACAGGCCATTTGTGTTCACTGATGAGTTTGTTTTATTTATTATGAACAAGAACCTGCTGGAGTAACATTTAAAGGCCTGGCAAGCCATGTAGCCAAACTTGTGGCTAGGTTCTGTTGCTAGATAATATAAAGTATAGTTTGGTCTCTGACAGGTTTAAACATCCTAAAAACAATTGAGTCACACTGGTTAAAACGATTGTTGTTCTTAAACACATTTTATACATTTGTACGTTTCTGTTAAATGTTGAATTCTTTCAGACAGGCTGAAGAAGCGTTCAAACAGAGAAATACCTATGCATGTTATAATTCATTGTGCCTTTAAAAATACATGTTTTTTTGTCTTTTCATCTTGTCGTCTGAACTAATTACTAAAATAACATTTTCAGATGGTTGCTCATCATAAAACAGTGATAATGAGCAGTTTTAGTTTTCTGCTGAATACCTAATCAGGCTCATGTTTACTCTCTGTCCTGGTAACATGTTTAACCAACACCAGACTGGTCACACCATGAAGGTGTTGAAATAAACGACGTCAAATCAAGACACGGTATAAAATACGGATATTTCCACATTAACTGCTAACCATACTTACTGTAATGCACATCATCCATGTGTTTATCTTCCTTTGTTCATGTCTCCCTTGCGTCTCAGAAACTCGCCTCCTATTCCCTCCACAGTGCCCTATTGACCAGGGCCTTATTCACACTATTGATTGAAAAAGTAGTGCACAGGAGTTTAGACCGTTTGGAATGAATCCCCTGTGTTCATGGCTGCTGAGCGAATGAGGATCGCTGTGGGTTGTTCGGGCTGCAACGCCATGCCAACAGGTGGGAGGTGACGGGAAGGAGATCAAGTCATGTGACCCAACCGAGAGTTGACGGGCAACACCAACCGACTTATATGTTTAGTACCGCACTGCTACCGTGTGCCTGTGGACCCGCGTGCCTGTGATGGGGTAACATCTGGCCTCCTGTGATGGGGTAGTATCTGGCCTCCTGTGATGGGGTAACATCTGGCCTCCTGTGATGGGGTAGTATCTGGCCTCCTGTGATGGGGTAACATCTGGCCTCCTGTGATGGGGTAACATCTGGCCTCCTGTGATGGGGTAACATCTGGCCTCCTGTGATGGGGTAACATCTGGCCTCCTGTGATGGGGTAACATCTGGCCTCCTGTGATGGGGTAACATCTGGCCTCCTGTGATGGGGTAACATCTGGCCTCCTGTGACGGGGTAACATCTGGCCTCCTGTGACGGGGTAACATCTGGCCTCCTGTGACGGGGTAACATCTGGCCTCCTGTGACGGGGTAACATCTGGCCTCCTGTGACGGGGTAACATCTGGCCTCCTGTGACGGGGTAACATCTGGCCTCCTGTGATGGGGTAACATCTGGCCTCCTGTGATGGGGTAACATCTGGCCTCCTGCTCATCACAATATTGGCTCTTCTGCCCGTGGCGACGTTTGGCTGAGTCTACCTTTTGATTATTTGCCCTCTATTTGCTTTTCCCTTTTAACACTTGAGCCAAGGTATCCTCTGTTAAAAATGTCACGAGACTGGTCCCAGATCTGTGATTGGCACGGCACTGACTAAACCTGTCAAGTAGGCACAAAATGTCTGGGACCAGTCTGAAACGACATTTAAAGGTTTGTGTATATTTGTTTGCTAATTTACTCAATGATATGCGTGTAATATGCATTTAAAGAAATCTTAAACAATACTTCCTAGTTATGTCGTGGTTGTCTTGTTTACATATTTGGATTAAATGTGGGTGAGCTGGAGGCCAGTGTTGCCAACTTAGCCGCTTTGTCGCTATATTTAGCGAGTTTTCAGACCCCTCTAGCGACACATTTTAAAAAAGCGACTAGCGACAAATCTAACTACTTTTTCTTGTGATATTGGAGACTTTTGCACGTATGGTCGTATCGCTTTTACTCTGATACTCTTTTCTATGAGCAGCAGGTGCTAACGTGTTCCTCACCCCCGTACCAAAGCACTCAGATACCTCCGCCCAATACCTCCGCACCAGTGTTGCCAGGTTGGACAAAAAATTTCCAGCACAACTACAGCTTAAAAAACCCGCCCGTTTCAAAGTAATACCAGCCCAAAATACATACTGTTATTAAAACTGTTATGTTATACAATAAAAAATACATTTTAAAGACCCGCCCAATGCATTTTTTTCCGGTCAGACGTGACCAAAAGGAGCCCAATTGGGTGGGAACCCGCCCAATCTGGCAACACTCCCCTCAGCCCAATACCTCCGCACTAGTCCCTCCCATTAGCCCAATACCTCCGCACTAGTCCCTCCCATCAGCCCAATACCTCCGCACTAGTCCCTCCCATCAGCCCAATACCTCCGCACTAGTCCCTCCCATCAGCCCAATACCTCCGCACTAGTCCCTCCCATCAGCCCAATACCTCCGCACTAGTCCCTCCCATCAGAGCAGGAGATGTTCACCTTTCACGTCCAGACTACAAATGAAGCGCGCATGCGTGAAGCCGCCGATAACAGATCTTGCCCTGGCTTACATTAAAAATAAACCTAACTTAGGTAAACTAAGCAAAACAAAAAATGTGAACGGGCGGGTATATGCAAATTATGCGATGACGTCATCTAGCGACTTTTAGGAGTTGGCAACACTGCTGTAAACTACGCTCAGTAACTAGCATTTATGGGTCACAGCCGGTCGCTGTTGTAAAGACCATAGACATAGTAAAGAGGAAACCACAGAAATGCAGCATTCTTTCTCCTTACTCTATTGCACATAATCACTTGCGAGTCACATTTAGAGTCAGAAAAGTACACTTAGTCGTCAGTTTATTTAACAACAGTTTTCTATATCATATTTACATGTTTTATTTATTTATATTCTATAGAATTATAGAGAAATAAGCCTTTAAAGAATAGGTATCCCTGTTAATTGTTAAATAACTATGCAATTCTTAACTTATTTGAAACGCATTTGTACATCTCTTTGCAAAGAAACTGTAATAGAATAGTAAAATAAATGTGCCAACCCAAACCCGGTAGGATGCTGGCCACTCAGCTATTGCTTTAGGCTGGAACACATGTCCACTTGTCTCCCTGAATTCAACATGGTACATTCATTAATTTATGCTAAGAGGTTGAAAAAGAAGAACAATGAACAGTTTAGAAAGTAATTATGATTATTGTGGAACGAACAGAACGTGTCTAAAATAATGTCAACTTTCAAAACAATGAGTCTAGAGCCAAACTCTAAAGGCACCGGCCCTTGCCACCTAGCCTCGCACCGGCCCTCGCCACCTAGCCTAGCACCGGCCCTCGCCACCTAGCACCGGCCCTCGCCACCTAGCCTAGCACCGGCCCTTGCCACCTAGCCTCGCACCGGCCCTCGCCACCTAGCCTAGCACCGGCCCTCGCCACCTAGCACCGGCCCTCGCCACCTAGCCTAGCACCGGCCCTTGCCACCTAGCCTCGCACCGGCCCTCGCCACCTAGCCTAGCACCGGCCCTCGCCACCTAGCACCGGCCCTCGCCACCTAGCCTAGCACCGGCCCTTGCCACCTAGCCTCGCACCGGCCCTCGCCACCTAGCCTAGCACCGGCCCTCGCCACCTAGCACCGGCCCTCGCCACCTAGCCTAGCACCGGCCCTTGCCACCTAGCCTCGCACCGGCCCTCGCCACCTAGCCTAGCACCGGCCCTTGCCACCTAGCCTCGCACCGGCCCTCGCCACCTAGCCTAGCACCGGCCCTCGCCACCTAGCACCGGCCCTCGCCACCTAGCCACCGTCCCTCGCCACCTAGCCTAGCACCGGCCCTCGCCACCTAGCCTAGCACCGGCCCTCGCCACCTAGCCTAGCACCGGCCCTCGCCGCCTAGCACCGGCCCTTGCCACCGTCCCCTCGCCACCTAGCCTAGCACCGGCCCTCGCCACCGTCCCCCGCCACCTAGACACCGTCCCTCACCACCTAGCCTAGCACCGGTGGCTGTCTTACTGAGTTTAGTTGCATGTCCTCACTCACTGACTGAGACATTTGGGAATTAAATGGAGATTTATAAACACTGGTATTTTGGCAATACAATTAGCCAATGCTTTACTACAGGGTTAAAAATGTGTGTAGTGTTTTGCCACAAAGAAAATGTGCTGAATATGCCCTGAATCCCAAATTAAAATGTGCTGAATACACCCTGAATCTCAAATTAAAATGTGCTGAATTCACCCTGAATCTGAAATTAAAATGTGCTGAATACGCCCTGAATCTCAAATTAAAATGTGCTGAATACGCCCTGAATCTTAAATTAAAATGTGCTGAATACGCCCTGAATCTCAAATTAAAATGTGCTGAATACGCCCTGAATCTCAAATTAAAATGTGCTGAATACGCCCTGAATCCAAAATTAAAATGTGCTGAATACACCCTGAATCCCAAATTAAAATGTGCTGAATACGCCCTGAATCCCAAATTAAAATGTGCTGAATACGCCCTGAATCTCAAATTAAAATGTGCTGAATACACCCTGAATCCCAAATGTAATGTTCTTTATGGATTGCTTCATGCTTGGTTCACATCCTGAAGGCAGCATACATTCCTTTTCAGGATGAGAAGCTGTAGTCATATTTTTTACGCTGCTTGACTGGGCCAATTAAAGTAAAACCCTGTAGCCAGAATATATTGCCCAGGGCAACGCATCAAGCAGCTTGGAAGTGGTTCTACACTCATTGGTTTCCTGTGTTTAGTGGTTTTACCGTCGAACACCTGGTCACAGATCTGACATCCAGAACACAGGCTCAAATGGAAGTTAAAGAGTTCAGAACATTTTACACACTGCCAATCAATCAAGTAATGATAAAAATTGTTTTAGATACAAAAATATTCTCAGCAAAAAGGTTTTTGGAGAGAAAAAACTATACACTGGCGGCCGATATATATATTAAATTATATCAAGAGAACCGAAGATAAATCAAATGTTTTGTCCTGGTCCGTAATATTGCTCTGAGCGTGTTCTTGCACCACGTTTAATAGATCTGATGGAGCTACAGGACAACACAGGGAAGATCTGATGGAGCTACAGGACAACACAGGAAAGATCTGATGGAGCTACAGGACAACACAGGAAAGATGTGATGGAGCTACAGGACAACACAGGAAAGATGTGATGGAGCTACAGGACAACACAGGAAAGATGTGATGGAGCTACAGGACAACACAGGAAAGATCTGATGGAGCTACAGGACAACACAGGAAAGATCTGATGGAGCTACAGGACAACACAGGGAAGATCTGATGGAGCTACAGGACAACACAGGGAAGATCTGATGGAGCTACAGGACAACACAGGGAAGATCTGATGGAGCTACAGGACAACACAGGGAAGATCTGATGGAGCTACAGGACAACACAGTGCCGACAGACTTCAGCACCCTAACCCCTGCACCCTAACCCCTGCATTGTGCACTACTGTCCACCAAAGCTCTCTGTGCACCCTGATCAAAAGCAGTGCACTAGAAAGTGAGGTTGGGGATGCAGAACAAGAGGCCCGACCGTCTCTAGGTCAGATGTATCGGTTGGCCAGGTTCTGAACACTGTTCCTGCTGAACACATCACTGTGCACCATAGACAGGCGCTCAAACAGCCGGGTCATCTGGGCACGTTCCTCCTCCTCTAGCAGCATCAGGACCACCTGAGACAGACACAGTTTCAGCAACACCGAACAGAACAACAGTACACAGGGTGGGTCCAGTTTTGTGGACATCATCGGGTATGAATTTACTCTTGATGGGTGAACACCCAATCTTCTCATGGGGCAGCACTACAGCAGGGTATGATGGGTAAAACACATCAGGATCAGCCTTACTGAGAATCTGTCAGTGGTGTGTAGATGGTTGAGGTGCAGGTAGACCAGGTGTGGTTCCTCCTCCAGGAGCTGGGTCTCCAGAGTCTCCATGATGAAGTTGAGAGTGTGTCCGTCCAGCTGGTTACCCAGGTACACGGGCACCGTCTCCGGGGGGACGTTGTGCAGCAGCTGGGCGCCAGCCAATAGGTCGAACTGGGCCACCGCAGTGCTCAATGATTGGTTGAACTGACAGGCGTTGACAGGCTGTAGATTGATGGTCAGTGGTTCTACTCCCTGGCAGTGGTTCTGTGTGGTGGCTGATGTTGGTGCTGTCTCGTGTTTCTCCGCTTTGGTTCTGGCAGGTTCTGCTCCATCGTGAGTTCCCTCAACCTGACGGAGGAAGTGAACATCTAGCTTATTGACTTAAAACCTTTCGGTAAACTCATTCCCAGTTTCCATTCAAATCGCTTCACAAAAAGTTTATAAAATAGTTTTATTTGTTATCCTACAATTGTCCAGTGGACTTGTAACAACACAATCACCATGTCATATTATTTGTTATCCTACCATTGTCCAGTGGACTTGTAACAACACAATCACCATGTCATATTATTTGTTATCCTACCATTGTCCAGTGGACTTGTAACAACACAATCACCATGTCATATTATTTGTTATCCTACCATTGTCCAGTGGACTTGTAACAACACAATCACCATGTCATATTATTTGTTATCCTACCATTGTCCAGTGGACTTGTAACAACACAATCACCATGTCATATTATTTGTTATCCTACCATTGTCCAGTGGACTTGTAACAACACAATCACCATGTCATATTATTTGTTATCCTACAATTGTCCAGTGGACTTGTAACAACACAATCACCATGTCATATTATTTGTTATCCTACCATTGTCCAGTGGACTTGTAACAACACAATCACCATGTCATATTATTTGTTATCCTACCATTGTCCAGTGGACTTGTAACAACACAATCACCATGTCATATTATTTGTTATCCTACCATTGTCCAGTGGACTTGTAACAACACAATCACCATGTCATATTATTTGTTATCCTACCATTGTCCAGTGGACTTGTAACAACACAATCACCATGTCATATTGCAATCTGAGAATTTTGTATGGATCACGACATAAAGTGTCAACTTCACAAGAAGTTTGTGTGTAGAAGTGGACATAATAATAGTGATTGACATCTAATACGTGGAGGCACCAGCTACAAGGTTTACATCCAAAGAATAGAGGCTTTCAATACTTAATAAATAAATTACTTAATTTTATTTTTTCTACCTCAGTAATTGATACTGGTGTAGTTTGGTGTGTTCTCTGCCTCTAATTGATACTGGTGTAGTTTGGTGTGTTCTCTACCTCTAATTGATACTGGTGTAGTTTGGTGTGTTCTCTACCTCTAATTGACACTGGTGTAGTTTGGTGTGTTCTCTACCTCTAATTGATACTGGTGTAGTTTGGTGTCTTCTCTACCTCTAATTGATACTGGTGTAGTTTGGTGTGTTCTCTGCCTCTAATTGATACTGGTGTAGTTTGGTGTGTTCTCTACCTCTAATTGATACTGGTCTAGTTTGGTGTGTTCTCTGCCTCAGTAATTGATACTGGTGTAGTTTGGTGTGTTCTCTACCTCTAATTGGTACTGGTGTAGTTTGGTGTGTTCTCTGCCTCAGTAATTGATACTGGTGTAGTATGGTGTGTTCTCTACCTCAGTGATTGATACTGGTGTAGTTTGGTGTGTTCTCTGCCTCAGTAATTGGAACTGGTGTAGTTTGGTGTGTTCTCTACCTCAGTAATTGGAACAGTCCTCCTGGGTTTGTTGCTAGGTGATGCCTGGGCCAGGCTTTGTCTGAGTAGCAGAGTGACCTCCTCCAGCTCCTTCTCAGCCTCTGCTACATTGGGGTCCTGCTGGAGTACCTCCTGAAGGTCAGAGCTGCATGCCAAGTAGTCCTGAAGACAAACAGTTAGGCAGTTAAATACCTGCCCACACAGTAGTCAACAAAGATACTTTAAATACCTGCCCACACAGTAGTCAACAAAGATACTTTAAATACCTGCCCACACAGTAGTCAACAAAGATACTTTAAATACCTGCCCACACAGTAGTCAACTGAGAGTTTAAATACCTGCCGACACAGTAGTCAACAAAGATACTTTAAATACCTGCCCACACAGTAGTCAACTGAGATACTTTAAATACCTGCCCACACAGTAGTCAATGGAGATACTTTAAATACCTGCCCACACAGTAGTCAACTGAGATACTTTAAATACCTGCCCACACAGTAGTCAACTGAGATACTTTAAATACCTGCCGACACAGTAGTCAACTGAGATACTTTAAATACCTGCCCACACAGTAGTCAATGGGGATACTTTAAATACCTGCCCACACAGTAGTCAACTGAGATACTTTAAATACCTGCCCACACAGTATTCAACAAAGATACTTTAAATACCTGCCCACACAGTAGTCAACTGAGATACTTTAAATACCTGCCCACACAGTAGTCAACAAAGGTACTTTAAATACCTGCCGACACAGTAGTCAACTGAGATACTTTAAATACCTGCCCACACAGTAGTCAACGGAGATACTTTAAATACCTGCCCACACAGTAGTCAAGGGAGATACTTTAAATACCTGTCCACAAAGTAGTCAACGGAGATACTTTAAATACCTGCCCACACAGTAGTCAACAAAGATACTTTAAATACCTGCCCACACAGTAGTCAACGGAGATACTTTAAATACCTGTCCACACAGTAGTCAACGGAGATACTTTAAATACCTGCCCACACAGTAGTCAACGGAGATACTTTAAATACCTGCCCACACAGTAGTCACCTGAGAGTTTAAATACCTGCCCACACAGTAGTCAACGGAGATACTTTAAATACCTGTCCACACAGTAGTCAACGGAGATACTTTAAATACCTGTCCACACAGTAGTCAACGGAGATACTTTAAATACCTGTCCACACAGTAGTCAACGGAGATACTTTAAATACCTGTCCACACAGAAGTCAACGGAGATACTTTAAATACCTGCCCACACAGTAGTCAACAAAGATACTTTAAATACCTGCCCACACAGTAGTCAACAAAGATACTTTAAATACCTGCCCACACAGTAGTCAACAGAGATACTTTAAATACCTGTCCACACAGTAGTCAACAGAGATACTTTAAATACCTGTCCACACAGTAGTCAACGGAGATACTTTAAATACCTGTCCACACAGAAGTCAACGGAGATACTTTAAATACCTGCCCACACAGTAGTCAACAAAGATACTTTAAATACCTGCCCACACAGTAGTCAACAAAGATACTTTAAATACCTGCCCACACAGTAGTCAACTGAGAGTTTGAATACCTGCCCACACAGTAGTCAACAGAGATACTTTAAATACCTGCCCACACAGTAGTCACCTGAGAGTTTAAATACCTGCTCACACAGTAGTCAACAAAGATACTTTAAATACCTGCCCACACAGTAGTCAACCGAGATACTTTAAACACCTGCCCACACAGTAGTCAACAAAGATACTTTAAATACCTGCCGACACAGTAGTCAACTGAGAGTTTAAATACCTGCCCACACAGTAGTCAACGGAGATACTTTAAATACCTGCCCACACAGTAGTCAACGGAGATACTTTAAATACCTGCCCACACAGTAGTCAACGGAGATACTTTAAATACCTGCCCACACAGTAGTCAACGGAGATACTTTAAATACCTGCCCACACAGTAGTCAACAGAGATACTTTAAATAACTGCCCACACAGTGGTCAACGGAGATACTTTAAATACCTGCCCACACAGCAGTCAACTGAGATACTTTAAATAACTGCCCACACAGTAGTCAACGGAGATACTTTAAATACCTGCCCACACAGTAGTCAACTGAGATACTTTAAATAACTGCCCACACAGTAGTCAACTGAGATACTTTAAATAACTGCCCACACAGTAGTCAACTGAGATACTTTAAATACCTGCCCACACAGTAGTCAACTGAGATACTTTAAATAACTGCCCACACAGTAGTCAACTGAGATACTTTAAATACCTGCCCACACAGTAGTCAACGGAGATACTTTAAATACCTGCCCACACAGTAGTCAACTGAGATACTTTAAATACCTGCCCACACAGTAGTCAACGGAGATTGGTGGCAGGATTCACAGAACAGTACCGTGAGTCCCTGAGGTGTGACCCTTACCTTGAGCCCTTTATTGGCCAAAGCCCGTCTATAGAATGCCTTTTTATTGGCTGGCTCCAGCCTCAGGGCGGAGTCACAGTCCTGTTTGGCTTCAGCAAATTGTTTCAGTTTCAGGAAGCACAGAGCTCTGTAGACAGAATTTAATAACACTATTGTAATCATAATCAATATATATATATATATAATACAACACAGAATACTCATTAATACAATATACAATTGATCAGAGTACATTCAACCTGTGGTCCGTGGAAATTAACAAACAAAATACATATTTCTAAAATAAAATACAAACGCTATACCTGCCTTTTACCAAACATCCTTCTGGCTCATAACTGTCACTAGGCTTACAAAATCGACAAATGGGTATCCAGAGGTTCGCTTGAAAGAAAAGTAAATGAATCAGGCAATCGGCGGAATGCCTTGTTTATCTAGGTCTGGTTGCTAGGTGTTAACTGGCTGTGTGATGTAGGTCTGGTTGCTAGGTGTTAACTGGCTGTGTGTTGTAGGTCTGGTTGCTAGGTGTTAACTGGCTGTGTGATGTAGGTCTGGTTGCTAGGTGTTAACTGGCTGTGTGATGTAGGTCTGGTTGCTAGGTGTTGTCAGTGAGTCATGTCAGTGTGGCTGGTTCCTGCTTTACATTCGGGTACTGTGTCAACACAACTAAACAACCAGCTGTTGGTGCTGACAAAATAAAAGACATGACATAGTGCCACCCTGACATAGTGCCATCCTGACATAGTGCCATCCTGACATAGTGCCATCCTTATAGTGCCACCCTGACATGGTGCCACCCTGACATGGTGCCATCCTTATGTTGCCACCCTGACATAGTGCCATCCTGACATGGTGCCACTCTGACATGGTGCCACCCTGACATAGTGCCACCCTGACATAGTGCCATCCTTATGGTGCCATCCTGACATAGTGCCATCCTTATAGTGCCACCCTGACATGGTGCCACCCTGACATAGTGCCATCCTTATGGTGCCATCCTGACATAGTGCCACCCTGACATAGTGCCGTCCTTATGGTGCCATCCTGACATAGTGCCATCCTTATGGTGCCATCCTGACATAGTGCCGTCCTTATGGTGCCATCCTGACACAGTGCCATCCTTATGGTGCCATCCTGACATAGTGCCATCCTTATGGTGCCTTATGAACAGAACTCAGGGTGATGTAGGTCTGGTTGCTAGGTGTTGTCAGTGAGTCATGTCAGTGTGGGTGGTTCCTGCTTTACATTCGGGTACTGTGTCAACACAACTAAACAACCAGCTGTTGGTGCTGACAAAATAAAAGACATGACATAGTGCCACCCTGACATAGTGCCATCCTTATGGTGCCATCCTGACATAGTGCCATCCTGACATAGTGCCATCCTTATAGTGCCACCCTGACATAGTGCCACCCTGACATGGTGCCACCCTGACATAGTGCCATCCTTATGGTGCCATCCTGACATAGTGCCATCCTGACATAGTGCCACCCTGACATAGTGCCATCCTTATGGTGCCATCCTGACATAGTGCCATCCTTATAGTGCCACCCTGACATGGTGCCACCCTGACATAGTGCCATCCTTATGGTGCCATCCTGACATAGTGCCATCCTTATGGTGCCATCCTGACAGGGTGCCATCCTGACATAGTGCCATCCTTATGTTGCCACCCTGACATAGTGCCACCCTGACATAGTGCCGTCCTTATGGTGCCATCCTGACATAGTGCCATCCTTATGGTGCCATCCTGACATAGTGCCGTCCTTATGGTGCCATCCTGACATAGTGCCATCCTTATGGTGCCATCCTGACATAGTGCCATCCTTATGGTGCCATCCTGACAGGGTGCCATCCTGACATAGTGCCATCCTTATGTTGCCACCCTGACATAGTGCCACCCTGACATAGTGCCGTCCTTATGGTGCCATCCTGACATAGTGCCATCCTTATGGTGCCATCCTTATGGTGCCATCCTGACATAGTGCCGTCCTTATGGTGCCATCCTGACATAGTGCCATCCTTATGGTGCCATCCTGACATAGTGCCGTCCTTATGGTGCCATCCTGACATAGTGCCATCCTTATGGTGCCATCCTGACATAGTGCCATCCTTATGGTGCCATCCTGACATAGTGCCATCCTTATGGTGCCTTATGAACAGAACTCAGGGTTTCCAGATCCAGCCTGCATGTATTCTAGACATGCTGTGTTAAACACAGGGGGTCTATAATTAGCACTCTTCTGTTAAAAGGGATAGCAGAGTAGAGTGGAGCAGCTGTTTCCTGTGGCAGACAGACCCTGATGTTTCTGTTTCCACCACAATAGGGCTGATTAGTCTGACAGGGAAGTCCGTTCTCTACAGCAGCTGCTTCCAAAACCTGCTATTACCATGTTGTCATTTTCAAAACCAGAGGAGACTGTAGCAGTCTGTCTACAAATCAGGCTATGATGAAAGCAGTCTACAAGTCAGACTGGAAAGAGAGCAGTCAGTCTACTTTTTTGCTAGAGGCGGGTTTTGCTAGAGGCAGGTTTAGCTAGAGGCAGGTTTAGCTAGAGGCGGGTTTTGCTAGCTCTTACCTGTTGGTGTAGATGGGACATTCCTCCGGTTTCATCTTAAGGCATTCACTGTACTTCTCCAGGGCCTCCTGGAACTGGGCTTTCTTCACAAACTCATTTCCTTCTTGTTTCAGTGAATTGAAACGCACTTCTGCTTTTCTAGCTGCGGAGAAGATAAAGGCTGTGTTTTAGTAGTGTTTTACATCTTACTGAATAATACTCTATTTTGTATGTACTGTACTGTGAATGTTAGACCTTTTTAAAATACAGAATAAAATACAACTGATTGATAACTAGAAAGAGGATGTCATGTCAGCAGGTCATGTGGTAACAAGCTGACGGTGTGTTCAGTAGAGAATATGCCAGCTCTGTTCTTGCATTAATAACAATGAAAAAGGACTTAACAGAGATAGGATATTGAACAATAGTGTGCCGGGCTGGAGTATGGAGCATAACAGTACTAGGGGGTAGGGCTTAACAGGGCTGGAGTATGGAGCATAACAGTACTAGGGGGTAGGGCTTAACAGGGCTGGAGTATGGAGCATAACAGTACTAGGGGGTAGGGCTTAACAGGGCTGGAGTATGGAGCATAACAGTACTAGGGGTAGGGCTTAACAGGGCTGGAGTATGGAGCATAACAGTACTAGGGGTAGGGCTTAACAGGGCTGGAGTATGGAGCATAACAGTACTAGGGGGTAGGGCTTAACAGGGCTGGAGTATGGAGCATAACAGTACTAGGGGGTAGGGCTTAACAGGGCTGGAGTATGGAGCATAACAGTACTAGGGGGTAGGGCTTAACAGGGCTGGAGTATGGAGCATAACAGTACTAGGGGGTAGGGCTTAACAGGGCTGGAGTATGGAGCATAACAGTACTAGGGGGTAGGGCTTAACAGGGCTGGAGTATGGAGCATAACAGTACTAGGGGGTAGGGCTTAACAGGGCTGGAGTATGGAGCATAACAGTACTAGGGGGTAGGGCTTAACAGGGCTGGAGTATGGAGCATAACAGTACTAGGGGGTAGGGCTTAACTGGGCTGGGGTATGGAGCATAACAGTACTAGGGGGTAGGGCTTAACAGGGCTGGGGTATACAGTTTAACATTACTAGGGGGTAGGGCTTAACAGGGCTGGGGTATACAGTTTAACATTACTAGGGGGTAGGGCTTAACAGGGCTGGGGTATACAGTTTAACATTACTAGGGGGTAGGGCTTAACTGGGCTGGGGTATACAGTTTAACATTACTAGGGGTAGGGCTTAACAGGGCTGGAGTATGGAGCATAACAGTACTAGGGGGTAGGGCTTAACTGGGCTGGGGTATACAGTTTAACATTACTAGGGGGTAGGGCTTAACAGGGCTGGGGTATACAGTTTAACATTACTAGGGGGTAGGGCTTAACAGGGCTGGGGTATACAGTTTAACATTACTAGGGGGTAGGGCTTAACTGGGCTGGGGTATACAGTTTAACATTACTAGGGGGTAGGGCTTAACTGGGCTGGGGTATACAGTTTAACATTACTAGGGGGTAGGGCTTAACTGGGCTGGGGTATACAGTTTAACATTACTAGGGGGTAGGGCTTAACAGGGCTGGAGTATGGAGCATAACAGTACTAGGGGATAGGGCTTAACTGGGCTGGGGTATACAGTTTAACATTACTAGGGGGTAGGGCTTAACAGGGCTGGAGTATGGAGCATAACAGTACTAGGGGGTAGGGCTTAACAGGGCTGGAGTATGGAGCATAACAGTACTAGGGGGTAGGGCTTAACAGGGCTGGAGTATGGAGCATAACAGTACTAGGGGTAGGGCTTAACAGGGCTGGAGTATGGAGCATAACAGTACTAGGGGGTAGGGCTTAACTGGGCTGGGGTATGGAGCATAACAGTACTAGGGGGTAGGGCTTAACAGGGCTGGGGTATACAGTTTAACATTACTAGGGGGTAGGGCTTAACAGGGCTGGGGTATACAGTTTAACATTACTAGGGGTAGGGCTTAACAGGGCTGGGGTATACAGTTTAACATTACTAGGGGGTAGGGCTTAACTGGGCTGGGGTATACAGTTTAACATTACTAGGGGGTAGGGCATAACAGGGCTGGAGTATGGAGCATAACAGTACTAGGGGGTAGGGCTTAACTGGGCTGGGGTATACAGTTTAACATTACTAGGGGGTAGGGCTTAACAGGGCTGGGGTATACAGTTTAACATTACTAGGGGGTAGGGCTTAACTGGGCTGGGGTATACAGTTTAACATTACTAGGGGGTAGGGCTTAACAGGGCTGGAGTATGGAGCATAACAGTACTAGGGGTAGGGCTTAACTGGGCTGGGGTATACAGTTTAACATTACTAGGGGATAGGGCTTAACGGGGCTGGGGTATACAGTTTAACATTACTAGGGGGTAGGGCTTAACAGGGCTGGGGTATACAGTTTAACATTACTAGGGGGTAGGGCTTAACGGGGCTGGGGTATACAGTTCAACATTTCTAGGGGGTAGGGCTTAACAGGGCTGGGGTATACAGTTTAACATTATTAGGGGGTAGCGCTTAACGGGGCTGGGGTATACCGTTTAACATTACTAGGGGGTAGGGCTTAACAGGGCTGGGGTATACAGTTTAACATTACTAGGGAGTAGGGCTTAACAGGGCTGGGGTATACCGTTTAACATTACTAGGGGGTAGGGCTTAACAGGGCTGGGGTATACAGTTTAACATTATTAGGGGGTAGCGCTTAACGGGGCTGGGGTATACAGTTTAACATTACTAGGGGGTAGGGCTTAACTGGGCTGGGGTATACAGTTTAACATTACTAGGGGGTAGGGCTTAAGAGGGCTGGGGTATACAGTTTAACATTACTAGGGGGTAGGGCTTAACGGGGCTGGGGTAAACAGTTTAACATTACTAGGGGGTAGAGCTTAACAGGGCTGACATATAAGACTGGGTTTGATGATATGTCGTAGAACTGGGATATATGGTTAATGATGCTGACAGTGCTCAGCCAATCAATAACTCTCTTAAGTCTTGGTTTAACCCAGGGCTCCAGCTACCTGCATCCTGTTTGGCCTTTTCTGCTCGGGCTTGTAGAACCTCAGTGCTAGGCGGTTCCTCTCTGCGGTGTTGCTGAGCTGACAGAGGGACCAGGGGGATCTCAGGCAGCTTCTCTCTCCACTGGTCTCCATCCTGATCGATCAGCAACCGTGTTATCCTGCAGGAACACTACTGGTAAATATTGACAAAACCACCCTTTTATGCTCACACCCTGTTAGCCTCACACCCTGTTAGCCTCACACCCTGTTAGCCTCACACCCTGTTAGCCTCACACCCTGTTAGCCTCACACCCTGTTAGCCTCACACCCTGTTATGCTCACACCCTGTTATGCTCACACCCTGTTATGCTCACACCCTGTTATGCTCACACCCTGTTAGCCTCACACCCTGTTAGCCTCACACCCTGTTATGCTCACACCCTGTTAGCCTCACACCCTGTTATGCTCACACCCTGTTATGCTCACACCCTGTTAGCCTCACACCCTGTTAGCCTCACACCCTGTTAGCCTCACACCCTGTTAGCCTCACACCCTGTTAGCCTCACACCCTGTTAGCCTCACACCCTGTTAGCCTCACACCCTGTTAGCCTCACACCCTGTTAGCCTCACACCCTGTTAGCCTCACACCCTGTTAGCCTCACACCCTGTTAGCCTCACACCCTGTTAGCCTCACACCCTGTTAGCCTCACACCCTGTTAGCCTCACACCCTGTTAGCCTCACACCCTGTTAGCCTCACACCCTGTTAGCCTCACACCCTGTTAGCCTCACAATCTGTTAGCCTCACACCCTGTTAGAGGCAATAAAGATCAGCAGGGCTTAATGTGAGGACCGGCAGGGCTTAATGTGAGGACCGGCAGGGCTTAATGTGAGGACCGGCAGGGCTTAATGTGAGGACCGGCAGGGCTTAATGTGAGGACCGGCAGGGCTTAATGTGAGGACCGGCAGGGCTTAATGTGAGGACCGGCAGGCCTTAATGTGAGGACCGGCAGGGCTTAATGTGAGGACCGGCAGGGCTTAATGTGAGGATCGCAGGGCTTAATGTGAGGATCATTAGCAGGGCTTAATGTGAGGATCATTAGCAGGGCTTAATGTGAGGACCGGCAGGGCTTAATGTGAGGACCGGCAGGGCTTAATGTGAGGACCGGCAGGGCTTAATGTGAGGACCGGCAAGGCTTAATGTGAGGACCGGCAGGGCTTAATGTGAGGACCGGCAGGGCTTAATGTCAGGACCGGCAGGGCTTAATGTGAGGACCGGCAGGGCTTAATGTGAGGACCGGCAGGGCTTAATGTGAGGACCGGCAGGGCTTAATGTGAGGACCGGCAGGGCTTAATGTGAGGACCGGCAGGGCTTAATGTGAGGACCGGCAGGGCTTAATGTGAGGACCGGCAGGCCTTAATGTGAGGACCGGCAGGGCTTAATGTGAGGACCGGCAGGGCTTAATGTGAGGATCGCAGGGCTTAATGTGAGGATCATTAGCAGGGCTTAATGTGAGGATCATTAGCAGGGCTTAATGTGAGGACCGGCAGGGCTTAATGTGAGGACCGGCAGGGCTTAATGTGAGGACCGGCAGGGCTTAATGTGAGGACCGGCAAGGCTTAATGTGAGGACCGGCAGGGCTTAATGTGAGGACCGGCAGGGCTTAATGTCAGGACCGGCAGGGCTTAATGTGAGGACCGGCAGGGCTTAATGTGAGGACCGGCAGGGCTTAATGTGAGGACCGGCAGGGCTTAATGTGAGGACCGGCAGGGCTTAATGTGAGGACCGGCAGGGCTTAATGTGAGGACCGGCAGGGCTTAATGTGAGGACCGGCAGGGCTTAATGTGAGGACCGGCAGGGCTTAATGTGAGGACCGGCAGGGTTTAATGTGAGGACCGGCAGGGCTTAATGTGAGGACCGGCAGGGCTTAATGTGAGGACCGGCAGGGCTTAATGTGAGGATCATTAGCAGGGCTTAATGTGAGGATCATTAGCAGGGCTTAATGTGAGGATCATTAGCAGGGCTTAATGTGAGGATCATTAGCAGGGCTTAATGTGAGGACCGGCAGGGCTTAATGTGAGGATCATTAGCAGGGCTTAATGTGAGGACCGGCAGGGCTTAATGTGAGGACCGGCAGGGCTTAATGTGAGGACCGGCAGGGCTTAATGTGAGGACCGGCAGGGCTTAATGTGAGGACCGGCAGGGCTTAATGTGAGGACCGGCAGGGCTTAATGTGAGGACCGGCAGGGCTTAATGTGAGGACCGGCAGGGCTTAATGTGAGGACCGGCAGGGCTTAATGTGAGGACCGGCAGGGCTTAATGTGAGGACCGGCAGGGCTTAATGTGAGGACCGGCAGGGCTTAATGTGAGGACCAGCAGGGCTTAATGTGAGGACCGGCAGGGCTTAATGTGAGGACCGGCAGGGCTTAATGTGAGGACCGGCAGGGCTTAATGTGAGGACCGGCAGGGCTTAATGTGAGGATCAGCAGGGTAGCATATCTACTGCACCTGTTGACACTATCGTTTGCCGCCTGCACCCCGGTGTCGATCTGCAGAACGGTCTTGTAATCCACGTAGGCGTGCCGGTAACGCTCCAGCGTCTCATTGGCCATGGCTCTACGGAGGAGGGGCTTCAGGGAGAAGGGCTGCAGCTCCAAGGCTCTGTTATAGATAGATGGAGAGTGAGGATGGGATCACACCTAGTCCAATTACAACTACATCAGATAGACGCTTAATGATCTCAGCCTGTTCAGTGGATGTCTTAGGACTCTTTATAATAAATGCCTATACATTGGTGGATGATGTCAACAGGAATACAAAACACCTTGATGGATGTAAATGGTACGACATAATGTTCTCATCAAAAGGTGTTCAAAGGTTTGGGGTCACTTTAAAATGTCCTTGTTTTTTATAAAAACATATTTGAATAGAGAATATAGGAACTGATTAGAAAATTCAGGTTAGAAATAATTACTTTAAATTGAAGTAATAATTGTGTCCTTAAACTTTTGCTTTCTTTAAAGCATTATTACAGCCTTGCTTTGACATTATAGTGGACAATTTGTTAATGTAATCTGAAGAAATTTCACTCCGGACTTGGTGTAGCTCCTGCCACAAATTGGATTGGTTTGATAGACACTTCTTATATACCATACGGTGAAGCTCCTCCCACAAATTGGATTGGTTTGATAGACACTTCTTATACACCATACGGTGAAGCTCCTCCCACAAATTGGATTGGTTTGATAGACACTTCTTATATACCATACGGTGAAGCTCCTCCCACAAATTGGATTGGTTTGATAGACACTTCTTATATACCATACGGTGAAGCTCCTCCCACAAATTGGATTGGTTTGATAGACACTTCTTATATACCATACGGTGAAGCTCCTCCCACAAATTGGATTGGTTTGACACCTTACCACTTACCATACCCTAACCCTAAACCTAACCCCACAGATCATCACATTGCTTCCACTATACTTGACAGCAGAGCTGTAGTACTCGAGACCGGTCTCGGTCTCGAGACCGGTCTCGAGACCACTTTTTTAAGGTCTCGGTCTCGTCTCGGTCTCGGTTACATTTGGACTCGGTCTCGACTCGGTCTCGGACAGTAAGGACTCGTAAATTCTTCCGAGACCAGCCGAGACCAGCGTAGAAATTATCGCCCACAATTTTTTCTAGAAAAATATTTAAGTATGACATGTAGAGGCTGTATTTCCATTGGCTGTATTTCGTCCAGAGTCAGACTGTTTTTTTCTGATGTGGCTTATCCCGCCAATGGCTATCTACTTTTGAAGAAAAGCCCACCCCCAGCGTCGCTAGAGCGTGCACCCATTCACGTAAATACTTCAATCTTAAACATATGCTCGATCATGTCTGCACAATCAGCCAATATATTCGTTTTGCCTATATTCAGTACATTGAGCACAAATAAATAATTTGTCCGAAAACACACAGCGGTTAGTAATTAAAATACATACATAATGTTGAAAAGCTACAGCCGACGTCCTTCCATGACTTTTCCTAAATACGTGCATTTTACCTTGTCCCGTTTTCAGAATTGCAAAATCACAAACCGAACAATATATAAAACTACCATTTACATGTTTTTGATACCTAAACTGCCTTCCTGTCCCCAAAATCCCACGCCGCTGGGCGTTGGTACCCTAATTGCGGTACCCAGACACCGATCACACTTCACTGAGCCTATATGGCAATGGTTGAATGGGCGATACACAGACAAATACTACGAGAACACATATAGACAATAGTCTGATTGGCTTGGTTGAACTACAAAAAAAAGAGGTACGTTTATAAAGAAATATGTTTCACTAAATAAACAGAACGAATTCCGCCAAATACATACAGCCCCATTCATGTGTCATGCGCCCATTGCACTCAATAATTAATAACGAATGAACCACAGTGTATTCATATAGCCTACAAGAGACTTCAACAAAATATTGTTTTGTATCGAAATTAAACGAATATAAACAATAATTATTAATAGGCTAACTACAAATGGGTGATAAATGAAATTACTCATGCACACAGAAGGACGTGGGACATACATAAGTCCGGGGCATACGGCAGAAAGAGCATAAAACTGGAACGGTTATGGTCCGATCTATATGAAATTGAACCCGTTTTGGTCCGATCTTTATTAAACTGGAAGGGTTTTGGTCTGATCTATATGAACACTGTGCGCAGTTCAACCGGGTTAGTTTGCTGCTGTCTCATGTGCACTCGTAACAATAATGAACACTGTTCGCAGTGCAACCGGTTCGTTTGCGTGTCCTGCTCAAGCAGACAAACAACTGAAGCTGCTTGCCTGTGGACGGATAAATAATTATAAATAGATTTGTTTATCGGCCAATCATGCGCAAATCATTTGATTGCAAGTCGCTTGTGATCTAAAATGTGTTAGCATTTACTACATCAACATAGGACATACAGTTTGATGGATTTTCATTTATTCGATTTTTGGAAATTTTAATATCATAGCCTGTGCATTTTAAAATCATGGTTTTATTTTCGTATTTTATGTTTACATAAGACAATAAATAGGCCTACATACTCTTTTAATAAAATTCATTTAATTCAGGATGACAACACAGTAGATGATCTGATGCTGTTGGTCAAGTGTTTTTTTTACATTGGTCATTGGACCAAAAACATGTCATATTATTTAGTGTTGATATGACTGGTCTCGGTCTCGGCCCCCTTTGGTATCGGTCTCGTCTCGGTCTCGGCCACCTTCGGTCTCGGTCTCGTCTCGGTCTCGGCCCCCTTCGGTCTTGGTCTCGTCTCGGTCTCGGCCCCCTTCGGTCTCGGTCTCGTCTCGGTCTCGCTTTAGGTGGTCTCGAGCACAGCTCTGCTTGACAGATGGCGTCAAGCACCCCTCCAGCATATTTTAAGGTAGTCAGCTTCTCACAAATCTTCTTAGATTTGTCTATCCATAAAACGTTTTTCCAATCTTTCTATGTCCATTTTGTATGTTATATAGCCCATCTTATTTTTTTTATCTTATTGGCCAGTCTGAGAATTGGCTTTTTCTGAGCACCTAGCATCCCAGGGCACCTAGCATCCCAGGGCACCTAGCATCCCAGGGCACCTAGCATCCCAGGGCACCTAGCATCCCAGGGCACCTAGCATCCCAGGGCACCTAGCATCCCAGGGCACCTAGCATCCCAGGGCACCTAGCATCCCAGGGCACCTAGCATCCCAGGGCACCTAGCATCCCAGGGCACCTAGCATCCCAGGGCACCTAGCATCCCAGGGCACCTAGCATCCCAGAGTACCTAGCATCCCAGGGCACCTAGCATCCCAGGGCACCTAGCATGCCAGAGCACCTAGCATCCCAGAGCACCTAGCATCCCAGAGCACCTAGCATCCCAGAGCACCTAGCATCCCAGAGCACCTAGCATCCCAGGGCACCTAGCATCCCAGGGCACCTAGCATCCCAGGGCACCTAGCATCCCGCGGCCTCAAGCCCAGTTGTATTGCTTCTTCAACCAGCACAACAGCTTTCGATGGTGCTAACATAACAACAAAATGATTTTCTAATGATCAATTATAATGAAAGGCTAAAATTAGGTATTCCATTTAAAATGTCCAGCTACAAGAACCAGTTTCAACATAAACAATGTGTAGTGTTTTTTTTTTTTAACAAGGCCATTTCTTTGTGACCGTAAACTTTTGAACAGGAGTGTACATTCTGATCTCCACATTTGGCTCTAATCTGTTGTTACCTTCAACAGAGTGAGTGTCTCCACATATTATGAATTTATGGGAGAATAGGATTTATTTATTTCAAAAGGTATTCAGATGCAATATGCGTTGGTTTGAAATCTTTTAAAACAAGTTTAGACACATTTCTATATTGCGGCATGCGATGACTCAGCAAAATATATCAACCAATGTTCTCTGTAAAAAAAACAACCAGACACAAAATTGTAAGAGATGAACTACCAGTACCAAAGTAGTGAGTGAGGCCACATTAGAAAGGTTCAAATTCCCCTTTCAATAACTCTCAAAAGCTCTGAAAGTACCTGTCAAACACAAGCTAAATGGTCTTATGAGAGAGTAATTGAGGGCTAAATAGCTAAATAGCCTGTATCATGTTGGCCAACTGAAACCAATGAATTGAAACATATTCAAACCAGGAACTAGTATCTATCTAGAATAGAATAGACCAATATTGTCAGTTGTACAACTGAATGCCTTCAACTGAAATGTGTTCTCTGCATTTTACCCAACCCTGAGGTGCAGGGGGCAGCCCTAATCAGTTACCTGATTTGACTTCCACGTCACGGCGCCCGGGGAGCATTTTAGGGTTAACTGTCTTGCTCAAGGACAGAACGACGCGGTTTTCACCTTGGTGGTGGGGGGATTAGAACCAGGGACCTTCCAGACCCAAGCCCTAGTCCCTAACCTAACCACTAGGCCACCTTGACGCCCTATCTGTGGTATTAGAACCCATTAGTATAGAACATTACCCGAACAGACTCCTGTTCCACTCACCTTCAACAAATGTTGAAGCTGTTTAAACAAAGAAGCTGCACTTGAACCCGAAAACAAAAATGTATTCATGTAATGTTCCTTACACACTTGCGATTGGAAACTCTGGCTAGACACCTGACCTAGATTAGAAACTCACTGACTCTTTAACCTATAAACAATCCTTTGCAAATCTAGCAACAAGTCGTATTCATTTGAATAAAACTATTACAGTGTAAAAAAAACTATAAACTGTGGAGTTTTGGTGCTGATGATTGGCTAGACATACTGAACCCAGATGGATATTGGTGCTGATGATTGGCTAGACATACTGAACCCATATGGATATTGGTGCTGATGATTGGCTAGACATACTGAACCCAGATGGATATTGGTGCTGATGATTGGCTAGACATACTGAACCCAGATGGATATTGGTGCTGATGATTGGCTAGACATACTGAACCCAGATGGATATTGGTGCTGATGATTGGCTAGACATACTGAACCCAGATGGATATTGGTGCTGATGATTGGCTAGACATACTGAACCCAGATGGATATTGGTGCTGATGATTGGCTAGTCATACTGAACCCAGATGGATATTGGTGCTGATGATTGGCTAGACATACTGAACCCAGATGGATATTGGTGCTGATGATTGGCTAGACATACTGAACCCAGATGGATATTGGTGCTGATGATTGGCTAGACATACTGAACCCAGATGGATATTGGTGCTGATGATTGGCTAGACATACTGAACCCAGATGGATATTGGTGCTGATGATTGGCTAGACATACTTAACCCAGATGGATATTGGTGCTGATGATTGGCTAGACATACTGAACCCAGATGGATATTGGTGCTGATGATTGGCTAGTCATACTGAACCCAGATGGATATTGGTGCTGATGATTGGCTAGACATACTGAACCCAGATGGATATTGGTGCTGATGATTGGCTAGACATACTGAACCCAGATGGATATTGGTGCTGATGATTGGCTAGACATACTGAACCCATATGGATATTGGTGCTGATGATTGGCTAGACATACTGAACCCAGATGGATATTGGTGCTGATGATTGGCTAGACATACTGAACCCAGATGGATATTGGTGCTGATGATTGGCTAGACATACTGAACCCAGATGGATATTGGTGCTGATGATTGGCTAGACATACTGAACCCAGATGGATATTGGTGCTGATGATTGGCTAGACATACTGAACCCAGATGGATATTGGTGCTGATGATTGGCTAGACATACTTAACCCAGATGGATATTGGTGCTGATGATTGGCTAGACATACTGAACCCAGATGGATATTGGTGCTGATGATTGGCTAGACATACTGAACCCAGATGGATATTGGTGCTGATGATTGGCTAGACATACTGAACCCAGATGGATATTGGTGCTGATGATTGGCTAGACATACTGAACCCATATGGATATTGGTGCTGATGATTGGCTAGACATACTGAACCCAGATGGATATTGGTGCTGATGATTGGCTAGACATACTGAACCCAGATGGATATTGGTGCTGATGATTGGCTAGACATACTGAACCCAGATGGATATTGGTGCTGATGATTGGCTAGACATACTGAACCCAGATGGATATTGGTGCTGATGATTGGCTAGACATACTTAACCCAGATGGATATTGGTGCTGATGATTGGCTAGACATACTGAACCCAGATGGATATTGGTGCTGATGATTGGCTAGACATACTGAACCCAGATGGATATTGGTGCTGATGATTGGCTAGACATACTGAACCCAGATGGATATGACAGCAGATAAATGCCGTGGGGAGGTTTCCATGGGGAGGTTGCCGTGAGGAGGTTCTCACCTGGTGCAGTCCTGTATACAGTCAGAGCTGTTTCCATCCTTCAGGTAGCAGGCTGCTCTGTTTGAGTACAGGATACACAGGTCCTCTGGACTGTCAACCCCTATAGGATACAGAAATAACCATTACTATACAGGATACAGAAATAACCAGTACTATACAGGATACAGAAATAACCAGTACTATACAGGATACAGAAATAACCATTACTATACAGGATACAGAAATAACTAGTACTATACAGGATACAGAAATAACCAGTACTATACAGGATACAGAAATAACTAGTACTATACAGGATACAGAAATAACCAGTACTATACAGGATACAGAAATAACCAGTACTATACAGGATACAGAAATAACCAGTACTATACAGGATACAGAAATAACCAGTACTATACAGGATACAGAAATAACCAGTACTATACAGGATACAGAAATAACCAGTACTATACAGGATACAGAAATAACCAGTACTATACAGGATACAGAAATAACCAGTACTATACAGGATACAGAAATAACCAGTACTATACAGGATACAGGAATAACCAGTACTATACAGGATACAGGAATAACCAGTACTATACAGGATACAGAAATAACTAGTACTATACAGGATACAGAAATAACCAGTACTATACAGGATACAGAAATAACCAGTACTATACAGGATACAGAAATAACCAGTACTATACAGGATACAGGAATAACCATTACTATACAGGATACAGGAATAACCATTACTATACAGGATACAGGAATAACCATTACTATACAGGATACAGAAATAACCATTACTATACAGGATACAGAAATAACTAGTACTATACAGGATACAGAAATAACCAGTACTATACAGGATACAGAAATAACCAGTACTATACAGGATACAGAAATAACTAGTACTATACAGGATACAGAAATAACTAGTACTATACAGGATACAGAAATAACCAGTACTATACAGGATACAGAAATAACCAGTACTATACAGGATACAGAAATAACTAGTACTATACAGGATACAGAAATAACTAGTACTATACAGGATACAGAAATAACTAGTACTATACAGGATACAGAAATAACCAGTACTATACAGGATACAGAAATAACCAGTACTATACAGGATACAGAAATAACTAGTACTATACAGGATACAGAAATAACCAGTACTATACAGGATACAGAAATAACCAGTACTATACAGGATACAGAAATAACTAGTACTATACAGGATACAGAAATAACTAGTACTATACAGGATACAGAAATAACTAGTACTATACAGGATACAGAAATAACTAGTACTATACAGGATACAGAAATAACCAGTACTATACAGGATACAGAAATAACCAGTACTATACAGGATACAGAAATAACCAGTACTATACAGGATACAGAAATAACTAGTACTATACAGGATACAGAAATAACTAGTACTATACAGGATACAGAAATAACCAGTACTATACAGGATACAGAAATAACCAGTACTATACAGGATACAGAAATAACCAGTACTATACAGGATACAGAAATAACCAGTACTATACAGGATACAGAAATAACCAGTACTATACAGGATACAGAAATAACCAGTACTATACAGGATACAGAAATAACCAGTACTATACAGGATACAGAAATAACTAGTACTATACAGGATACAGGAATAACCAGTACTATACAGGATACAGGAATAACTAGTACTATACAGGATACAGAAATAACTAGTACTATACAGGATACAGGAATAACCAGTACTATACAGGATACAGGAATAACCAGTACTATACAGGATACAGAAATAACTAGTACTATACAGGATACAGGAATAACCATTACTATACAGGATACAGAAATAACTAGTACTATACAGGATACAGGAATAACCATTACTATACAGGATACAGAAATAACTAGTACTATACAGGATACAGGAATAACCAGTACTATACAGGATACAGGAATAACTAGTACTATACAGGATACAGAAATAACTAGTACTATACAGGATACAGGAATAACCAGTACTATACAGGATACAGAAATAACTAGTACTATACAGGATACAGAAATAACCAGTACTATACAGGATATAGAAATAACCAGTACTATACAGGATACAGAAATAACTAGTACTATACAGGATACAGAAATAACTAGTACTATACAGGATACAGAAATAACCAGTACTATACAGGATACAGAAATAACTAGTACTATACAGGATACAGAAATAACCATTACTATACAGGATACAGAAATAACCAGTACTATACAGGATACAGGAATAACTAGTACTATACAGGATACAGAAATAACCAGTACTATACAGGATACAGAAATAACCAGTACTATACAGGATACAGAAATAACTAGTACTATACAGGATACAGAAATAACCAGTACTATACAGGATACAGAAATAACTAGTACTATACAGGATACAGAAATAACCAGTACTATACAGGATACAGAAATAACTATTACTATACAGGATACAGAAATAACCATTATGTCTGTGTTAAAACATAGCATCTACTAACATCTACTCTTACTGTTGCAACTGCCCACCTCACCTGGTGGGACCAGATGATCTAGTGAAATATATCAGTCACCATTACTCTCCAAGCATCTGTATTTACTGGCTCCTCATGGGGACCAAACCTGATGAAGGAAGTGCCAGTGTTGCACAATGGGAAACACTTCAGTGTCTCTGAGCATTTCTATGGGAAACACTTCAGTTTCAGTGTCTCTGGGTTTATAATGACTAGAGGAACCCTGTGTTTATAATGACTAGTGGAACCCTGGGTTTATAATGACTAGTGGAACCCTGGGTTTATAATGACTAGAGGAACCCTGGGTTTATAATGACTAGTGGAACCCTGGGTTTATAATGACTAGAGGAACCCTGGGTTTATAATGACTAGAGGAACCCTGGGTTTATAATGACTAGAGGAACCCTGGGTTTATAATGACTAGTGGAACCCTGGGTTTATAATGACTAGTGGAACCCTGGGTTTATAATGACTAGTGGAACCCTGGGTTTATAATGACTAGAGGAACCCTGGGTTTATAATGACTAGAGGAACCCTGGGTTTATAATGACTAGAGGAACCCTGGGTTTATAATGACTAGTGGAACACTGGGTTTATAATCACTAGTGGAACCCTGGGTTTATAATGACTAGAGGAACCCTGGGTTTATAATGACTAGTGGAACCCTGGGTTTATAATGACTAGAGGAACCCTGGGTTTATAATGACTAGAGGAACCCTGGGTTTATAATGACTAGTGGAACACTGGGTTTATAATCACTAGTGGAACCCTGCGTTTATAATGACTAGAGGAACCCTGGGTTTATAATGACTAGTGGAACACTGGGTTTATAATGACTAGTGGAACCCTGGGTTTATAATGACTAGTGGAACCCTGGGTTTATAATGACTAGAGGAACCCTGGGTTTATAATGACTAGTGGAACACTGGGTTTATAATGACTAGTGGAACACTGGGTTTATAATGACTAGTGGAACCCTGGGTTTATAATGACTAGTGGAACACTGGGTTTATAATGACTAGTGGAACCCTGGGTTTATAATGACTAGTGGAACACTGGGTTTATAATGACTAGTGGAACACTGGGTTTATAATGACTAGTGGAACCCTGGGTTTATAATGACTAGAGGAACCCTGGGTTTATAATGACTAGAGGAACCCTGGGTTTATAATGACTAGTGGAACACTGGGTTTATAATGACTAGTGGAACACTGGGTTTATAATGACTAGTGGAACACTGGGTTTATAATGACTAGTGGAACCCTGGTAAGAACAGATTTACTAGCGCAGCTAGTCAGACTCTATTTCACAGTGAGTTGTCAGAAGTCAGGTGACATGAGGGCCTGAGCTAGTCAGCCTGCCAGGAACAGAAGAGCTTAAGGCATAAGCTAAAACAGACCGACCACACAGCAAACAAATAACCACTATTGTGTTCAACCAGCACGTCGGTTTGTTCCTGGTGTTTGGGAGGGAACATACATTTATAATCACATTGATTCACAGTGTAGAGCTAAATGCTATGCTAATGTGACACATCTGATTTGATACAGTGTTCAGAATAACATGCAAAACATGGTTGTTTCATAACAGCTACATGTGCTGAACTTTGATTTGCTGGATGCCATACAAAAACAAATTTCTAACAATGCAGTGATTTTAAAGTGTCCATGGAGAACAGAAGCTATTCCATTAGCCACTGCATTAAAACACTGGCAGCTCCGGTTTTTAATGGAAATGTAGGCAGCTAAACAACATGGTTCACTGAAACGTGTCTTAATGCCAGCAGGAAAAACAACAACATCACAACAACATCACAACAACATCAGAACCTAAAGCTAAAGGTTATAACTAGAGCCAACACAAGTGGGATTGGGTCCTACCTGAGTCTGTGAGGCCGGTAATGGCCTGGGAGTATTTCTCCAGTGCGTCTGCAAACTGTCCGTTTTTAAAGAGCAGGTTTCCCTCGTTCTTCAGGCGGGCCAGCGGTGGGGGCAGGGCCCCACAAGGGGCATCCAGATTGCTCCCATCTTTACCGGCCAGTTCTGCTCCCTTAGAGCCTGGAGCTCCGTTTGACAGACCTTTATCTAATGCCGCTGGCTCCTGCTGGTTTATGTTGTACTTATCGACGTTGCTTCCTCTGCCTCTCCTGTGCCCCCCGTGTGTGTCGGCCTGTGGGCTGGGCCCCCCGTTGCCCGTTCTGCAGTGGGGTTTCTTCTGAGCGTTCCCCATGACTCCCGTCTCAATAGGAGCAGCGGACACACTCTCCCCTCGCACAGCTTGGCTGAGCTCAGCCGGACGAGCTGTGAAACAAACGACACACCCACAGGACGCAGTCAGCGGTTACATCACAGATGGGGGAGGGGTTGTAGATGCAAAGCCAATTGCGAGGGAGTTCCAGGAAGCCTCTCTCAGCGGGAAACCCAGTGAGCCGTGATGCAGTCGGAGGGAGGGGGGCAGAAAAACAAACAGACGAGTTTACAGAGAATGAAATGTCACAGAGGCTAAGACAGGAAGTGACCGCCTGATGTAAATGTGAAGGTTTGTGAGGAGGTGTGCTGTAGCTCACAGAGGCTAACACAGGAAGTGACCACCTGATGTAAATGTGAAGGTTTGTGAGGAGGTGTGCTGTAGCTCACATAGGCTAACACAGGAAGTGATCCCCTGATGTAAATGTGAAGGTTTGTGAGGAGGTGTGCTGTAGCTCACAGAGGCTAACACAGGAAGTGATCCCCTGATGTAAATGTGAAGGTTTGTGAGGTGTGCTGTAGTTCACAGAGGCTGACACAGGAAGTGACCCCCAGATGTAAATGTGAAGGTTTGTGAGGAGGTGTGTTGTAGCTCACAGAGGCTAACACAGGAAGTGACCGCCTGATGTAAATGTGAAGGTTTGTGAGGAGGTGTGCTGTAGCTCACAGAGGCTAACACAGGAAGTGACCGCCTGATGTAAATGTGAAGGTTTGTGTGGAGGTGTGCTGTAGCTCACAGAGGCTAACACAGGAAGTGATCCCCTGATGTAAATGTGAAGGTTTGTGAGGAGGTGTGCTGTAGCTCACAGCGGCTAACACAGGAAGTGACCCCCAGATGTAAATGTGAAGGTTTGTGAGGAGGTGTGCTGTAGCTCACAGAGGCTAACACAGGAAGTGACCCCCAGATGTAAATGTGAAGGTTTGTGAGGAGGTGTGCTGTAGCTCAGAGAGGCTAACACAGGAAGTGACCCCCAGATGTAAATGTGAAGGTTTGTGAGGAGGTGTGCTGTAGCTCACAGAGGCTAACACAGGAAGTGATCCCCTGATGTAAATGTGAAGGTTTGTGAGGAGGTGTGCTGTAGTTCACAGAGGCTAACACAGGAAGTGACCCCCAGATGTAAATGTGAAGGTTTATGAGGAGGTGTGCTGTAGCTCACAGAGGCTAACACAGGAAGTGACCACCTGATGTAAATGTGAAGGTTTGTGAGGTGTGCTGTAGCTCACAGAGGCTAACACAGGAAGTGACCCCCAGATGTAAATGTGAAGGTTTGTGAGGAGGTGTGCTGTAGCTCACAGAGGCTTTATAACTGAATGAATGACACATCAACTGTTAGCCATCTGACGACTGGATTAGAGGACAAATCCCCAGTCAGGTGAACTACAGCATGCAGCTGACAACCCTTTGGTGTAGAGACAAAACTAATTTAGTTTGGCAGAATACAGCAGGTATAATTACGGTATTATTCCCAAGAATATATTCTGATCACTACACAGGACATGGACTGGACTAGGACTGGACTAGGACTGGACTAGAGTCTGTTAGTATTCAGAGCTGGACTAGAGGCTGTTAGTATTCAGAGCTGGACTAGAGGCTGTTAGTATTCAGAGCTGGACTAGAGGCTGTTAGTATTCAGAGCTGGACTAGAGGCTGTTAGTATTCAGAGCCGGACTAGAGGCTGTTAGTATTCAGAGCCGGACTAGAGGCTGTTAGTATTCAGAGCCGGACTAGAGGCTGTTAGTATTCAGAGCCGGACTAGAGGCTGTTAGTATTCAGAGCCGGACTAGAGGCTGTTAGTATTCAGAGCCGGACTAGAGGCTGTTAGTATTCAGAGCCGGACTAGAGGCTGTTAGTATTCAGAGCCGGACTAGAGGCTGTTAGTATTCAGAGCCGGACTAGAGGCTGTTAGTATTCAGAGCCGGACTAGAGGCTGTTAGTATTCAGAGCCGGACTAGAGGCTGTCAGAGCCGGACTAGAGGCTGTTAGTATTCAGAGCCGGACTAGAGGCTGTTAGTATTCAGAGCTGGACTAGAGGCTGTTAGTATTCAGAGCTGGACTAGAGGCTGTTAGTATTCAGAGCTGGACTAGAGGCTGTTAGTATTCAGAGCTGGACTAGAGTCTGTTAGTATTCAGAGCTGGACTAGAGTCTGTTAGTATTCAGAGCTGGACTAGAGGCTGTTAGTATTCAGAGCTGGACTAGAGGCTGTTAGTATTCAGAGCTGGACTAGAGGCTGTTAGTATTCAGAGCCGGACTAGAGGCTGTTAGTATTCAGAGCCGGACTAGAGGCTGTTAGTATTCAGAGCCGGACTAGAGGCTGTTAGTATTCAGAGCTGGACTAGAGGCTGTTAGTATTCAGAGCCGGACTAGAGGCTGTTAGTATTCAGAGCTGGACTAGAGGCTGTTAGTATTCAGAGCTGGACTAGAGGCTGTTAGTATTCAGAGCCGGACTAGAGGCTGTTAGTATTCAGAGCTGGACTAGAGGCTGTTAGTATTCAGAGCTGGACTAGAGGCTGTTAGTATTCAGAGCTGGACTAGAGGCTGTTAGTCCCAGGGACTGAGCTTGTAACTAACAATCAATCACAATGTGATCAGTACTGGCTCTTACTGATGTGAGGATGTAATGTTCCAGCTTCACTATTCAGGATGTGATCAGTACTGGCTCTTACTGATGTGAGGATATAATGTTCCAGCTTCACTATTCAGGATGTGATCAGTACTGGCTCTTACTGATGTGAGGATATAATGTTCCAGCTTCACTATTCAGGATGTGATCAGTACTGGCTCTTACTGATGTGAGGATATAATGTTCCAGCTTCACTATTCAGGATGTGATCAGTACTGGCTCTTACTGATGTGAGGATATAATGTTCCAGCTTCACTATTCAGGATGTGATCAGTACTGGCTCTTACTGATGTGAGGATATAATGTTCCAGCTTCACTATTCAGGATGTGATCAGTACTGGCTCTTACTGATGTGAGGATATAATGTTCCAGCTTCACTATTCAGGATGTGATCAGTACTGGCTCTTACTGATGTGAGGATATAATGTTCCAGCTTCACTATTCAGGATGTGATCAGTACTGGCTCTTACTGATGTGAGGATATAATGTTCCAGCTTCACTATTCAGGATGTGATCAGTGAAACACCTCCCTGCTATTTCACACTACCATCATCTTGGTACCTTCATCCTTCTCTTCCTGAATAAATATCTTCTTGCTTTTTCGTTCCTTCTCTGGCCAACACTCATTCAGTTTTCTGTCCACTTCAACCAGGAGTTTCTGTAAATCAGATTGGGGAAAATGAAAAGTAGAAAACCAGCTGAACGAATCACGTTATTCCATTAGATTAAGCCACACACCATCTGATGCAGATTGTAAAATGTAAATGTGACAACTGAACAAAGGTTACATAGAGGCCAACATATATCAGCTACAATAGCATTTGTGTGAGTGTGTCTGTGTGTCTGTGTCTGTGTCTGTGTGTGTGAGTGTGAGTGTGTGCGTGCGTGCGAGTGTGTGAGTGTGAGTGTGTGTGTGTGTGAGTGGGTGAGTGTGTGTGTGACACGTACAGTGGCTGTGGAATTCTCTGGTTCGGCCTGTAGCACATTTGTCAGGTCTTCAGCAGCTTGCTGATAGTTTCCCTGTTGTTTCAGGACTGTAGACCTGCGGAGGAGAGCTGGTAAACACAGGACAGATGAGGCATATCAAACATTATTAAAGGGTCTATGCCATGGAAATGACTGGGCTATATAGGGTATTAAGTGTTATGTCTCTAGTCTGAAGTGATAAAGGGCTCTGGTCTAAGTTAGAGCAGTATAAAGGAAACAGGGTACTAGGGCTCTGGTCTAAGTTAGAGCAGTATAAAGGAAACAGGGTACTAGGGCTCTGGTCTAAGTTAGAGCAATATAAAGACAACCTGGTACTAGGACTCTGGTCTAAGTTAAAGCAATATTAAGGAAACAGGGTACTAGGGCTCTGGTCTAAGTTAGAGCAGTATAAAGGAAACAGGGTACTAGGGCTCTGGTCTAAGTTAGAGCAGTATAAAGGAAACAGGGTACTAGGGCTCTGGTCTAAGTTAGAGCAGTATAAAGGAAACAGGGTACTAGGGCTCTGGTCTAAGTTAAAGCAATATAAAGGAAACAGGGTACTAGGGCTCTGGTCTAAGTTAAAGCAATATAAAGGAAACAGGGTACTGGGGCTCTGGTCTAAGTTAAAGCAATATAAAGGAAACAGGGTACTAGGGCTCTGGTCTAAGTTAGAGCAGTATAAAGGAAACAGGGTACTAGGGCTCTGGTCTAAGTTAGAGCAATATAAAGACAACCTGGTACTAGGACTCTGGTCTAAGTTAAAGCAATATAAAGGAAACAGGGTACTAGGGCTCTGGTCTAAGTTAGAGCAGTATAAAGGAAACAGGGTACTAGGGCTCTGGTCTAAGTTAGAGCAATATAAAGACAACCTGGTACTAGGACTCTGGTCTAAGTTAAAGCAATATAAAGGAAACAGGGTACTAGGGCTCTGGTCTAAGTTAGAGCAGTATAAAGGAAACAGGGTACTAGGGCTCTGGTCTAAGTTAGAGCAGTATAAAGGAAACAGGGTACTAGGGCTCTGGTCTAAGTTAGAGCAGTATAAAGGAAACAGGGTACTAGGGCTCTGGTCTAAGTTAGAGCAGTATAAAGGAAACAGGGTACTAGGGCTCTGGTCTAAGTTAGAGCAGTATAAAGGAAACAGGGTACTAGGGCTCTGGTCTAAGTTAGAGCAGTATAAAGGAAACAGGGTACTAGGGCTCTGGTCTAAGTTAGAGCAGTATAAAGGAAACAGGGTACTAGGACTCTGGTCTAAGTTAAAGCAATATAAAGGAAACAGGGTACTAGGGCTCTGGTCTAAGTTAGAGCAGTATAAAGGAAACAGGGTACTAGGGCTCTGGTCTAAGTTAGAGCAGTATAAAGGAAACAGGGTACTAGGGCTCTGGTCTAAGTTAGAGCAGTATAAAGGAAACAGGGTACTAGGGCTCTGGTCTAAGTTAGAGCAGTATAAAGGAAACAGGGTACTAGGGCTCTGGTCTAAGTTAGAGCAGTATAAAGGAAACAGGGTACTAGGGCTCTGGTCTAAGTTAGAGCAGTATAAAGGAAACAGGGTACTAGGACTCTGGTCTAAGTTAGTGAAGTGTCCCGACACACACCTTTAATATTGCCAGGCTCCATATCCAGGACATCCTGGCAGTCACTCAGGGCATGGTGCCAACGCTGCAGTCTGATCTCTGCCTGGGCTCTGTTGTTATATGCTGCCACTGTTGGCATGACTGACAGGCTCCTGGAGAAGAAGAGGTTAACAAGTTCCTGGTGAGGAAGAGGTATAATTAGGGGTCAGACCTGGTATAATATGTCACTAGTGAGGGGGAGGTTTAGGGGTCAGACCTGGTATAATATGTCACTAGTGAGGGGAGGTTTAGGGGTCAGACCTGGTATAATATGTCACTAGTGAGGGGAGGTTTAGGGGTCAGACCTGGTATTATATGTCACTAGTGAGGGGAGGTTTAGGGGTCAGAACTGGTATAATATGTCACTAGTGAGGGAGGTTTAGGGGTCAGACCTGGTATAATATGTCACTAGTGAGGGGAGGTTTAGGGGTCAGACCTGGTATAATATGTCACTAGTGAGGGGAGGTTTAGGGGTCAGACCTGGTATAATATGTCACTAGTGAGGGGAGGTTTAGGGGTCAGACCTGGTATAATATGTCACTAGTGAGGGGAGGTTTAGGGGTCAGACCTGGTATAATATGTCACTAGTGAGGGGAGGTTTAGGGGTCAGACCTGGTATAATATGTCACTAGTGAGGGGAGGTGTAGAGGTCAGACCTGGTATAATATGTCACTGCCTCTTCATAGTCGTTGGATTTAAAAGCCTCGTTGCCTTTGTCTTTCTCACGGTTGGCCACAATGACTTTCTCCTGCTGGCTCAGAGCTGGAATAACGTACAAAAAAGCAACATAGACATTTACTTATCCTGACTTGTAGTGATTAAACAACACTACTATGTCTCTGAGATGCTGTAATAAAGTACGAGTCTTGAATAAAAAAGCATTTGGCCCTTAAAAAATCTCCCACATTTTTGGTGTTATAATTTAATTTATTATTGATATTATTATTATTTTGCATGTAAAAGACACTGTATATAAATACACACACAAAAGCATGTACAAATACACTGTATATAAACACACACACACAAGCATGTACAAATACACTGTATATAAACACACACACACAAGCATGTACAAATACACTGTATATAAACACACACACACAAGCATGTACAAATACACTGTATATAAACACACACACACAAGCATGTACAAATACACTGTATATAAACACACACACACACACACAAAAGCATGTACAAATACACTGTATATAAACACACACACAAAAGCATGTACAAATACACTGTATATAAACACACACACACAAGCATGTACAAATACACTGTATATAAACACACACACACAAGCATGTACAAATACACTGTATATAAACACACACACACAAGCATGTACAAATACACTGTATATAAACACACACACACAAGCATGTACAAATACACTGTATATAAACACACACACACAAGCATGTACAAATACACTGTATATAAACACACACACACACACACACAAGCATGTACAAATACACTGTATATAAACACACACACACAAGCATGTACAAATACACTGTATATAAACACACACACACACACACACACAAGCATGTACAAATACACTGTATATAAACACACACACACACACACACACAAGCATGTACAAATACACTGTATATAAACACACACACACACATACAAGCATGTACAAATACACTGTATATAAACACACACACACACACACAAGCATGTACAAATACACTGTATATAAACACACACACACACACACACAAGCATGTACAAATACACTGTATATAAACACACACACACAAGCATGTACAAATACACTGTATATAAACACACACACACACACACATAAGCATGTACAAATACACTGTATATAAACACACACACACACAAGCATGTACAAATACACTGTATATAAACACACACACACACACAAGCATGTACAAATACACTGTATATAAACACACACACACACACACACACACACAAGCATGTACAAACCTGATGTATTCATTTTGCTCCTGGTTATCGGACATGGAGAATTGATCACAGTTGGGGCCTCCTTTTCTGTTTCATTTCCATGAATTTGATCACCTTTTGTGTCCACATCAAACCTGCAATACAGAATTATACCATTCATCTACCATTAACCTAATGGTCTGTATATTCAGGTTCTACAGCCAGGAGACAAAGCACTAACTTGTCCCACTCCCGATAATCCCGAGGAACAACCTTCCTGGTACTTTCCATCTGTCTACGTTTTGCTGCATACTGTAACAAAGTAGACCATTAAATATTTTCAATTCTATACTTTTGTGTAACATTTGAAACACAAATAATTGTGTATTTTTTCTTGACTGAAAGACTTTACCTGATTGACACAAATAGAACTTGTGCCACGAACTGGGGGAACATTCTCATTTTTAATATCATAAAATAGTGACTGTTGTTTCTGCTCCTTTTCAGTTATTTTGGCACCTTTCTCCCACTTCTGTAAATGTAAAAGCAAAGTGGATATTAGTATAAAAAAACCTGTTATTAAGGTATATTAGTCCCACATAGTATGACACAGAGACCTAGTTACAGGTTGTGTTCCCTGTATGACACAGAGCACTAGTTAGAGGTTGTGTTCCCTGTATGACACAGAGCACTAGTTACAGGTTGTGTTCCCTGTATGACACAGAGCCCTAGTTACAGGCTGTGTTCCCTGTATGACACAGAGCACTAGTTACAGGTTGTGTTCCCTGTATGACACAGAGCACTAGTTACAGGTTGTGTTCCCTGTATGACACAGAGCCCTAGTTAGAGGTTATGTTCCCTGTATGACACAGAGCCCTAGTTAGAGGTTATGTTCCCTGTATGACACAGAGCCCTAGTTAGAGGTTATGTTCCCTGTATGACACAGAGCACTAGTTACAGGTTGTGTTCCCTGTATGACACAGAGCACTAGTTAGAGGTTGTGTTCCCAGTATGACAGAGAGCACCAGTTACAGGTTGTGTTCCCTGTATGACACAGAGCCCTAGTTAGAGGTTATGTTCCCTGTATGACACAGAGCACTAGTTACAGGTTGTGTTCCCTGTATGACACAGAGCCCTAGTTAGAGGTTATGTTCCCTGTATGACACAGAGCCCTAGTTAGAGGTTATGTTCCCTGTATGACACAGAGCCCTAGTTAGAGGTTATGTTCCCTGTATGACACAGAGCCCTAGTTAGAGGTTATGTTCCCTGTATGACACAGAGCACTAGTTAGAGGTTGTGTTCCCTGTATGACACAGAGCACTAGTTACAGGTTGTGTTCCCAGTATGACAGAGAGCACCAGTTAGAGGTTGTGTTCCCTGTTTGACACAGAGCACTAGTTAGAGGTTGTGTTCCCTGTATGACACAGAGCACTAGTTACAGGTTGTGTTCCCAGTATGACAGAGAGCACCAGTTAGAGGTTGTGTTCCCTGGGACAGAAGGTTACCTGAAGTTCATCGGTGATCTCCAGCCATTCATCTCTGGAGAAGCTGACAATAGTGGCTGGAGGATTATCCTTCCTGAGGGCTCTGTTCTTTGGTTCAAGTTTCTCCAGATGACTCTCACAGAATTCAATCAGATGGGGATATATTCCCTCCTCACCGGACCTGGAAGAAAAGGGTTGCTGTCAGTGTCATTGACATTGTCTTCAGAACACAAAATATGTATCGTGTCGAGAGAAATTCCAATGATTGCAGAGTAAAAAACGGGTCTCATTTTTCAATTTAGCTCATTTCATAGAGCATGGCCAGTCGATAGAGCATGGCCAGTCGATAGAGCATGGCCAGTCGATAGAGCATGGCCAGTCGATAGAGCATGGCCAGTCGATAGAGCATGGCCAGTTGATAGAGCAAACATGTTGTTGCTGAACTAGTCTACAGTCTGTAAACATCTTGTTTAAAAAAGATGCTGTTGTCTCCCTCTGAATCACTTACCTGAGCACTCTCAGAATCTTCCCCAGGTACTTTACATCGGTGCATTTCCCAATGAACCCATAGTCCAGATGATCCACTGGAACTGCCCCGGGACCAGTGGACCCAGTAGAACTGGCCACCGGCTCCTGATATAACAGTGAGGAAACCATCTCTGCACTCATTGCTGTCAGACTGACAAAACAGAAATATGAATCACAAAAATGTTAAATACATAACCTGCCTAACAACAACCTTTAAATATCTGAGGATAGCCTAGCTAACTGTAGAAGTATATAGTGGAATAAATTCAAATGAAAATGCCATCCCGAAGTGTGTTAGTGGACTTAATTAAAATGTTAATGCAAATGTAAAAAGGGATTATATTACCATGATCTACCAACCTGTAAACATGTTATCTGGAATTATATATTAACATGATCTACCAACCTGTAAACATGCTATCTGGGATTATATTAACATGATCTACCAACCTGTAAACATGTTATCTGGGATTATATTAACATGATCTACCAACCTGTAAACATGTTATCTGGGATTATATTAACATGATCTACCAACCTGTAAACATGTTATCTGGGATTATATTAACATGATCTACCAACCTGTAAACATGTTATCTGGGATTATATTAACATGATCTACCAACCTGTAAACATGTTATCTGGGATTATATTAACATGATCTACCAACCTGTAAACATGTTATCTGGGATTATATTAACATGATCTACCAACCTGTAAACATGTTATCTGGGATTTTATTAACATGATCTACCAACCTGTAAACACGTTATCTGGGATTATATTAACATGATCTACCAATCTGTGAACATGCTAATGTTATCTGGGATTATATTAACATGATCTACCAACCTGTGAACATGCTAATGTTATCTGGGATTATATTAACATGATCTACCAACCTGTGAACATGTTATCTGGGATTATATTAACATGATCTACCAACCTGTGAACATGCTAATGTTATCTGGGATTATATTAACATGATCTACCAACCTGTGAACATGTTATCTGGGATTATATTAACATGATCTACCAACCTGTGAACATGTTAATTCTATTTGGGATTGCATTTTGATTTAAATATATGCTTCCATAGCTAGCACCAGGTACCTCCGACATAATTGTTTTTTTACACAACACGTTAGCTAGATTATTAATGCCAAAAGTTGTATTGACGTCAAATAACTTCAATATCTAATGTTAATGTATTGTATTAGCAACGCCACCTAAAGCTAAATAACTTCAATATCTAATGTTAATGTATTGTATTAGCAACGCCACCTAAAGCCAAATTACTTCAATATCTAATGTTAATTAATGTATTGTATTAGCAAAGAAACCTAAAACTCAATATCTTCAATATCTAATATGAATTAATGTATTGTATTAGCAACGCCACCTAAAGCTAAGTAACTTCAATATCTAATGTTAATGTATTGTATTAGCAACGCCACCTAGAGCTAAATAACTTAAATATCTAATGTTAATTAATGTATTAGCAACGCCACCTAAAGCTAAATAAGTTCAGCAGATACAACACAGCTACAGCACTTGTGTTAGGAATGTCACTGAATAATTCAAAACATTGTGAAAAGTAAATTCCCTACTTACCAGGTGAGGTTAAATGGATGAATTGAGAAGTTCAATTTATTAAAAAGAGAAGTCACAATTGGACCAAGTCTGGATAAACGACTTATTAAATACGACTTATTAAATGTACTGTATCTAAGTTGGCTAACTGCGCGTGTCATCCACACTGAGCAGGGCCACGCGTTCCGTTACTATGGTAACCAGTGTACCCCATTGGGTGGCCGTTAGGGGGTGCTGTTGTTCCGGGTTTGTTGGCCGTTAGGGGGTGCTGTTGTTCCGGGTTTGGTGGCCGTTAGGGGTGCTGTTGTTCCGGGTTTGGTGGCCGTTAGGGGGTGCTGTTGTTCCGGGTTTGGTGGCCGTTAGGGGGTGCTGTTGTTCCGGGTTTGTTGGCCGTTAGGGGTGCTGTTGTTCCGGGTTTGGTGGCCGTTAGGGGTGCTGTTGTTCCGGGTTTGTTGGCCGTTAGGGGTGCTGTTGTTCCGGGTTTGGTGGCCGTTAGGGGTGCTGTTGTTCCGGGTTTGTTGGCCGTTAGGGGTGCTGTTGTTCCGGGTTTGGTAGCCGTTAGGGGTGCTGTTGTTCCGGGTTTGTTGGCCGTTAGGGGGTGCTGTTGTTCCGGGTTTGGTGGCCGTTAGGGGGTGCTGTTGTTCCGGGTTTGTTGGCCGTTAGGGGGTGCTGTTGTTCCGGGTTTGGTGGCCGTTAGGGGGTGCTGTTGTTCCGGGTTTGTTGGCCGTTAGGGGGTGCTGTTGTTCCGGGTTTGGTAGCCGTTAGGGGGTGCTGTTGTTCCGGGTTTGTTGGCCGTTAGGGGGTGCTGTTGTTCCGGGTTTGGTGGCCGTTAGGGGTGCTGTTGTTCCGGGTTTGGTGGCCGTTAGGGGGTGCTGTTGTTCCGGGTTTGGTGGCTGTTAGGGGTGCTGTTGTTCCGGGTTTGGTGGCCGTTAGGGGGTGCTGTTGTTCCGGGTTTGGTGGCCGTTAGGGGGTGCTGTTGTTCCGGGTTTGGTGGCCGTTAGGGGGTGCTGTTGTTCCGGGTTTGGTGGCCGTTAGGGGGTGCTGTTGTTCCGAGTTTGGTCATAGACATAATTATGTCTATGGGTTTGGTTGCCGTTAGGGGGTGCTGTTGTTCTGGGTTTAGTGGCCGTTAGGGGGTGCTGTTGTTCCGGGTTTGGTGGCCGTTAGGGGGTGCTGTTGTTCCGGGTTTGGTGGCCGTTAGGGGGTGCTTTTGTTCCGGGTTGGCAAACCAATGTGATGCTGCATCTATCAATTTATTTCAGTAGATGGCGACGTCACGTCTAACATACCGTACTAATACCCGTAGCGGAGTCAGTGTACTCAGCCGGCCCGACCGCAACAACGTAACCACCAGTAACCACTCACAGATAAACCCAGCAACGCAGTAGGTTCGTGTGTATAACTATAATCACGTTTAAAGTTTGTTACGCGAATGGCAAGCCAGTTATTGTGGTTGGCAGTCCATTATCCTGGGAAAAAATAAATGTCATATGTATACAGTAAGCCAGGGGTATCCAACCCTGCTCCTGGAGAGCTACTGTCCTGGTGGTTTTCACTCCAACCCTAATAAAGCACAGCTGACTGGAATAATTAGATAGATCATTGCTGAATGAGGCTGCATATACATTAAGTTGGAATGAAAACACCCAGGATAGTAGCTCTCCAGGAGCAGGGTTGGATACCTCTGCAGTAAGCGTTATCCGCTAGTAATGCAGGTATTTCGATTGAATGTATTGTAATGTTCCGACCGGAACAAATAAGTGCACTCCGACACAATGTGCGCAACCACAATTTATTAATGAACTAGGCTGGTGTTCTGGCCCCAGCCTACGCCACTAAATCCTATACTTTATTCAAACAGAGCAACGATAAATGGCAGTAAGACAGGCGACATGTCACACAGGCAAAAGGGGCGAACGACTCCTGCCACCTTAACTTATACCCCCCCCCAAACCCCGCGAGATTACATGCATAGAACTAAACAACGGCACTTGAACATTTGGAAACGTAACGTGAACGTAGACGTACACACATAAACAGACCCCAGGGGCCTCATGTATCAATCTTGCGTACGCTCGAAAACAAGGCGTACGCCAGCTTTCACGTTCACGGTCAGATGTACTAACAGTGAAATTAACGTAAGAATGTGCGTTCTTCCATGTGAACTTCATGCCTGGCGTACGTACATTTTTCGCGATTTCTGCCAGTTGGCGACTCATAGAGGCAATAAAGTGAAGTGGCTAACATTACACTACGAATTGTTCTGTCGCACCTGTCAGATATTGCTTATAATTAGCAATTGATTAATTATGGTGGCTACTTGGTAAGTTATGCATTTAAATATATGGTTCAATGTAAAAGTTTAATTTTGGTGTCTGTAATTATTCAACTGCCCATCAGGAGACAGTGGTTATCCACTAAAGACGTGGCTGTTAACCCCCCTCAACAACCCACAAACTGACCGAGAGCGCAGATACAATGATGCCCATTCTCGCACTCGGTCAGTTGTGGAGCGGGCGATTGGGCAGCTGAAATGTCGGTGGCGCTGCCTTGACAGGACCGGGGGGATGCTGTTATACCGCCCTGACAAGGTTTGCCGCATCATACTGGCCTGTGGAGTGCTGCACAATGTCGCGCACAGGCATGGCATACCCCTTGGTGAGGTGGGGGCACCGCCAGAAGACCCTGACCCAGGACCAGTATATGTACAGCACAATCAACAAGCCATTCGGGCGCGTCAACGTGTAATTGCGACAATATAAATTGTACTCAGACACAAAGCTCATTTTCAGACCAATTCTTTTAATGAATGGCTTATTTCTGTGAGTGCATCAGTGACATTTATAAGGTGACTGTTAATTTCTCCAATGACCCTAACAATTTGCTGTTGTGACTCCAGAACAGCATGCGTCAAGACGCGGCCAGATGGACGGGCTTCAGCACTGGGGGGAACATTAGAGACACCGGAGACGCTGGACTGAATGGGCTCTGGCTGCTCGGGTGGTGTGGACTCTGAGTGCGTGCCAGTGGACGTTCCTGCGGTTCCTAAGTCCAAATAAACACAGGGACATGTTAACAGTCATTCGAGTCTGTTCCTTATTAATGGGTACACGCATTTGCAATAAAAGCAGTAGATACGTGAAATCTCTGGTGTACTTTTTGCTACATTGCATGGATGTATAAATTAAACGGTGGCTGGTAGGCTATATGTATCAAAGTTAAGGAAATTAATTTGAGTTACCTTGCTGGCAGTCCTGTAGTGTATCCGAGTCTCCTACATCAGCGGATACGATTCCAGAGATTAACGTGTCTCCTACAATAGAGGCAACTCTCTGATCAAAGGGTGCAAGTTCATCGGTCGCTGTACCACCGCCTGTTCTGCCCACACTTTGTCGGTGCGAAGCAGTTCTCCGCTTAACTTCCACCTTTATGTCTGACCATTTCTTCTTCATGTCATTTACGGTGCGACTCTCAGATCCCACCGCGTTGACGGCATCAGACAAACTCGCCCACTCTTTTCTTTTTTTTGTTATTAATTCCAGATGACAAATTGCCAAATAAAATATGTTTTCTTGTTTCTACCTCTGATAGTAGCACCTCTAATTCGTTTTCAGTGAAATTTCGTTTCTTGGTTGCTTTAGCCATGTTCTTGCAGGTGTCTTTTGCCAAATTGGACTAATTACCATATTTAAAGTAATTTCATTGAGGGAGGAGACAGGGTGTGGTGTTGTGCTCGTGCATGTGCGCTCAATTTCACGTTAATTGGGATGTTCAAACAGGATGCACGTGGAATGCTGCGTACGCTGAGATTCATACATCTGATTTTTTTGGTGCGTACGCACATTTATAGCTTCGTCCGTACGCAATGATTTAGTATGAATTCAACGCAAGTCTTTGTACATGAGGCCCCTGGTCACTACAGTATATTAAAAGTGACTACGTCATATTCAGAGCACTTCTAAAAGAGCGGAGAGGGGCGGAGTTTGGAGAATAATGATTCTGTCCTGAACCCTTATGTGAGGGCATAACGCTTATTATAGTTGTGTACTGCATATATTATAGTTGTGTACTGCATATATTATAGTTGTGTACTGCATATATTATAGTTGTGTACTGCATATATTATAGTTGTGTACTGCATACATTATAGTTGTGTACTGCATGCATTATATTTGTGTACTGCATATATTATAGTTGTGTACTGCATGCATTATATTTGTGTACTGCATATATTATAGTTGTGTACTGCATATATTATAGTTGTGTACTGCATATATTATAGTTGTGTACTGCATATATTATAGTTGTGTACTGCATATATTATAGTTGTGTACTGCATGCATTATATTTGTGTACTGCATATATTATAGTTGTGTACTGCATATATTATAGTTGTGTACTGCATATATTATAGTTGTGTACTGCATACATTATAGTTGTGTACTGCATATATTATAGTTGTGTACTGCATATATTATAGTTGTGTACTGCTTACAGTTGTGTACTGCATATATTATAGTTGTGTACTGCATGCATTATATTTGTGTACTGCATATATTATAGTTGTGTACTGCATATATTATAGTTGTGTACTGCATATATTATAGTTGTGTACTGCATACATTATAGTTGTGTACTGCATACATTATAGTTGTGTACTGCATACATTATAGTTGTGTACACATTATAGTTGTGTACTGCTTACAGTTGTGTACTGCATACATTATAGTTGTATAACACGTGAGCTTGATGGCGCATGCATGCGTGCATAAACAGAAAGAGCAGGCGGAGAACTGCAGATAATGGTCTCCACCTAGAACACTTATAGACAACAGGTGCGCTGTTCATGTTCTGTTCATGTTCTCCACATCTAGTAGCGGTGTGACTGGGCAGGCAGCGGGATTTTGAGTTAAAGACACAAGTCTTCTCTATAGTTGTTCCTGGATATTTTCACCTCCTCTCTCACCATGGGGTGTTCTTCGTCCAGTACACAGACGGTCGATCAGGAGAGGAGACCCGGGACGAAACCCGAGGAGGCGGACGGAAACACATTCGGTACGTGTTTGTGTGTGTCAGGATCAGATGACCATGAGTCAAAGTAATATATACCCTAACCCTTCATTGTAATACATCAAAACAGTGCACAATGTTTGGTTACTACACTTAGTTTGACCACACAATATATGTTGGGCTGTAATTCTGTAAGGAGACAACATGTTCCGACTCCTCTATAGTTATTTGCTCATATCTATCACATGTCTTTATTGAGTGGTGGTAATTGTTGTTTATTTACGTGTGATTATGGATTTTCTGATGACAAACGAATACAGTCGTGTTAAATTATCTCTGATCAACTGTTTATGTAATTTATGTAAAACATGAATGAATCTGATATTCACGTTCTCTAGGTTCTTATCGTGTAAAACCACAAGTTTCCTCAACAGTAGTTTAGGGTAGAAGAAGGTGATTGGGCCATTTGTATTGGCAGCTCAGATATGACCTTAGATCAGTACATTATAGGCCGACACTTGAAGAGAGACATTTTAACCAACAAGTTGTTAGTTGTGATTTTGCTGTGGCTTATGCGTTCATGCTGTTCATTGCACGAGAAAAATGTTTAAAATGTTATAAATAAGTCAAACTTTTTTATATTCATATTATATACAATCTCAGAATGCTTTATGAAGTTAACACATATTAAAGCAATTTAATCACGGATGGAACTTAGTTTATTTAACGACCTGTCCTGTCTTCTACAGCCTATTCTCTTTATGTCAAATTATAACTGAGCAGTATTTCACATAATATTGTTAATGTTGTTGACCCATATTACAATATCATTACAAATGAAGATTTTTTTCAGTTCCGAAAGAGGCGTGTTCCTTGTCATTAGAAAGGTCGATGACGCCCCACTTACCTAAAGTATCTTTAGTATATATGAAGGGATAAATATAAAGGCATTTGACTGAAGGTGTAGTTAAACGTTTGCATGCTTTTCAAAACGAATATGAATCACTAAACTATCCAGCTCCACTGACCTCCTGAAACAAACCACCAGCATTCGGTTGATTGGGCAGCACAGCTAAACTTATGCACAACCTACCTTTGGAAATCACTGTGGCAACATGTAAATGTGACATGCACCATTCGTTTGACTTTGCATCTGGGTCTGTATTGATTTACTACATGTACTCAGTTGGCTGCGATCAGTGAGAGACTAACAGAGGGAACATATAGTCGACTCACGGGTCATGTGGAGCCGCCACTGCCCTTCTACAAACAGTAGAACCAGCCACAGCTCAAGTGATCCCTGAACATATGAGGGGTAGATGATGCCAAAAACCTATACAGAAATTACAAAATTACTCTCCCAAAATCATATATTCATGGTGTTGTCTGGCTAATAAGGTCACCTGGAGATGCTCAGTCTTTGTTTCTGTCTCAGTTCATGTAGCTCTGTATGCAATAAACCAGGCCCATCTAACAGCACTGTCTCCACAGCTGTATCCCATCTAACAGGACTGTCTTCACAGCTGTATCCCATCTAACAGCACTGTCTCCACAGCTGTATCCCATCTAACAGCACTGTCTCCACAGCTGTATCCCATCTAACAGCACTGTTCCCACAGCTGTATCCAATCTAACAGCACTGTCTTCACAGCTGTATCCCATCTAACAGGACTGTCTTCACAGCTGTATCCCATCTATCAGCACTGTCTCCACAGCTGTATCCAATCTAACAGCACTGTCTTCACAGCTGTATCCCATCTAACAGCACTGTTCCCACAGCTGTATCCTATCTAACAGCACTGTCTCCACAGCTGTATCCCATCTAACAGCACTGTTCCCACAGCTGTATCCTATCTAACAGCACTGTCTCCACAGCTGTATCGCATCAACATCTCACTGGTTCCACAGCTGTATCGCATCAACATCTCACTGGTTCCACAGCTGTATCGCATCAACATCTCACTGGTTCCACAGCTGTATCCCATCAACATCTCACTGGTTCCACAGCTGTATCCCATCAACATCTCACTGGTTCCACAGCTGTATCCCATCAACATCTCACTGGTTCCACAGCTGTATCGCATCAACATCTCACTGGTTCCACAGCTGTATCCCATCAACATCTCACTGGTTCCACAGCTGTATCCCATCAACATCTCACTGGTTCCACAGCTGTATCCCATCAACATCTCACTGGTTCCACAGCTGTATCCCATCAACATCTCACTGGTTCCACAGCTGTATCCCATCAACATCTCACTGGTTCCACAGCTGTATCCCATCAACATCTCACTGGTTCCACAGCTGTATCCCATCAACATCTCACTGGTTCCACAGCTGTATCCCATCAACATCTCACTGGTTCCACAGCTGTATCCCATCAACATCTCACTGGTTCCACAGCTGTATCCCATCAACATCTCACTGGTTCCACAGCTGTATCCCATCAACATCTCACTGGTTCCACAGCTGTATCCCATCAACATTTCACTGGTTCCACAGCTGTATCCCATCAACATCTCACTGGTTCCACAGCTGTATCCCATCAACATCTCACTGGTTACACAGCTGTATCCCATCAACATCTCACTGGTTCCACAGCTGTATCCCATCAACATCTCACTGGTTCCACAGCTGTATCCCATCAACATCTCACTGGTTCCACAGCTGTATCCCATCAACATCTCACTGGTTACACAGCTGTATCCCATCAACATCTCACTGGTTCCACAGCTGTATCCCATCAACATCTCACTGGTTCCACAGCTGTATCCCATCAACATCTCACTGGTTCCACAGCTGTATCCCATCAACATCTCACTGGTTCCACTGGGTCTTTTCCCTCCGCTTGTTCTCTTACATTCTCTCTTTATATTTCTCTCCTTATATTCCTGTCTATACTTTTTTCTCTTTCTATCCTCTCTTTTTCTATTCCTCTTTGTCTTCCTCTTTAGCATTCTGTCACGCTTTTATTCTCTCTCTCTCCATCTGTCAGGGTGCTGTAGATGTGTTTTGATTGGGATCTCTGTCATCTTTGGATGTTAATCATGTTGACACACAAGTCATCCATGCCAGGAGGGGATCTGTCTGTGCCTCTGTCTCATCATGCCAGCCAGTCAGCCAGTCAGCCAGCCAGCCAGCCAGCCACAACGTCAGACAGCGTCCTTCTATTCCTGAAAGCTGTCTGTACGAGATGTAAAAACTGACTGAACTGCAAAAACAGGCTTGTTTTCGAGGAAAACATCCTTGAAAAGAAAGTGTCTGTTTAGAGATTAGTTTCAAAAGATAATGGACTTGAAAAGTGAAACGACAAAGGTTGAAATGACAAGACAAACAACCGAACAGCGATTTAACCGCTATTTAACCGGTATCATCAGGCTACTGCCTCAAGCATAAGCTACTCTTGCTGAGGTCAACATCAAACATGACATAATACAGAACATGAATAGACAGGTGCAAAGGTAGGTGTAAAGACAAACGTTGGCAGACATTTCTCCTCCAAGAGCAGCTCTGTACTGCATGTAATGGACTCAACTGTCAGACAGAACAATTTTCTCCCAGTTTTGTTATTCAGCTCTGCAGTTGCTTGTGAGAAGGAAGTGTCATTTTATCCAGATGTGTTTGAATGACCTCCTTCTCTCTGATGATTACCAATGCTATTATACTATTATACAGTATGAATATCTACTTTGCCTTTTCTCTCTGCTTTTCCTCAGTTAACCCAGTTGGTGTGCTTTTTTGTCCTTGCCCGTCACATTCCTTTCCACTAAATACCCTCTGGTCATTGGGTGCATTGCCAGTCAAATCAAACAAGGAAGTTGGTGCGTAAAACTGAAGACCAACGTCTGATTGGATCATTCCATTTATGTCATCCATAAAATCCTGGTTTTGATTGTGTCAGTGGATTTCAGGGACATGGTTTAAACTGTAGTATCCGATTAGGTCTTAGGACTCATTTCATGAAATGTTTTGCTAACTTGTTGCCAGGTTACAGATCAGTTTGTGTTGTCTTGCCAACCTATGATTGAGTTTTCTAAATATTGTTTGCACCATAGACAACAGAACCAGACCTGGAACCAAACTAGTATAACAGCTGATCTGTTTACCAGGTGTCAGAGTGTATATGTTGTCATCATGTACTGGTACTCATGTAGTTTTATAGGTGTTCAGTGAATCTACACCTGAAGATAATATGAACTCAGTATGTTGTCATCATGTACTGGTACTCATGTAGTTTTATAGGTGTTCAGTGAATCTACACCTGAAGATAATATGAACTCAGTATGTTGTCATCATGTACTGGTACTCATGTAGTTTTATAGGTGTTCAGTGAATCTACACCTAAAGATAATATGAACACAGTATGTTGTCATCATGTACTGGTACTCATGTAGTTTTATAGGTGTTCAGTGAATCTACACCTGAAGATAATATGAACACAGTATGTTGTCATCATGTACTGGTACTCATGTAGTTTTATAGGTGTTCAGTGAATCTACACCTGAAGATAATATGAACACAGTATGTTGTCATCATGTACTGGTACTCATGTAGTTTTATAGGTGTTCAGTGAATCTACACCTAAAGATAATATGAACTCAGTATGTTGTCATTGTCTGTATGAGAAACAGAATATACAGCCTGGTCTTTATATCTGCATAGACAGAACCACACATGTTTTACTGTTCTTACTTCAGTTTAGTTCTCAGTCTTCATAATACTTCAGTTTAGTTCTCAGTCTTCATAATACTTCAGTTTAGTTCTCAGTCTTCATAATACTTCAGTTTAGTTCTCAGTCTTACATTTCTGAACACTAGGGCATCTTCGGTTGACCAATATGCATATTTGTATGTACAGAACATGTATGGGGGAACAGGGGTACTACACTGGGGTACTACACTGGGGTACTACTCTGGGGTACTACACTGGGGTACTACACTGGGGTACTACACTGGGGTACTACACTAGGGTACTACGCTGGGGTACTACTCTGGGGTACTACACAGGGGTACTACACTGGGGTATTACACTGGGGTACTACACTGGGATACTACTCTGGGGTTCTACACTGGGGTTCTACACTGGGGTACTACACTGGGGTACTACGCTGGGGTACTACGCTGGGGTACTACGCTGGGGTACTACGCTGGGGGACTACGCTGGGGGACTACGCTGGGGGACTACACAGGGTACTACTCTGGGGTACTACGCTAGGGTACTACACAGGGTACTACACTAGGGTACTACGCTAGGGTACTACGCTGGGGTACTACGCTAGGGTACTACACAGGGGTACACAGGGGTACTACACTGGGGTACTACACTGGGGTTCTACACTGGGGTACTACACTGGGGTACTACTCTGGGGTACTACGCTGGGGTACTACGCTGGGGTACTACACTAGGGTACTACGCTGGGGTACTACGCTGGGGTACTACGCTGGGGTACTACGCTGGGGTACTACGCTGGGGTACTACGCTAGGGTACTACACTGGGGTACTACACAGGGGTACTACACTGGGGTACTACTACGCGGTACTACACAGGGTACTACACTACACAGGGTACTACACTGGGGGTACTACACAGGGGTACTACACAGGGGTACTACTCTGGGGTACTACGCTGGGGTACTACGCTAGGGTACTACACAGGGGTACTACACTAGGGTACTACGCTGGGGTACTACGCTGGGTTACTACGCTGGGGTACTACGCTGGGGTACTACACAGGGGTACTACACAGGGGTACTACACTGGGGTACTACACAGGGGTACTACACAGGGGTACTACACTGGGGTACTACACTGGGGTACTACAGATGGACATGTAACAGATGGATTCAAGATTCAGATGCCTGGTGAAATAAGTGCATATTTTTATCTCATCAACCTCGTTCTGTGTTTATAACAGTCAGAAATGGGCACATCTCAGAGGACACAGAGACCATCGCAGACCAGATGCCACTTCCTGTCCAAGGTTCCTTGTCAGATGACTTCCTGCCAGAGGGCAGTAATGACTCTGAGGGACTCATTACCATGGCCACTGAAGCTTTGGAAACCATGAGTTACGGAGAGGAGAACCAGGTCTCCCTAGAGATACAAGCTGAAGCTGCAGCCATGGAGGTGACGTTCTCCTCACAAGATGTTGCCCCACTGGAAGAGGTTTTCCCTGATGCAGAAAGCCAAGCAACAGCAGCCAAGGAGGCAGGGATGCCTTTAATAGAGGCTGGGATGCCTTTAATAGAGGCAGGGTCACCTTTAATAGAGGCAGGGTCACCTTTAATAGAGGCTGGGATGCCTTTAATAGAGGCTGGGATGCCTTTAATAGAGGCAGGGTCGCCTTTAATAGAGGCTGGGATGCCTTTAATAGAGGCTGGGACGCCTTTAATAGAGGCTGGGATGGAGGACCCAGTTGAAGCTGCTGCCCTGGACGGAGTTGTTGCGGTTGCAGCAGTGGTGTCTGATACAATGCCACTCCCAGCTTCCAGTGTGGGAGAGACTTTAGCCCCACAAGAGACACCTACCGCTGCTGAGGAGACCAAAGAAGCCCTTGTGGCCCCTGCTGACGCTGCTGCACCCAGTGCCACCTTAACCAAACATGTTGCTGCTACTGAGCCCTCCAAAGAGCTGGCTGTCGAGGCCCCCATGGCTGTAGAGGCTGTAGAGGCCCCCGTGGTTGTAGAGGCCCCCGTGGCTGTAGAGGCCCCTGTGGCTGTAGAGGCTGTAGAGGCCCCAGTGGCTGTAGAGGCCCCCGTGGCTGTAGAGGCCCCCGTGGCTGTAGAGGCCCCCGTGGCTGTAGAGGCCCCCGTGGCTATAGAGGCCCCCGTGGCTATAGAGGCCCCCGTGGCTGTAGAGGCCCCCGTGGCTGTAGAGGCCCCCGTGGCTGTAGAGGCCCCCGTGGCTGTAGAGGCCCCCGTGGCTGTAGAGGCCCCCGTGGCTGAAGAGGCCCCCATGGCTGAAGAGGCCTGTCTGGTGGCCGCTGCTCCGGAACCTGTGGAGGCCCCAGGTCCGGAGCCTGTAGAGGCCCCAGCTCTGGAACCTGTAAAGGCCCCAACTCCGGAACCTGCAGAGGCCCCAGCTCCAGCACCTGAGGCCCCAGGACTAGCAGCAGCCCCAGGTAAGTTACCAGACACAGAGCATGCCGTAGAAACTCCTCCCCAAGAGCTAACACCGACCGCCCCTTCACATGCTCCTCCTCCTCCTAAACCTTTACGCCTGCTACCTCATCCCAAGCCTGCTCCATGCTGCTCCTATCTGAGAGCAGAGGGCTCAGGGTTCAATGCAGAGGGTTCAGGGTTCAATGCAGAGGGTTCAGGTTTCAAGGTCGAGGAAATGTTGCTGTGCTTATTAATACAAAATATCAATCCACATATAGGATTGTCAGTTCTTCCACATCATCGATAACAGACATGTTACCTGATTAAAATATGAATCTCCAGGTGTATGCTGGAACTTGTTTGAACATGGGTGATAAACATGTAGAAACATGCTATAGGAACAGAGGAAGCACTTCGAGGTCTGGTTCAGAGGAAGCACTTCGAGGTCTGGTTCAGAGGAAGCACTTCGAGGTCTGGTTCAGAGGAAGCACTTCGAGGTCTGGTTCAGAGGAAGCACTTCGAGGTCTGCTAACCAGATTAAGGCAGACAAGAGTACCCCTACATTAACCTACAGGCAGTAAGACAGAACCCATTACAGACCAGAGTACCCCTACATCAACCTACAGGCAGTAAGACAGATGGTGATATAGTACCTGTGGGCAGGTGATGCTGTTATTACAAGCGTTCCCCCCCTTATGTATCTGTGGTGAATAGCAGTTAGCAGAGAGGAGTATCTTATGTATCTGTGGTGAATAGCAGTTAGCAGGGAGGAGTATCTTATGTGTCTGTGGTGAATAGCAGTTAGCAGGGAGGAGTATCTTATGTGTCTGTGGTGAATAGCAGTTAGCAGGGAGGAGTATCTTATGTATCTGTGGTGAATAGCAGTTAGCAGAGAGGAGTATCTTATGTGTCTGTGGTGAATAGCAGTTAGCAGAGAGGAGTATCTTGTGTTCTGTGGTGAATAGCAGTTAGCAGAGAGGAGTATCTTATGTATCTGTGGTGAATAGCAGTTAGCAGAGAGGAGTATCTTATGTATCTGTGGTGAATAGCAGTTAGCAGGGAGGAGTATCTTATGTGTTCTGTGGTGAATAGCAGTTAGCAGGGAGGAGTATCTTATGTGTCTGTGGTGAATAGCAGTTAGCAGGGAGGAGTATCTTATGTGTCTGTGGTGAATAGCAGTTAGCAGGGAGGAGTATCTTATGTGTCTGTGGTGAATAGCAGTTAGCAGGGAGGAGTATCTTATGTGTCTGTGGTGAATAGCAGTTAGCAGGGAGGAGTATCTTATGTGTCTGTGGTGAATAGCAGTTAGCAGGGAGGAGTATCTTATGTGTCTGTGGTGAATAGCAGTTAGCAGGGAGGAGTATCTTATGTGTCTGTGGTGAATAGCAGTTAGCAGGGAGGAGTATCTTATGTGTCTGTGGTGAATAGCAGTTAGCAGGGAGGAGTATCTTATGTGTCTGTGGTGAATAGCAGTTAGCAGGGTGTCTCCCTCCAGCCTACAGACATGAACATTCAGACAGCACCTCATTTAGGTCATTCAGCTGTGCTGAACATCACCTTCCGGTTCCAGAGAGAAGAATGTTTTCAGTCCTCATCTTTACAAATGTTCAGTCTCACTACTTTGTTGCCTAATAACCTTCACCTCCTCAGTCAGGACCCCCAGACCTGACCGGTTGGAATGTCGTGTGTTTGTGATTGTGTGTTTGTGATTGTGTGTGTGTGTGTGTGTGTGTGTGTGTGTGTGTGTGTGTGTGTGGTGTGTGTTCAGGCGTTCCAGTGGTCCTGCCTGAGGTAGCTGAACATGCGGCTGCCTTGGTGTTGGCTGAGGTTGGACAGGAAATGGAAAAAGACAAAAAACAGGATTATGAGAAGAGCCTCTGGTGAGACCTAATATAATAAAAGTGTAAGAATTATTATATACTGTAATATAATATAACACATGTATGCCAGAAATATAAACACTATTTAGTATGCCAGACATGTACACATCATTTAGTATGCCAGAAATATAAACACCATTTAATATGCCTGAAATATAAACACCATTTAATATTCCAGAAATATAAACACCATTTAGTATGCCAGAAATGTAAACACCATTTAGTATGCCAGAAATGTAAACACCATTTAATATGCCAGAAATATAAACACCATTTTCCTTTTCTTTCAGTGGCGGAGGAAACAGAATCTCATTGACCAAACGCTGAATTTATACACAAGAGCCTGTGGGAATAACCGCAAACCCAAATACCATGTGCTTAAAATGCCCGCTGTAAAACAAACTTAACCACTGTACTCACCTCTCTCACACACATACACACACACTCTCTTTCTCATTTGCCAAAAATAGTTCAAAATACACTTCAGAGAACAAGGTGTCAGTGGGTACGTGCCATTTCTCTTTTCACCCCACAGTGCCTTTTCTACATCCTGTAAATCTATATGGATGGCTTTTCCTAATCCAGTGTAAATATGGTTCTCCTCAATGTAGGCAGTGTAACAAGGACCCACCAAGTGCCAGAATTTACAATGTGCTTCCATCTCTCCAGTAGACACTTGTGCTGAAGAAAAGACCACAGTGTACCTCTGGTTCAGATGCAGTCAGACCACAATGTCACTTTAACACAGGGCATGATTACCAAACACTGCCCCCTGGAGGCTGGAAGTTCTCAGATACTGTAGGATGTGTGGAATAGAACGAAATTAGCTCTAAAACAACATGTTCACTAAACCTTTTAGTACAATAGGATAATAAGCATTATATATCACATTTATTTGTCTTTTTTACTAGGGTGCACTGCAACCCCAACTGAGACAGTCAGGTTATAGTCACTAACTTGCTATTGTGTTGAACACCTCCTGGATCCAAAATGTTCCATTTGAATAAATGCATTCTACTTATTTACTTTCAGTAGGTTCTTAGAGGAACAAACGCCAGAGTGTATAACAGATGTGAATGAGCCCTCCGCTCTAAGCCTGGGGTTGACCCATTGACCTACTGAATAAATGATTACGTCAGTGACATTATTTATCCAGTTGTGTGATGTGAACCACTTAAGGTTGGGCAGTTGACCAGCAGTTATACAGTTTAATATTAGTATGAGAAATTAACTGTTACATGTTGGTCTTCATTGCCTTGATATTTCTCATGTAGTGAAATAAGAAAACAAGTCAGAATAATTTTTTTAGCAGATAATCGGTCTCTGAATACTTTCCAATTATTTCCAATACCTGTTAGCCAATAAATGTGCTAAAGCTTATGCAAAGACATGAAGTGGTAAGGACTGAAATGTCAGCTAACAAGACTGGCACTCATCATGATATATGCAGTAGAAAAATATTAATATGATCAACATTAGATTTCCACTGTGAGCTGTCAGGTGTAGGTTTGCAATGTGAGTGTGTGAATTATCTGTCAGGTGTAGGTTTGCAATGTGAGTGTGTGAATTATCTGTCAGTTTAATTTAGAGAACACACTCCTGACACCCTAACACACCCCACCTAAAAATTATACCAACACCTTGGGCTGGAATTCACAGGAGAACCAGTATCCTGGACCCCTTAGAAAAGTACTGATGTCAAGCAGTTCATTCACAGGAGTCTCGTTAATCCTGAACAACAACTGAGGAACAGCTTCATACTTAGATAACATTTAAGCCCTTAGTCAGCAAACCAGTCAATAAACCAGTCAGCGAACCTCCCCCTGAACAATGAAGACCAGCGTTGAGACAGACTTTAACCTGGACTGTAAGCAGTGACTCTGTGATTTAGGTGTGTGTGTGACAAATTGGAATGAAAGTGTTTTGATGTTATCTAATTTCCTATGCAAGACTGTGACAGTGGTCATTGTTTTTCTGTAATATATTCATTCTGACATGAGCTTTGTTTCTTCGGCTGTAATGTCTGTTCAGTTTAAATAAAGAACTTCTTACTAATACCTGGACTGGGTGAAAAGTGGATAGAGTGTTTGATGTGAATAGTGGATAGAGGAGTGTTTAATGTAAAGAGTGGATAGAGGAGTGTTTGATGTGAAGAGTGGATAGTTGTCAAGCTGGTTGAGTCGGTTGTCTATCAATCGAAAGGTTGGTGGTTTGATCCCCGGTTCCTCCTGGGAAATTGTCGAGGTGTCCCATGAGCAAGACACCTAACCCCAGCTGTTCCTGGCGAGCCTGCAGTCGCCTTGCATGGTAGACGCGGTCGTCAATGAATGGGTGAATGTGACGCAGGATCTGTAAAGCGCTTTGCATAAAAGCGCTATATAAAAGCGCAGCATTTATTGTAGTTTTCAGGAACTGTTCATTTTGTATGAAATCCAAAACATGGTTTCTTCATATAATATTTATTGTTCCCAAAGATCAATAGAAAAGGAGAGATGCCATTTCAGAGAACGCAGAGAAACCTGAGCCAGAAAATATTTGTTAAGTCATATATCTCCTTTTACATAGACTAGACAGAAGTGAATATAAAGGAGTTGTCTGGAGAACGACTGGCTTTAGACCCCCCCGTCCACAGTGGTATGTCCCCCCCGCCCACAGTAACACAGTGGTATGTCCCCCCCATCCACGGTGGTATGTCCCCCCCGGTCCACGGTGGTATGTCTCCCCCGGTCCACGGTGGTATGTCCCCCCCCGTCCACGGTGGTATGTCCCCCCGTCCACGGTGGTATGTCCCCCCGTCCACGGTGGTATGTCCCCCCCGTCCACGGTGGTATGTCCCCCCGTCCACGGTGGTATGTCCCCCCCGTCCACGGTGGTATGTAACACAGCAGTCCTCGCAAGACACTGGGAGGTCACTTGGCTTAAGAGCTTGTACTGAATGACTGAAAGGTCAAAGGGCATATGCCAATAGTCTCCGGCTCCACTCACCTAGGTCGAGTTCTGCCACACTATATTGGAAATACAAGCCAGTCCTCACAATGCCTGCTGGGTATTTAATAAATCAGCTAACCAGACACATAAAATCTGGTTTCCAGTTGTTTCACATGAAAGCTGTCAGACCTGTGGCAGTTTGACGTAGCATTATAACACTTCATGAAACATCCAGTCAAGTAGAAGATTCCTAATGACACTTCACATTAGACGCATGAACAGAATTCAATACAACTTCCTGGATCCTCTGAGGTGACGTTCAGTGAAGGTCCTGATCAATATGATATAGTTAGATTTATTTTACGTCAAACTGTTGTGAGCATCTAGAAAAGCATTGAATACAATCAATTATGTTAAAAAAAAAAAAAAAAAAAAAAAGAAGATCAAGAGGTGATATAACTGTAAACTTTCATTGGAACATGACTAATTGGAATTATTCATCATATGCCGGTATCGTGGGAACATCATGTAAAGGATCATGGGATTTAGTTCTCCTCTACTGCCTGCCTGGCCGTGGATGTGTTGGCTACATCATGAGGCCTCAGTCAAAGGAGCGAGAACAGCGACGGCTTCAATCTCCACTAGTCCACCCTGTAAGGACAGATACACACATACTGTACACATATATGACACACATACACTGTACACATCCACTGTACCATTCATTTCAGGAATAGACCAAACAACAGGTAATAGAGAACAGAGCTGATACGCACCCTGGGTAGAGCAGAGACCTGGTAAGCAGCTCTGGCTGGAAAGTTACTGCTGAAAACTACAAGGACAAGAATGTGTTTGGCTGGATATAGGTTTTATAAATATAGGTTTTATAGATCTTTGTTGTAAAGATTTACAGAACAAATCAATAGTTTCGACACACCCATTCACTTTAATTATACAGATGTTTTCACAAATCTTGTTTTTATAGATCTAGGGTTTCACAAATCTTGTTTTTGGAGATGGTTTAATAAATCTATAAATCACATATAGTTTTCCCAGAATAAGCTGGTCATATAAAACGGGAAAGCTGAGTCTCAGAAGGTCTGACAATAGAAACAATCTATTAGGTCCTAGAGTGTCTGAGAAGATCTGACAATAGAAACACAATCTATTAGGTCCTAGAGTGGCTGTGAAGATCTGACAATAGAAACACAATCTATTAGGTCCTAGAGTGGCTGTGAAGATCTGACAATAGAAACACAATCTATTAGGTCCTAGAGTGGCTGTGAAGATCTGACAATAGAAACACAATCTATTAGGTCCTAGAGTGTCTGAGAAGATCTGACAATAGAAACACAATCTATTAGGTCCTAGAGTGTCTGTGAAGATCTGACAATAGAAACACAATCTATTAGGTCCTAGAGTGTCTGAGAAGATCTGACAATAGAAACAATCTATTAGGTCCTAGAGTGTCTGTGAAGATCTGACAATAGAAACACAATCTATTAGGTCCTAGAGTGTCTGTGAAGATCTGACAATAGAAACACAATCTATTAGGTCCTAGAGTGGCTGTGAAGATCTGACAATAGAAACACAATCTATTAGGTCCTAGAGTGGCTGTGAAGATCTGACAATAGAAACACAATCTATTAGGTCCTAGAGTGTGTTTCTATTGTCAGATCTTCACAGCCACTCTAGGACCTAATAGATTGTGTTTCTATTGTCAGATCTTCACAGCCAATCTATTAGGTCCTAGAGTGGCTGTGAAGGTCTGACAATAGAAACACAATCTATTAGGTCCTAGAGTGTCTGTGAAGATCTGACAATAGAAACACAATCTATTAGGTCCTAGAGTGTCTGTGAAGATCTGACAATAGAAACACAATCTATTAGGTCCTAGAGTGGCTGTGAAGATCTGACAATAGAAACACAATCTATTAGGTCCTAGAGTGTGTTTCTATTGTCAGATCTTCACAGCCACTCTAGGACCTAATAGATTGTGTTTCTATTGTCAGATCTTCACAGCCAATCTATTAGGTCCTAGAGTGGCTGTGAAGGTCTGACAATAGAAACACAATCTATTAGGTCCTAGAGTGTCTGTGAAGATCTGACAATAGAAACACAATCTATTAGGTCCTAGAGTGTCTGTGAAGATCTGACAATAGAAACACAATCTATTAGGTCCTAGAGTGGCTGTGAAGATCTGACAATAGAAACACAATCTATTAGGTCCTAGAGTGTGTTTCTATTGTCAGATCTTCACAGCCACTCTAGGACCTAATAGATTGTGTTTCTATTGTCAGATCTTCACAGCCAATCTATTAGGTCCTAGAGTGGCTGTGAAGGTCTGACAATAGAAACACAATCTATTAGGTCCTAGAGTGTCTGTGAAGATCTGACAATAGAAACACAATCTATTAGGTCCTAGAGTGGCTGTGAAGGTCTTTTTGAAACGGAATCCTGAACCAGTATAAGGGGGTCTCACAGAGTTCAACCACACACTGGACCAGGTTTCAGCAGGCTTATTGGTGGAGCCCCCTGGTGCAGCCAACAGGTAAAACAACCCAGAATGTTTTTCTCATTCGTTTTGCGTTGTAGGGGAACGTTGTTACAACATTGTTGTATAGTTAGACTCCGTACAAACCAGGTGAGCAAAGGTCTGTCAGATAATGTCCTGGCTGAATTTGTATGAAGGGAACTTTACCTTTAAACACTTTCATGGCAGTGCTCCAATTTAAACAAAGTGCCACTGACACAAAATGATCATATGACTTGCCGACCATCCTCAAGACATGTAGACAACACTGACCCCTACAAGACAACATGTACTAGGTAAAACCTAAATAAAATGTTTAACAAGTTGATCACCTTAACAGCCATAACTATAAGATATGTTTAGTCATTGTACTTACATGTTTTGTAGACATCGTTCACACTGACAAAGTCATTCATGTCAGCCAGAAGAACAGTGGTTTTCACAACTGTAAAGAGAAAGATATAAGGAAATTAATGGTTCTGCTACTTGGGGATTAAAGATATGGTTTCGATAGGGTTTCAAAACATCTAATACACGTTAATAACCATTATTATATCCACCACCAGCTTCTTTCAGAATCTCCCCCATGTTCACCAGAGCCTGTAGGGACAGGGAATAAAAATGACATCTCAGTAGCAAACATATGTCAATTAAAAACACAGGCCGGGTGTAACTCTGTGAGTAAAATTAAACCTTCCCAAACTGGTTGCGGTTGACTGGTGTCCCTTGGTTGATGCTTGGTAAAGTGGGTGGGTTTTTTTCCGTCTTGTTGGGCCCAGTCCAGGGATCACCCTGTTTACGACCACACATTCACTGGACCCCCGTCTCAGTTTCAAGATTTATGCTGCTATACTATTGTGCCGAGGGATGTAGGGAATGACGTCTTGTTTTCGTTTCCATTAAGGAGGACACGTGCCTACTGACCACACTGTAGCAGACCCCTCCTCCTAATGACATGTAGCAGACCCCTCCTAATGACATGTAGCAGACCCCTCCTCCTAATGACATGTAGCAGACCCCTCCTCCTAATGACATGTAGCAGACCCCTCCTAATGACATGTAGCAGACCCCTCCTCCTAATGACATGTAGCAGACCCCTCCTCCTAATGACATGTAGCAGACCCCTCCTAATGACATGTAGCAGACCCCTCCTAATGACATGTAGCAGACCCCTCCTAATGACATGTAGCAGAACCCTCCTAATGACATGTAGCAGACCCCTCCTCCTAATGACATGTAGCAGACCCCTCCTAATGACATGTAGCAGACCCCTCCTAATGACATGTAGCAGAACCCTCCTAATGACATGTAGCAGACCCCTCCTAATGACATGTAGCAGACCCCTCCTAATGACATGTAGCAGACCTCTCCTAATGACGTGTAGCAGAACCCTCCTAATGACATGTAGCAGACCCCTCCTAATGACATGTAGCAGACCCCTCCTAATGACATGTAGCGGACCCCTCCTAATGACATGTAGCGGACCCCTCCTAATGACATGTAGCGGACCCCTCCTAATGACATGTAGCGGACCCCTCCTAATGACATGTAGCGGACCCCTCCTAATGACATGTAGCGGACCCCTCCTAATGACATGTAGCGGACCCCTCCTAATGACATGTAGCGGACCCCTCCTAATGACATGTAGCGGACCCCTCCTAATGACATGTAGCGGACCCCTCCTAATGACATGTAGCGGACCCCTCCTCCTAATGACATGTAGCAGACCCCTCCTAATGACATGTAGCAGACCCCTCCTCCTAATGACATGTAGCAGACCCCTCCTAATGACATGTAGCAGACCCCTCCTAATGACATGTAGCAGACCCCTCCTAATGACATGTAGCAGACCCCTCCTAATGACATGTAGCAGACCCCTCCTAATGACATGTAGCAGACCCCTCCTAATGACATGTAGCAGACCCCTCCTAATGACATGTAGCAGACCCCTCCTCCTAATGACATGTAGCAGACCCCTCCTCCTAATGACATGTAGCAGACCCCTCCTCCTAATGACATGTAGCAGACCCCTCCTCCTAATGACATGTAGCAGACCCCTCCTCCTAATGACATGTAGCAGAACCCTCCTCCTAATGACATGTAGCAGACCCCTCCTCCTAATGACATGTAGCAGACCCCTCCTCCTAATGACATGTAGCAGACCCCTCCTCCTAATGACATGTAGCGGACCCCTCCTCCTAATGACATGTAGCGGACCCCTCCTAATGACATGTAGCGGACCCCTCCTAATGACATGTAGCGGACCCCTCCTAATGACATGTAGCAGACCCCTCCTAATGACATGTAGCAGACCCCTCCTAATGACATCAGGGTTTCTGCAGGTATCAGCCAATCTCATTTAATGCTTTTTCATGCCCTTTTTCATGCCACTTTAAACTAATTTCATGCCCATGTCCAACTGCAGATACTTTCACACACAAATTGTGAGCATTTGACAATGCTGTTTTTTAACTGTCAGATGGCTCACAAGAAGGTTTACAGTCATTAAACGCAACACAAAGTGCTTCACAAAATAATAACACCACAGAAATACAAATATTTAAAACACTGTTCATTGAGCAGCTCGTGTCTCTGCCCCGTGGATCTCAAAACAACATGCACTGATAATTAAAAGTAATGAACCTATACTGGTTACGGCAGTAGGCAAATTCGACAAAACCATGTCAACCCCGTGTCCTCCCCACCACCCCATCCCCACACACTCGCTGTTAAATGCCTCTCCGGGTTTACCATCGACGCCAGGGCCTGAATTTCGTTAGGTGGGTCACATGGGGATCTAAATATTATGGGGGAGAGAATAACTTGTGATGCATCGGTCTAATTTAATCATCTTCATTTATTAATATCTACACATTTGTGTGCATGAATTGTGCATTTCCAGTTGTGCAACATGTGGGTGGCTCCTGCAGACTATCTGAAAGTGGTTTGAGGTTAATAGGTCACTGCTCAAAAAACAATTAAGATTTCCAGTATTTAAATGTATTTTTTTTAAATGTATGTTTTAAATGTTTTATTTTGAAAAACCAAATTATGTGCAACATGTGAAAGACCTTAAGTAAATTGAGGTTTCGAAGTGATTTCACAAAAAAATGATTTTACAGTTTTTAAATGTTTATTAAACGTCTCTTACACCATTTCCTTAAAAAAAAACAAAGCTGTGCAAAATGTAGTTGTACTCTATAAAACAATCTGACAGTGGTTTGAAGTTTCAAGGCCAAATGGTTAAACAGCTATTGAATTCCTAACTTTAAGACGTACTTTATTGACGGTCCCTAACTATAAGCACACGGAGGTTTCTATCCGTCTATATCACCGGGTGTAGTGTGGCTGCTTGTGGGAAAACCGGACCTGATCTCGGGCTCCGAATATCCAACCAACTTTACCTCGGTCTGAGATGAAGCAAATATATTTGTGCGGGAATTTCTCGCACTATAAAAACTAACCTTGCGGGAATGGTTTAAATTATGCGCAATCCCCGCACCGAAATTCAAGCCCTGGACGGGATTAACCAGGTTCTGAATAGTTCATCCTCCAACCACTTCTGCTGAAACTTGAATTTTCCCATTTTACCATCATTAGATATTTGCTCCATTCTTTTACCACAGCACACACTCACTTACTCACTCGATAGAAAGCAGACTCGCACAGCACCTTGCATTAATAGCATCAGGTGTCGCGACTTCGTGCACCAGCCGTACAAAACAGCCAATTAAAAGGTTCCGCCTTTCAACCATTACGCTATACTTCCGATCAAAATTAGATTTAGATGTTTATATAGTCAAAATAAATCATGAAAAACAATGTTTTTATTCCATCAAGTTTACATAATTTTTAATGCCTTTGAACATCGAATTCATGCTTTTTCATGCCAATTAATGCCTGAATTTTCACAAAATCTATTTAATGACTTTTCATGCTTTTTAATGACCCGCGGAAACCCTGGACATGTAGCGGACCCCTCCTAATGACATGTAGCAGACCCCTCCTAATGACATGTAGCCGACCCCTCCTAATGACATGTAGCAGACCCCTCCTCCTAATGACATGTAGCAGACCGCTCCTAATGACATGTAGCAGACCCCTCCTAATGACATGTAGCGGACCCCTCCTAATGACATGTAGCGGACCCCTCCTAATGACATGTAGCGGACCCCTCCTAATGACATGTAGCGGACCCCTCCTAATGACATGTAGCAGACCCCTCCTAATGACATGTAGCGGACCCCTCCTAATGACATGTAGCGGACCCCTCCTAATGACATGTAGCGGACCCCTCCTCGGACATGTAGCAGATTTTTCTAGCCGCTGTGTATCAACTTGTCAATGCATGCTCTGTCAGGTTCAGGCTGGGTGATTGTAAAAGCACTTTGTGACAACTTCATTGTAAAAAGAGCATTATAAAATACATATGATTGATTGATTGAGTGTCAAGGAAACTGTGCTAAATACGATTGTTTTTCAAATATAATTGTTGTGGTTTTTACAGAGGATCTAAACATCATTACTCGTCTAAGCCAACCCCCCCAACTGACAGGAAATGTGAAGTAAATAATGCACTATGGTTTTATGTGTGAGGTGGTTGGAACATCACCTGCCGTGTCTGGGCCCCAACCCCTCCCTCCACCAGCTGACCAGAAGCTGGGTCCATCCCGAGCTGACCAGACACATACATCGTCCTGTCCACCACCACGGCCTGGCTGAGGAAGAGACCACGTATAGACATGGCACAGATTATACATATAAACAGAAATAAATAGATACACATCACACGCTTTGGCAGAAAAAGGTCTAGTTATTGTTAAGTTGCACATGGTTCTGTTCATATTAGACATGATACCCTGGTAACACTGGTTCTGTTCATATTAGACATGATACCCTCGTAACACTGGTTCTGTTCATATTAGAAATGATACCCTGGTAACACTGGTTCTGTTCATATTAGACATGATACCCTGGTAACACTGGTTCTGCTGCCATTCAATAGAACATGACCAGGCAGATGGACTACATGGGCAAGACCTTCCATGATATTGCCTGGTGGAGGTCCAGGATCTCAGGGAGTTTGGTCTCTGTGACTTGTTGTAACACCCTATGAACAGCCATAAAAGGCTATCAACTAACCAAAAACAATAACAGTCCAAAGTCTTGTTGTCATTGGTAACGGTGACACAGCACATAGTTGTCAAGGACAGGAGGTGGACTCATAAGTTCTGTGCAAGCTGCATCAAAGCAGATTTAGAAAGCATTTAGCTCAGCTAGGGAGCATGAGGCCGTGTATATTTATATCGTCCACTGTGTCACAAGTCAACATTGGAAATGACTAAAAAGTTCTACTTTTCAATTATAAGATGATAATATAAACTTGTAACAGTTCAGTCCGTTCGTGCCAACCAAAAGTGACAACTTTGCCAAGCACAAATAAACATGAGTTGGGTTAGATATATAATAGTATCATAACCTGGCTATTTTAATCCTTCTATCAAACATTTGCCGTTTTAAATTCATTCAAATCCTGTTTGCACCACACGATCAGTAGAAGTTTTCATAGATTTGTACATGTTGATTAGACAGTATCTGAACACGTGCTGATCAGTTCGGCACCTGCCGCACAACTGATGGCACATATCACCTACCTATATCACCTACCTATACGGCCCAATGGCCGCAGGGGCTTTATTAGTGTTTATGATCTTCCTGATGATCGCAGACATCATTGGACTTCTAACAACAATCCCCTTTTAAGTTACTGAGCACAGCAGCTGGTAAAAACAGACTGAATGGACAGATCAGATCAGCTGACTGTGCAGGTCAACGTCAAATACCGTAAACTATCATTGAAACGGCGCCGAGGTTTTTCCAGCTTCAAATACCGTAAACTATCATTTAAACGGGACCGAGTTTTTTTGAGAACGACCTTTTCAAGTGAATTCTAGTCGTTATCGCTATTTGTCACAAACAATATATTTTCTCCAAAACTTAAAAACTCTTATTTTCTAATACGTTTTCTCAAAATCGAAACCTATACAATTCTGTAAAGTCATACTACATTCCCCATGAATATCGTATAACCGGAAACAGTGACACGTCATGTCCGGATGTAGACAGACAGGCGCGTGTACAGCGTGGTTTGGGAATATCATTATTCTTCTATTCTGTATTGGAAGGTGAATATATTTTCCCTGTGATGTTAACATGTATATTCTGGTGTGCTGTAAGTAAATGACTAAGCACCTTCAGTTAACTTGTTGGAGTGGAAATTATTCTTTATAACTTCAATGTGCAGCACGTTTGCTAACTAGCTCGTTTGCTGAGGGCATGATATTAAAGTATTAACATGAAACTGATGCCACGCTTTAGGCTATAGTGGGATCATCACTGCAGTAAAGAAAACACTAAGCTATTAGTGAGAACATGTTTTGTATTTTCTCCAGAGCTACCAAACATGTCTACAGCCAAGCACAGGATGCGCGATAAGAAGATGAGGAACCAGCCCAGCAACATTACCTTCTCCACACCCGGACAGGGGAGTTCACACTGGAGAAATGGAGGAGACACCCTCACAGGTCGAGGGCACGGTCCGTCTCCACTTCCAAGCGCCCCGGGGTTTACTCACTCTGGCCATGCCCAGGGAGGGGGCTGGGTCCGGGGGCACCAGCGTGGGCAGCGGGGCTACGCTCAGGACCTGCCCCAGCATATTACTGGTAAACAAGACTACACAATGCAAATCATTAAGACGTGTTTTAACCCAAATCTAAGGAGTGCATAGATAGACTTATAGCACTGTTTAAGTCATAAGAGATAACAACTAAAATATACACTCAAAGGTGACATCATTATGTACACCTTGTCAACGGGTTGGTAATGACAATATCTAATCAGCTAAGATTTAAGGGACTTTGAATGTGGCATAGTTGTTTTATGCCAGGTGGGCTGGTTTGAGTATTTCAGAAAGTCACATATCACAGAGTTCAGAGCTTCCCAAACGGTTTTGTTTGTGCGTAATGTGACCTGCTGCTCCTTGTCTCTTCAGCTTCAATGTTTGCAAAGGCTCGTGCAGCCGAGGTGACGGCCATGTTGAAAGCTGTCACCAAGACGACGGGGAGCGCCCATGTGTTCGGCGCCCTGCCCAAACACATGCGGAGGAGGGCCATGAGTCACAACACCAAGAGGCTTCCCTGCCGGCTGCGAGAGACTGCCAACAAGATGGTATGTTTGTCTAGCGCACACACACACACTCACACAACATGGAGGAGATCTGTGACCGCTTCACCTCTTTTTTGCTTCTATACATAAGGCACATCACTCCTCTGATCTACGAGCCACCTAATCGAATGGCACATTCCTTGTAGTGTCTTGTAAATACTGTGGGATGTTGTGGTCTCTGTCAAGTTGCTGAAGAGCCAGAAGTTGGGCACAAAGGAGAAGAAGGAACAGTCAAAGAGCAAGAGTCGGAAAGCACGTCGGCGCCATGGCAACATGCTGTTGGAGTTCAACAGGCGCCAGCGGAAGAACTTGTGGCTGGAGACGCACATTTGGCACGCCAAACGCTTTCACATGGTCAAGAAGTGGGGATACTGGCTGGGGGACAGGCCCACGTTAAAGTGTTACAGAGCCTGTTACAGGGCCATGAGCAGCCACTCTCTTCTGCAGGTTAGTGTACCACACACAGCCTTTACTTCACTGTACTGTGCTGTTAAATACCTGATGAATTGAGTTTGGGTAAATATGGTTAGAAGTTGATGCAGGACTGGTAAGGTCATAAGTGAAAGGGTCACAGCAGATTGGCTCTTTTACTTTGTAATCAGATGTTAAGAAAATCATTTGGATAAGTAGCTTTTGTTGCTAATGGTAAAACATGTTTTAATTGAACCTTTGCTAAGCCACGCCCGAAAACCGCCACAGGCCTATCGTGGTTTAGCAACCGTAACTAGGCGCAGGAGGTCTGTCAAGCTTTCGAGCAAGGGAAACATGCCAACGTGTTGTGCTTATAGATTGTGTAAATCTGATACCCGATATATCCTAAAAGTTTGGACAGGGAGGTGGAAGTTTTTCCTTTCCCCAAACCAAAAACCCAAGGGGATAAATGCCGGGCGCTGATCAAGCAGTGTGGGAGACCCCATTCACAACTAAATGTCGACAGGATTAACAAAAACACTTACGTTTGCTCCAACAAGAACACGCTAATGTTAGCTAGCTAGCTAACTCAGCACAGCATTGCTTAGAAAATGACGGTTCTTTGTTCATAATGCATATATTTGAACGTAAAATAAGATGATTAAAGGCAATATGGAGGCTCACTGAAATGCTTTAAAATGTATTTCAGCATTTTGTTAATCGACATCCTACCCCTGAGTACCCCAATCCGATCGCGGCTCTCCCGGTATTAGGTCTAAGGACGGAACATTAGGGGGCTTGCCCGGTGATCTCCAAGGAAAATGTTGCTATGCGAACTTAATCAGTTTATTAACAGTAGTCATGTGTTTACTATAGGTACACTTTATTACTGCTGTGCATGAACATAGCTGTTTCTCAATTTGTGTGTTTCCCACTTGAATGGTTAGTGTATGTGGCAGCTGCTGCTTGCGCTGGGACCGGCTTTCGCTTCAATTTTAAAGACGTTATTCTCTAATCGGTTGCATATTATGTCGTGGATATATCCCTCGAATGCATACTGCAGCCCCTTTTGTCTTGCTCTTTTAGATATTTCACCTGTTCGCCAAAAATGACTAAATATCTCATTGGGAATGTCTGACACCGGTGCATACATACTGCAATAGACGTGCCAGGCTCGAAAGCTTGACAGGCGTAGCAACAGTAACTAAGGAGGGCGTGGCTTAGTGAAGGGTCTATTAACTCTTCTTTGACTTGTCAGTATATGACACAGATGTGTTTATTTCTCTTGTCCACACAGGACCTGTCATATTACTGCTGTGTGGAGCTACAGGGACCAGAGGAACAGCTTCTAACGGCCCTGTCTAACATGACTAGTAAGGATGCTGGTATGGTACCCCTCTGTTTCCTCCTCAACCAAAACACACACACACACACACACATACACACACACTCACATACATTATCTCACCGGGCATAAATATATTCCTGTTTAAAATGTGTACTGTTTGACTTGTGGTGGTCTAGTGGTCCAGTGGACATTTAAATCCGCTGTATAGAAGCCTGCTGCATTCGATCGGATAAACCTCTGTTTTGTGATGTAACTTACAGGACATACTTTCTGTACACAGGTAATATTTTTGCTGCAGCTATGTGCTTGTCTGGCAGGAGACAGGGCAGTGTGGTGTTGTACAGGGCAGGACAGGACCCTCTCCAGCCACTAGGGCCAGTCTCCTTCCTCTGGAGACCAAGAACTAGGAACCAGGGGAGCTCGAACCAGGAGGGACGGGTCTTAATGCACAGACAGATGTGGATCTGGACTCATCCCACCATGAAACATGTAAGAGAACCTGTGGGAGGCGTGGGAGGCGTGAGAGGCGTGGTAATATATAGGTATTTTCATCCTGCACTAATACAGCATTAGCATCCCCATCTAGACTATATTTTTATATCCCTGTTTTCATAACCATGGTATCAGGACCTCATCCCAGAGCTGCAGGCTGTCTGCCAGTGTTATGAGGTGATGGAGGAGGAGATCCTCCAGCCTGAAAATGGTCCTGCCTCTGAGGTTCTCCCACAGGCTGGGCAGGCTTCTGGCTCCAAGAGGAGACGGCCATTTGGAAAGGATGTTTCTGCAGGCCCACCTGCGAAGAAGATGCTAGGGTTCAGCACCAGACATCCGTCCACACCCCTCACCTGGAGATCCAGTACAACCGGCATAGTCATAAGGTTGGTGACCTGTATTTACAATGGGTATCAAATGGATTATATGAGAAGTGTTTAGACTGGGAGTAGGATCTGTATTTACAATGGGTATCAAATGGATTATATGAGAAGTGTTTAGACTGGGAGTAGGATCTGTATTTACAATGGGTGTCAAATGGATTATATGAGAAGTGTTTAGACTGGGAGTAGGATCTGTATTTACAATGGGTGTCAAATGGATTATATGAGAAGTGTTTAGACTGGGAGTAGGATCTGTATTTACAATGGGTGTCAAATGGATTATATGAGAAGTGTTTAGACTGGGAGTAGGATCTGTATTTACAATGGGTGTCAAATGGATTATATGAGAAGTGTTTAGACTGGGAGTAGGATCTGTATTTACAATGGGTATCAAATGGATTATATGAGAAGTGTTTAGACTGGGAGTAGGATCTGTATTTACAATGGGTATCAAATGGATTATATGAGAAGTGTTTAGACTGGGAGTAGGATCTGTATTTACAATGGGTATCAAATGGATTATATGAGAAGTGTTTAGACTGGGAGTAGGATCTGTATTTACAATGGGTATCAAATGGATTATATGAGAAGTGTTTAGACTGGGAGTAGGATCTGTATTTACAATGGGTATCAAATGGATTATATGAGAAGTGTTTAGACTGGGAGTAGGATCTGTATTTACAATGGGTATCAAATGGATTATATGAGAAGTGTTTAGACTGGGAGTAGGATCTGTATTTACAATGGGTATCAAATGGATTATATGAGAAGTGTTTAGACTGGGAGTAGGATCTGTATTTACAATGGGTATCAAATGGATTATATGAGAAGTGTTTAGACTGGGAGTAGGATCTGTATTTACAATGGGTATCAAATGGATTATATGAGAAGTGTTTAGACTGGGAGTAGGATCTGTATTTACAATGGGTATCAAATGGATTATATGAGAAGTGTTTAGACTGGGAGTAGGATCTGTATTTACAATGGGTATCAAATGGATTATATGAGAAGTGTTTAGACTGGGAGTAGGATCTGTATTTACAATGGGTATCAAATGGATTATATGAGAAGTGTTTAGACTGGGAGTAGGATCTGTATTTACAATGGGTATCAAATGGATTATATGAGAAGTGTTTAGACTGGGAGTAGGATCTGTATTTACAATGGGTATCAAATGGATTATATGAGAAGTGTTTAGACTGGGAGTAGGATCTGTATTTACAATGGGTATCAAATGGATTATAATAATGGATTATATGAGTGTGTTTAGATGTTTTGGTATCCTCTGTGTCTACTTTGCTTGTGTTTTGTTGGGTTCCTCCTGACTTTTATTGGAATTTTCCAAATGTTAATATTAAACACATTTTTTGGGTCAGTTTTTTTCAGTTATTTCTATTTACGCTTGTTAGTGTGCTATTTATCTTCCTAAATTGGTCTTTACCCTTAAGGTTTGCCATAATGGAATGTCTTGTACTCTGAAAAGTTGGAAAACCTTCACATCGTTCTCTTTTGAACCTCTTCTTTGATTGACTTGAGATGTTTGAATTGATGTCTATGTTAGGAGGAATCCATCCATTACTCCCTGCAGCTATATTTTCTATTGTTATTTACAGTTGTTGTTTACTATTGCTTCCTTTTATGCAGTGACCTCACGATGGAGATGGTGCGCTATCGTCTGATTGGACCGTTATCACATTCCGTTTTGACTGAAGCCCTGGTGCCGGCCACTCACAGTGCGGTAAGGACCTGGTGTGGTCACCCGGTGTGTGTGATGACCTGGTGTGGTCACCTGGTGTGTGTGATGACCTGGTGCGATCAACTGGTGTGTGTGATGTGTTATGGGTCACAAATATTTCAGCCTTCCGTTTATGTTTAGATACCGTTTGTCTTGGATGGTCCTGATTAGCAGTCATGGTATTCACAACGCTATAAAATATATGAATTATTGGTTTTAGTTTCCTAGTGACGAGGGAGCATCTTCCTTCTGGTGGCCAGAACACTGCAGAAACCATAGCAACACATCTCTACAGCAACAGCAAGCTGGGGTTTTCAACCTGCTCAAAGGTGGGTAAACTTTTCACTAACCACGCTGATGTCAAGTTCTGCATTTCAGTTGTGTGTGTGTGTGTGTGTGTTTGTAGGCGTGTACTCTACCATGTGTGTGTGTATGTATGCGTAGGCAGGTGTGCACTCTACAGCGTGTCTATAGACATGTGTGCGTGTGTGTGTGCGTGTGTGTGCGTGTGTGTGCGTGTGTGTGCGTGTGCGCGTGTGTGCGCGTGTGTGTGCGTGCGCGTGTGCTCGACAGCATGTCTATAGGCATGTATTCTACTGTGTGTGTAGGTCTGTACTCTACAGCGTTTCTATAGGTGTGTGTGTGTGTAGGTGTGTACTCGACAGCGGAGGTTCCAGGTGGCTCTGTCCTGGGCCTGACGGTGGATGACCCCAGATTGACCTTACCTGACAAAAGGAGAAAGGCTGAGCCTAATGTCAGAAAGCAACCAGGTAACCTCTGCCCCAGTAGACATGGTAACTGCTGATCGTGTAACCATGGTAATTCACATAGTACATTAATGTAGGGTGGTGTGAAACAAAGTAATCTACAGTATTGGTGTACAGTATTGGTGTACAGGCAGACTCACATGCGAGTGACAGTCCTCAACCCGGTGGGTGGATCTGGTTCTGGTACTTCTCTGGTCTTGTGCTCCTGGGGAGCCTCTGCTTGTCCATGCAGCTGTCCCAGGTTCGAATCCTGGCAGGGCCCGGTGCTCAGACCACGCCCCTCCTGAGGTTAGGCTGCCGCCGAGGGTTAGGCTGCACTGTATAGAACACCTGCATGAGTGCTTCTATGTTGAGCCGTGTGGTCGTATGTCATGTGGTAGTATGTCTGTCACTTGGTGTTTCAGGGACGGACGAGGAGAGGAGAGAACTAATGTTAAAGGGGATCCCTGAACATCTCAGCCAAAGTTCTATATGGGACCGCTCAGTCCGCGACGCAGTCACCCTCAACAAGCTGACAGATCAGGTATTTTTCTCACTGTCTGTATCGCTTCCAGTTTGACTGATTGCTGTGTTGCTGACCGTCTTTCATCTGTCTGTCTCAGGAAATTAACAGTCTGCGTAATGAATTGCTGGTGCCAGGTTCCAGACTACCAACCCCACAGCAGAGCAGAGTCCCCGTCCTCCTAGTGCAGCAGCCTGGGAAAATCAGGGGTACAGAGATGGGGTCCTGGGGGACAGGATGGGACCTGCTGTTGCCCAAAGCCTGGGGAATGGCATTCTGGGTACCCCTGGTGTGTGGCACCCTATCTCCTATGTAGTACACTACATTAGACAGCACCATGTTCCCTATATAGTACACTACATTAGACAGCACCATGTTCCCTATATAGTACACTACATTAGACCAGCACAATGTTCCCTATATAGTACACTACATTAGACCAGCACAATGTTCCCTATATAGTACGCTACATTAGACCGGCACCATGTTCCCTATATAGTACGCTACGTTAGACCGGCACCATGTTCCCTATATAGTACGCTACGTTAGACTGGCACCATGTTCCCTATATACTACATTAGATCGGCACCATGTTCCCTATATAGTACACTACATTAGACCGGCACCATGTTCCCTATATAGTACGCTACATTAGACCGGCACCATGTTCCCTATATGCTACATTAGATCGGCACCATGTTCCCTATATAGTACACTACATTAGACCGGCACCATGTTCCCTATATAGTACACTACACTAGCACTCTTAGTTTCTTTATAAATACGTTCAACGACTTTCCCTTCTTCTGCCAGGTTTATAGAGGCGTGCGTATCGGAGGACTCAAGATGAGTCTGAAACACGCCCAGAATAAAGGAGAGCCTCACTTCCCCCACGACTACCCAGACTGCCCTGCTGGACGACGATTCCAGGAGGAGCGGGAAGCTGAGCTGCTGGCCAAGTTCAGAAGGTGTGGAGATGCAGTTTAATGAAGTTTCTTTACAAATATAACTATGTACAAATGTTTTTTTTATTTTTTATTTAACCAGGTAGGCCGATTGAGAACAAATTCTCATTTGCAACGGCGACCTGGCCAAGATAAGGCGAAAAATGTGCAGAACAACATACTGTTACACAATAAATACACAGGACTGAAAATAGCAATGACACACAATTATCAGACAGGTGTTCAGAAAGTAGGGGTGCACAATATATCGACTCAATACCTTTATTGCGATATCACGATATCAATATCGAAAATGTCGCAAGAAATGCGATATTTATTTATACATTTATTTTGTGAAGAGACGCGTCGTTTAGTTTGGTGGCTTAGTTGTGTTCGATTTAAGCGCACACTTGAAAACTATATATAATGATCACGTTTGATTGGTCAGTTGCCCTGTCACATGCAAGTGTGAGCGAACGGTTCCACTAAACGAACAAACCCACATTACACGTGACGTATGTGTTAACTCCGACAGCGTGAGTGAAAAGAAATATAGACAGTCTGACAAAGTGAGAAAAAGCGAGTTAGAGAAGCTAAAGAAAAGTTTAAGCCAACTAATGTCGCTCAAGCTGTTGTACTCAGCAAAACTTGCGGTGTGGTGATACACAGGGCAAGAGGAAATACAACCAACCTATTTCCCGTCTTAAAAACCACCACAAGCCACTATAGGATGAGTGCAAACGCCACAATCGTGTCGCAGGTAAATCTATACGGAAATAATATGGGCATTATAATTGTTATGACTATTTTGGTGCCCCCCCCCCCCAGCACTTGGTGCTCTACGCACAGCGTGTGATGGGAGCGGTGGGAGCAGTGGCGCTGACAACATGTCTTGTTTTATAGACATGCTCTTTATTTATTCATCTTGTACCAGTCCAATTTGACTGTTAGTTCAAATAAACCATGGTGTTGTAAGAACTTGATTTTGTTTATATATATATATTAATCTATTTTGAGGCATTTTCCCATAACTTGTGTTTTTACATATGTTTAAGAATATCGATATCGCAATATTGATGATCAATATCGCAATATCACATTTTGTCAATATCGTGCACCCCTAGTTTAAAGGCAACTTGTGATATGAGTGTTTTAGGGTTTTTTGTAGTTCGTTCCAGCCGGTAGCGGCTGCAAACTGGAAGGATTGGCAGCCAAATCTTGTGCAGGCTTTAGGGGTGACTAAGGCGATATACCTACTAGAGTGTAAATAAGTTGGTACCAGTCAGTTAAACGCTGAGTAATTAACATCGGCCAGCCGACTAATGCGTTAAGCTTGCAGTGGTGTGTCGTTAGGGTCATTGGTAACAAAATGTATGACACTGGTAAACCACATCAAATCTTTTCAAGAGAGAGTTTGAGGCAGTTATATAAATGACATTGCCAAAGTCGAACATTGGAATAATAGTCATTTTCACCAAGGCAGGTTTGTCAGCATGAGTGAAGGAGGCTCTGTTGCGGAAAAGGAAGCCAATTCTAAACCTAATTTTAGACTTGAGTTTGTTTATGTGTGGGTGACAGGAGAGAGAGCTGTCTTAACAAGACACCTAGATATTTGGGTGACATATTCTAGTTCAGACCCATCTAGTGTGGCGATGCTAGGAAGACGGGCAGAGATTGGTTGAAAAAGCATGCACTTAGTTTTACCAGAGTTTAGTAATTACTGTAGGTTACGAAAGGAATTCTGAATGGCATTAAAACTCTCCTGGAGATTTGAGCGCACAGTATTTAATGAAGGGCCTAAAGTATACAGGGTGGTATCATCTGCATAGAGATGAATCTGAGAGTCCAACAGTGAGAGTCACATCATTAATGTAGAGCGAGAATCGAGTCGGCATGAGAATCGAGCCCTGTGGCACCCCCATAGAGACAGCCATGGGTCCCGACAACAGACCCTCTGATCTAACACGATGGACCCATTGAGTCACACTTTCACAAATGGCTTGATTAAAGTTTCATTATCGATGCTAGTCAATAATGTTTGTACATTTTGGTTTGCGACTTGAACTAATTATCTGGAATTTTGTTTCCCAGTCGAGCGCAATGAATGGTATATATTATGACTCAAATGTTACGGCCATGTTAACCATTTGACTAGTGTCACCTTTGACCTTTGTGTAGACGCCCACCCGCCAAACGGACCAATTACATAAAAAACGGCTGCCTGGCTCCCTTTCGTTGCCCATGGCAACAACTGGCTGAGGAGTGGGAGATGATTGGATGTGAGGGAGATGAGTTCGCCTCTCAGACCCGTACACCACAGGAACAGGAAGTAACATCCCATCTGACCCAGCCCAAGACACCACAGAGCTTCACAGTCCTGAGGTCTGTTGGAAAATATTTAATTTGTTTATGTTGTTATTATGTAACATATGTCCACTTCTTCAAATTACCAACTAACGTGGCTACTATAGCAGCTATATCTTTTTGTAAGAAATGTAAATGAAAAGTTTTTCATACTTATTGCAGATTCTTTCTTTTTTTTTTTTTTTTTTTTTACCAGAGGGTGCAACAACAGATTTCAGAACTTTTTAGCTCTCTGTTTCCAAGCAGAAACCTACTTCACTAAGATTTTATGTGCATGATATTTGTCTTCCCTAAATTCAATGTCTGTCTGCACTGTTACTTATAATATGTTGTTCGTGGTACTCAGAACATCTAAAGATTGCTTCCTTTGTTTTGCATAACAAAAATGTTTTTAATCCATAATGCTTTAATATTTTCATTTTACCTTTAAAGAACCCCTTTTTTGTTTCAATCATCACATAATTTTTTTTACATAGTGTGGATTTCTTGTTGTTCTGGTTTTGTGCCCCTTTACCATGATGAGAACATTACTTTTATAAATCTGAGTGATTAGTGGATTATAGTACTCTTAAAAATAAAAACAGATCTATCACTTTGAGTAATTAATAGTCTAATCAATTAAAATGAGCTCAAAGTTAGCTGTGTCATTTTCTGGCTCTGAGTTGACAAGCAGTGTAAAGCATTTATCAGACCACCTAGCCAAATCCGAGACCCACTGCCTTTACTAGAAGCGGTGATGGATAATTTAAACATCTGATCTGTGATAGGTTGTTTCTGTGTTATGCTGTTTTAAAACTAATCTGTTGTGGGTTTAATCCACAGGAACAGGAAGTATCTGAGGCAGCTTTCTGGTTGGTGTAGACCCACATCCTCAAAAGGTCAGAGGGCACGGAACCTGGGATCAACCCCATCGCTAGATGCCGTTTCTGTGCTGTTCCTCCTCAGCTCCGTTGGGGACTATGCTCTTGTGTGGACTCGTCTGTCCCTCCTCACTAAGGGCCAACCAGAGCAGCATGCCCTCGTGTGTGTCCCCACCGCGGAAGACCTCCAGCTGGTACTGAAGGAGCCGGGTTGCACTGGCCCCCAGGAGCCTCTCCACACTGACCACTTCAAGACCCGCATCAAACAACCACGCAGGAAAGCCAACAAGCCTGGAGCCTCCACTTCCAATCCGGACAGCCCGCAGTCTGACCCGACTACAACTCCCAGCATCCTCCCTGGTCCTAGCTCCACAACCTCTGCCCTCACCCTGGGTCTGTGGCCAGAACCGCTCCCCAGTGTGACTTCTCACTGTTCCAGGGTGACCCTGGGCTGGGTGACCCAGGGGGACTTTTCCCTGTCGACTGGTTGTGGAGAGGCATTGGGCTACCTGAGTCTCACTGGGCTGCTCCACACCCTCCTTAGACAGCCAGCTGGTCAAAGAGGCCTGGTTCTGATCCGAAATCCTGGGTCACTGCAGTACCGCTACGCCAAGATCAACATAGAGACCTGAACCGCGGCTGCTGGGTACCCCGCTTTTACAAACATGCAGGCGTTCCTTAACTGAAGCTTTGTGCCTTGTGCTTATCTTTTCACTTCATAGTATTAGGAATGTGCAGACATGTATTGCTTTGCACACAGACCATTAGTTCTTTGAAATTTGAGTTGGAGAAACTGTTTGCTGGACAGTGACTGGAGTGGGATCTATTTTGGTTCTTTAAGTAGAGATGCCAGTTATCATTGGTTCCAAATGGGTTCTACCAAACGGTGGAAAAGTGGAACTTGTTTTGAATATGAACTTGCTCTCTAGATAAAGAGGGTTGGGTTTGCTTTCAGGTTTACCCTTTGGTTTCTATGACCGTAAAAGGTATGTTTTGTGTTGGATTTTAGTGCGCTTGTTTAAGTGGTTGACAATAAAAATCCATCTCCACTCAAACCTCATTGTTGCCCAAAGCCTCTTCCCTGTCAGACAAGGCAGTAGTTCACAGCTGGTTATGCATAGGGACCCTAATGGGGACCAGGTTGTCTGTCAACCCTAATGAGCCGAAACGTTTTGACCTAATATGCGGTTGGTCCTTTGTGTGCCACTAATTCAGCATCGACCCGCCAAGGCATGGACTCTACAAGACTCCTGAAGGTGTCCTGTAGTATCTGGAACCAAGACATTAGCAGCAGATCCCTGAAGGTGTCCTGTAGTATCTGGCACCAAGACATTAGCAGCAGATCCCTGAAGGTGTCCTGTAGTATCTGGCACCAATACATTAGCAGCAGATCCCTGAAGGTGTCCTGTAGTATCTGGCACCAAGACATTAGCAGCAGATCCTCAAAATTGTGAGGTGGAGCCACTGTGGATTGGAGTTGTTGGTTCAGCACATCTGATGCTCAATCAGATTGAGATCTGGGGCATTTAAAGTCTAGGACAACACCGTTGAACTCTTCATCTTGTTCTTCAAATCATTCCCAAACAATGTGTGTAGTGTGGCAGGACACATTATCCTGCTGAGAGTGGCCACTGCTATCAGGGAATACCACTACCATGAAGGAGGACCTGGTCTGCAACTGTTTAGGCAGGTGGCTGGCACGTGTCAAATTGACATCAACATAAATGTATCTTTCCACAATGCATCCTGGTATCAATAGTTCTCAGGTAAACAGGAGTCATTATGTGGAATACTTGTGACATATTACTTACCTAACCATCACCTCAAACGTCCTGTCGCCGGTAAGTTGTTATAGCAGTACTTGGTTATATTTTTAGACTATCGTGGTCCACATTATCTACATGGTATGGGTTGTTTTAACGGATTCTGATTATTACCTTTTAGTGGCGCAGTGTTTTTTTTTAACTGTAAACCCGCGATGCATCGTCCCGCGCTTCCCGCCTAAACCCTCACGGGACTGGACTGCCCGGCGCGTGGCTATTATCGGAGTCCTGTTGCCTGGCAACTCGACAGATTTAAGCACATCCGGGAAACCCCAGTTCATTCATTGGTCGCGTGAGTGGATGACGCGAGGTGAAAACAAGTCTGTTATGTAAAGAATACGTCAAATCCGATACATATAAATGAAAAAAAATCACTATTTGGGGAAAAACATCTTTAATAACAATCATTGAAACGTCGTCGTAGTTGTCATGTCACGAACCCCTCGGAATGTTTCATTGTTAACTAATAACCATCTTGATGACCGTCATTTAACCGGGTTGTGTCGATGATTCAAAACAGCACCGGTCTTAAAGACTTCATGTACATTAGGTTTCTTCATTCCAGTAGGGGGCGCCGCTGCTCCAGGTTTTGTTGTTTAGATTCACTGGGCAACATCCGTTTTAAAATGACAACAGTTTAAAAAAAATCTGCAACTAACCATATTAAATAAGCACAGTACTAATTATATTTAATAACTTTCGCTTTGGTATTTACAGAAGACACAGAGTTGCAGGTTAACACAGGTTCTTTAAGACCCAGTCCCTTGAGAATTGACTATGTATTTTTGTGTGTGTAATGTGATTCAGCTTGGATCCTGAGATATCGCTTCAGTTACATTGTTGTAGCTCCATTTTATTCACCTGACCAGCAATAATCAACCTGCTGGTAACAGCACAGAGATAGACACCAGCCTGGTAGTCTCCTGTTGGCTTAGAGGTGTGTGGTGTTGACACAGGCACACAGGTGTATGCACATTGCACACAGACATGAGCATGCCTACTCAAGTATTCTGGGCGTTACGAGTTGTCCGGTCTATTACACACGAGTTCGTCTGCCAGCGAGCCGTACTTGTTACATCTGGCTGGACTTTGTCTTTAGAAGTTTTTCCTGTAGATAGAAATGAGACGACACAATTATTAGAGACCCGCACACACAGTTTCACCCAGTTAGTAGTTAGCCTCACTCCCTGGATAATGAAAGTTCACCTTGCTGGTAGAGGTTGATTGCATCTGCAAAACCATCCTGAAATAATTTAATAGTTTCTTCCTTCGGGCAAACCAATCACATTCGTTTTTTCCTTCGGGCAAACCAATCACATTAGTTTCTTCCTTCAGGGCAGATCTACCCCTAATGTACATGTAAAACTCCTAAACTTCTCACCGCACAGATTTACACAGCAACATCGTGTGTTATGGGAGTAGACCAGGAAGAGGAACTCCTTGCTCAAACACAGTTTATACTAATGCCATGTTCATGTGTAATGGTGCTTTTTATAGGACGAGTTCCCAACATGTAGTATGGATAGGATCCACACATACGTGTGTGATTGCCGGATAAAAGCACATACGTGTGTGATTGCCGGATAAAAGCACACACATGTGTGATTGCTTTAAAAGCACAATCGGATTTCAATTCATTCCGGTCAGACAGATTAACATATTGTTCAAATCCCATTGGAAATGTAAACATCAGTGTTTCCAGGCAAGTGTGTGTAGTTACCAGGCGAGTGTGAGTAGTTACCAGGCGAGTGTGTGTAGTTACCAGGCGAGTGTTACCAGGCGAATGTGTGTAGTTACCAGGGATAATTGCCATGGCTATGAAAGTCTGGTCTTGAGTCTGGATCTTGGGTCCATCTCTGGCTATCAGGAAGACACCGAGACAAGAGAGCAGACAGCTGGAAAGAGTTTATACAGAGTTACACCCATAGAGCACTAATATACAAATATGTACTCACCCTAACAGAAACCTGAATACATTAGATTACTGAATACATATTCACCCTAACAGAAACCTGAATACATTAGATTGCTGAATACCTACTCACCCTAACAGAAACCTGAATACATTACATTACTGAATACCTACTCACCCTAACAGAAACCTGAATACATTAGATTGCTGAATACCTACTCACCCTAACAGAAACCTGAATACATTACATTACTGAATACCTACTCACCCTAACAGAAACCTGAATACATTAGATTGCTGAATACCTACTCACCCTAACAGAAACCTGAATACATTAGATTACTGAATACCTACTCACCCTAACAGAAACATGAACACATTGAGCAAAGCCAACCCACTGAATTCCTGGTAAAAAACCATTCCTGTAAAATACAAAGAACATGTTTGAACATACAAACAAAATGTCAGATTACGTCTCATATCTAATGATCTACAATCACGTTATTCTCTCAAACCCTGTTCCTGGAAATATAACATCAAGTATTCTTTCAAACCTTATTCCTGGAAATATAACATCAAGTATTCTTTCAAATAATGTTGCTGGAGATGGAGCATCGACCAGGATTAGCCCAACCAGGATTAGCCCAACCAGGATTAGCCCAACCAGGATTAGCCCAACCAGGTATAACCCAACCAGGATTAGCCCAACCAGGATTAGCCCAACCAGGATTAGCCCAACCAGGATTAGCCCAACCAGGGTTAACCCAACCAGGGTTAACCCAACCACGGTTAGCCCAACCACGGTTAGCCCAACCAGGATTAGCCCAACCAGGATTAGCCCAACCACGATTAGTGCTCTGGGATAAAATGATGCAGCGATCAGCAAGATAGTAGCTTAGAGTGAAGCGCCACTCAAAAGGTTGTGTTCGTTTTTAAGGGAACCTCAATACACTCACATTTACAGTTAATATAATGAATATAATTTTAATTAATAACGAACAGATGAATACAAATCAATCAAGCATGTTAAACTGTTGAGAATGGTTGTCAAAGTCCCGGTTTACAAACCAACCTGCCACAATGGCACTTGCCGTGAAAAACACAAAGTGGATGGGAACAACCTCTGTGGCCGTAAACATCTTCATGGCCTGATTGAGGAATCTGCAGAGAGAGTAGACCGTTAAAGAGCAGTCAGTCCTGAGGTTTGTCCTGATGACCGTGGGAATAATCAAACAGCAAGAAGTCATCCCAGTTCTGTCTGTAGACTCCTCACATTTATCCCAAGATCTCCATTTAGGAATAGTTTAGCAAACAAACACAGGTCTTACTTTATCTGAAAGGCACATGATGCTACCATCACAACCACCATGACATAGAAGATTGGGTATGTGAGCTGCAGTTCCCCGTTGATGGACTCTGTGATCATTCCAGACACAGCTTTCACAGAGATCACCGTCAGGGACGCTAGAGTCACAGTGACAGGAACAAACATACAAATGAAAAACTTCTAGAATAATGGTGATGCTTCTGGCTTAAACGCATCTAGTTCCCTATCAGGGAACTTCGAGCTGCGCGAAAACGCTATGGGAACGCTCTACGTGAATGCGTCATGAAGCACATGTGTAATCAGTCCAATGGCGTGACGGAACGTCACAGACGGGTGACGTCGCGACCAGGAAGTCATAAAAGCACCCCAAATTACCGGCACCTTCAGTTTTTTGTTGCTTCAGCAAGTGCATGTTGTGACAGTCCTCGCGGGTTTCTGCTATTACGTTGTTAATTCAGAAATTTTCTTTGCATTTATGTACAAGAGTTCACCGCGATTATGGCAACCGAGCGGCGTTTTAGACAGTGTGCTTCTCCCTGCAACCGCTTTCTCACGGGCCGGGACACATGTTCTGTGCGTAGTTTGTTTGGGAGAGGAGCATGCTCAGTTAGCCTTGGAAGAGGCTAGCTGTAATCATTGCGACCGTCTCGCCATCCGTACACTTCGCTCTCGCCTGGTGCTTTTTCAGGAAAGCGGCTCGGTTCGCGTTCCCCGCGGCTCAGGTCCCGCCGCTGCCGAGGCACGGCGCCGACTGGCGTCGTGGGGTTCGCAAGCGTATCTAGCATGCGGTTCCAAGACGGCTTCTGCATTTTCTCGGTCCTCGTCTACTAGAGCCAGTGCCTCAGCTCGGGGTTCGGAAGCACCCGCGGGGGTTTCTTCCGCCCTGGATGAGGCACCCTTTTCTCAGCCGTCCAGTTCTGAGGAAATGGAGGTTGAAAACCTAGACGCAAAGGCTGAATTGTTGGTTCAGTCACCCGCGAACGAGGAGCTGCTGGAGGTACTCACCCGAGCTGTGGGAAAGCTCAAGATCCATTGGCCGGCTGACAGGCAGGAGTCTGCTTCAACCAGTAAGTTGAATGAACGATTCTTGCCTTCCCGTGCTTTACCTCCTCGCCGGTGTTTGCCTTTCTTCCCGGACCTCCACGCTGAGGTGTCGAGGTCCTGGAAAAGGCCGGTGTCGTCCCGGGTGTTTAATATGTACTCCAATGTTGCCGAGGCTAATGTTCATGGGTACGGACCGATGCCGGTCGCGGAGGAGATACTGGCGAGCCATTTATCTCCCGCGGCATCGTCTCTGAGGACACCGGCATTGCCCTCCAAGGCGTTGAAGACTACTTCGGCGCTGGTGGGCAAAGCTTATTCGGCGGCGGATCAGGCAGCTTCCTGCCTGCATACTATGTCTATTTTACAGGCATATCAGGCAGAGCTGCTTAGAGGCGGGGCTCAGAGGGAGAGCGTAAGTCCTGCCGATGTTCGAGGAACTTTGTCAGGCGGCAGATTTGTCACTTCGTGCCACTAAGGAGACTATGGTCTATGGCAGCCTTGGTGGCTACGGAGAGGCATCTCTGGCTAAGCCTCTCTGATATGAGAGATAGGGAGAAAGTCTTCCTTCTGGACACGCCTCTTTCCCCCGAGGGCCTCTTTGGACCTGCTATTGGCTCGGTCGTCGAGAGGTTTCAGGAGGAGAGAAGGCAGGCGGCTGCCTTCCAGAAATTTCTCCCCCGTCGTAGCCGCGTCGCAGGGGCTGTCGGACGGGGGCAGCCCCGCCCGGCGCAGAGCACGGCACACCAAGCGCAGCAGAGAGTGAGTGTCGCTACTCGGGCGCCCCCACACGATGAGTGGGCCGGGAGGCGACGCTCGCAGGCGGGGCCTTCGAGGGGTAGGACAGTTCCGAGGCCTGTCGCTACGCCCAAGGAGGCTTTGTCTAAAAGACCGTGACAGCGGGGTCGGACGGCTGGGGGTGGTCCCCACCAGGGGAGTAGTGAGCTTCTCCTGGTGCCCTCGGCTGGGTGGCCTAGGCGAGCGTTTTCCCGAGGGGCGCTCGCCCCCTCCGATGAGGGGCCCAGAACTGTCGAACCAGTTGTTCCCTGCAAGTGCGCTGTTACAGGGCACTGTGTCTGCAGTACCTGTTATTCCAGAGGCCAGCCTCGAGAGGCTGGTGCCCGTAGTAGATTTTCTGGCAGAGTGGAAGACCCTGCCGAATATATCTCAGTGGGTCCTGCGAATAATCGAGAGCGGGTATGCCATCCAGTTCAGGACGCATCCGCCTCGTTTCAATGGGGTCCTGCCCACAGTGGTAGGCCCAGAGCAGGCTCTGGTACTGGAGCAGGAGGTACAGGCTCTCCTGCTAAAAGGGGCTATAGAACGAGTTCTTCCTCTCAGCAGGGAGTCGGGCTGGTACAGCCGGTACTTCATTGTTCCCAAGAAGGATGGGGGGTTGCGTCCTATTCTAGACCTACGTCTGTTGAACCAGACGGTGGGGAGACTTAGCTTCAAAATGCTCACTCTCAAACAGATCGTATCACAGATCAGGTCAGAGGACTGGTTTGTCACGATAGATCTGAAGGACGCCTATTTCCACATCTCCATCCTTCCACAACACAGGAAGTTCCTGGGGTTCGCTTTTGGGGGCGAAGCGTACCAGTATCGGGTTCTTCCGTTTGGCCTAGCACTCTCTCCCCGTACGTTCACGAGATGTATAGACGCTGCCCTGGCGCCGCTGCGCCTCCAGGGCATACGCATCCTCCGTGGTGGCTCAGAACCAAGGGGTTCTCCCCGAGGGGAAACCAGTTCCGCATGATCAGTGTTACGCGGCGTTGTCTCCGCACGCTGGTCATGTGTAAGAAGCCTTGGTTCCTAACCCAGGGTCCCGTGTTGGGAGCTCCGTGTCGTCGTGTTACCCTAACGACGGATGCCTCCCTCACGGGCTGGGGGGCAATCATGAGTGGTCGCCCAGCTCAAGGGCTCTGGCGGGGCCATCAGCTATGATGGCACATAAATTGGCTAGAGATGCTGGCAGTTTACCAGGCTCTGAAGCACTTTACAATCTGGCCCGCAGGTCCTTCTGTGGTCCCACGGGAAGCTCCTTTCTTTAAGGGCCATTTTTATCCCGGGGTACCTAAATCAGAGGGCAGACACCCTGTCGAGGCAGGGGCCGAGGCCCGGGGAGTGGAGACTCCATCCCGAGGTGGTGGAGCTCCTATGGTCGCACTTCGGTCGTGCCGAAGTGGACCTGTTTGCGTCCAGAGAGACGTCACACTGTCCTCTGTGGTTTTCGCTGAATCATCCAGCCCCGCTAGGGGTGGATGCCATGGTGCAGGCATGGCCGAGGTCACGCCTGTACGCTTTCCCCCCGGTTGCTCTGCTCCCAGGAGTTCTGGAGAGGGTCCGTCAGGAGCGGGTCAGTCTACTGCTCGTAGCACCATACTGGCCGGCCCGAGTGTGGTTTGCGGACCTAATATCTCTCCCAGTTGGCTCTCCTCTGGAGATTCCGATCAGGAGGGACCTGCTTTCACAGGCGCATGGGGTCATCCTTCACCCCCGCTCGAAGCTGTTGCAACTATGGGCCTGGCCTCTGAGGGGGCCCGCCTCTTAGATTCAGGTCTCTCGACTGAGGTCGTTGAGACCATCCTTCACTCCAGAGCTCCAGCCACAAGGAAGGCATATGCCGCCAGGTGGAAACTGTTCACCTCGTGGTGCAGAGAACGGCAGGTAGACCCAGTTAACTGCCCAGTGTTTGCAGTGCTGGAGTTCCTGCAGCAACGCTTCTCTACAGGTCTATCCCCATCCACACTGAAGGTATACGTGGCGGCTTTGTCCGCATGCCATGTCCCTCTAAATGGAGTTTCTCTGGGGAGACACCCACTGGTATCACGCTTCCTTTGTGGCACCCGGAGGCTGAGGCCAGCAGCCGGCATGAGGGTGCCATCCTGGGACCTGGCCATTGTACTAGAAGGCCTCTCCCGTGCTCCGTTCGAGCCCATTGAGGAGGTCCCTGACAAGTTCGTGACTCTCAAGACGATCTTCTTACTTGCCATCTCTTCTCTGAAGAGGATTGGTGATATGCAAGCTCTGTCGGTGGCGCCCTCTTGCTTGGAATTCTCACCCGGGATGGTCAAGGCGTTTCAAACTACCTACACCCGGTTATGTCCCCAAGGTCCCAACTAACATTGTTGGGCCTATTGTGCTGCAAGCCTTCTGCCGTCCTCCTTTTCTGACGTCGGACCAGAAGAAGCATAACCTCCTCTGCCCGGTGAGGGCCTTAGACGCCTACGTCCACAGAACTGCCCTGTGGAGGCTGTCCGAACAATTGTTCGTGTGCTTTGGACCACCCAAGAGAGGGGGTCCTGTGTCTAAGCAGAGGATGAGCAAGTGGGTGGTTGAGGCCATCTCTCTTGCTTACGAGTCGGCTGGTCAGCCTTCACCTTTGGCTGTTCGAGCCCACTCGACCAGGAGTATGGCGGCTTCAAAAGCCCTTTTGTCAGGTAAGGTTTCTCTACATGACGTCTGTGTTGCGGCAGGCTGGTCCTCACCGCACACATTCGTGAGATTTTACCAGCTTGACTTTAGCTCCACGCCAGGAGCGCAGGTGCTTTTGTCCGAATGTGCGCTCTGACTTCACATGGCGGACACTTGCTCGTATGGCGAAGTGGGTAGTGGCGTTCCCATAGCGTTTTCACGCAGCTCGAAGTTCCCTGATAGGGAACGTCTCCGGTTACGTATGTAACCTTAGTTCCCTGAGGGGAACGAGACGCTGCGTGTCTGTGCCATACTCCCAGCATGCCCTTGGCACTTGCTTCAGCCCATCAGAAACTGAAGGTGCCGGTAATTTGGGGTGCTTTTATGACTTCCTGGTCGCGACGTCACCCGTCTGTGACGTTCCGTCACGCCATTGGACTGATTACACATGTGCTTCATGACGCACTCACGCAGAGCGTTCCCATAGCGTTTTCAAACCTCTTCTATTAGTGACCCCCCAAACCTCTTCTATTAGTGACCCCCCAAACCTCTTCTATTAGTGACCCCCCCAAACCTCTCCTATTAGTGACCCCCCAAACCTCTTCTATTAGTGACCCCCAAACCTCTTCTATTAGTGACCCCGAAACCTCTTCTATTAGTGACCCCCCAAACCTCTTCTATTAGTGACCCCCAAACCTCTTCTATTAGTGACCCCCCAAACCTCTTCTATTAGTGACCCCCCAAACAAGTTCCAAGATGGCGCCGCGCATGGCAGCCACGGTCGGTCGGTGCTACGTTTTCTGTATTGTTTTGTTTTGTTTGTTTGGAAATTCGCTGTCCTGTAAAGTCTCTAACAAGGGAAGTACTTTTAAACATCAAGGAATCAACTCCTGCGGATTTACTCCCCACTTTTCTGCTGCCAGCGGCCGAATTAGTGGGATTCTAGTGAACGCCGGGCTCGGCTACGTGAATACAGTAAACAAGCGGAGGACCAGGGGGAAGAGAGCCGGCGCGCTTGTGCGACTACGCCGCCGCGGGACCCGAACGGTGCTGCCGTCCTTCTTCCTCTCCAATGTACGTTCACTGTGCAATAAAATGGACGAACTACAGCTGCTGATATCGAAAAACAGAGACTTTCTAACTGCCTCGGTACTTTGCTTCACGGAGTCATGGCTGGGTGATCTGATACCGGACTCTGCATTACAACTGCCCGGCTTCAGGCTACTGAGAGCCGACCGGGACGCAACTCTATCCGGGAAATCGAAAGGAGGAGGTATTTGTTTTTTCATAAACAGTAGCTGGTGTGTAGATGTCACAGTGATTCTACAACACTGTTCTCCGAACCTGGAATCATTTTTTATAAACTGTAAACCTTTTTACTCGCCCCGTGAGTTCGCCTCGTTCATTCTGGTTGGTGTTTACATTACGCCGGGCGCGCATGTTAAAGATGCCCAGCGCCTGCTAGCCGACCAGATACTGAACGTGGAACGAGCCAACCCGGACTTCTTGGTTATCGTTCTGGGTGACTTTAACAAAGGGAACCTCAGTCACGAACTCCCCAGATACAGACACTTTATCAAATGCCCCACCAGAGAAGGGAATACCCTGGACCACTGTTACACTACGGTCAGTAAAGCCTACCACGCTGTCCCTCGAGCTGCACTGGGTCTCTCCGACCATACCATGGTCCACTTGATTCCTGCTTACAGGCAGAAACTAAAACTCTGCAAACCTACGGTGAGGACATCAAAACAGTGGAACAGTGATGCGGTGGGGGATCTACAGTCATGCCTTGACACTACAGACTGGGACATGTTCAGGTCTGCTACCAACAGCCTCGATGAGTTCACAGAAGCGGTCACATCTTACATCAGCTTCTGTGAGGACTCCTGCATTACAACACGCGCCAGGGTGAATTTCAACAATGATAAGCCCTGGTTCTCTGATAAACTCAGAAAGTTGAGGCTGGAGAAAGAGAAAGCGTTCAGGAGCGGGGACATTTTCAAAGAGGCTAAGAACCGGTTTAGCAAGGAGATTAGAGTGGCTAAACGACGGTACTCAGAGAAATTAAAACAACAATTCTCTGCTAACGACTCTGCCTCTGTCTGGAGGGGTCTGAGGCAAATTAGCAACTACAAGCCCAGAGCCCCCCACACCACCAACGACTCTCGCCTAGCCAACGACCTGAATGAGTTTTACTGCAGATTCGAAAGGCAGCTGGACGGCCCTGCACTCCCCTCCACCCTCTCCCCCTTACCCCCACCTCAGATGCATCTCTCACCATTCAAGACAGAGATGTAAACAGACTCTTCAAGAGGCAGAACCCCCGCAAATCAGCGGGACCAGACTCTATCTCTCCAGCCACCCTTAAGCACTGCGCTGACCAGCTGTCTCCCGTGTTCACCGCTATCTTCAACACCTCCCTGGAGACATGCCATGTGCCAGCCTGTCTTAAGGCCTCCACCATCATCAACACCTCCCTGGAGACATGCCATGTGCCAGCCTGTCTTAAGGCCTCCACCATCATCCCAGTGCCTAAAAAGCCAAGGCCAACAGGACATAATGACTACAGACCCGTCGCGCTGAACTCTGTGGTAATGAAGTCCTTCGAACGTCTTGTGCTGGCTCATCTGAAAACAATCACGGACCCTCTACTAGACCCCCTGCAGTTTGCCTACAGAGCAAACCGGTCGGTGGACGATGCAGTCAATATGGCCCTCCACTTCACTCTCCAGCACCTGGATTCCCCTGCAACATATGCGAGGATCCTGTTTGTTGACTTAAGCTCCGCCTTCAACACCATCATCCCTGCCCTTCTACATGACAAGCTCTCCCAGCTCAACGTTCCAGACTCCACCTGCAGGTGGATCACAGACTTCCTGTCTGACAGGAAGCAGTGCGTCAAGCTGGGGTCACAAGTCTCTGCCTCCCGGTCCATTAGCACCGGGTCCCCCCAGGGCTGCGTCCTTTCTCCTCTGCTTTTCTCCCTGTACACCAACAGTTGCACCTCAAGTAATCCATCTGTTAAGATCCTGAAGTTTGCGGACAACACCACCCTCATTGGGCTCATCTCCGGTGGGGACGAGTGCGACTACAGGCTGGAAGCTGACAGACTGGTGACCTGGTGCAGCCAGAACAACTTAGAGCTCAATGCTCTAAAGACAGTGGAGATGGTTGTGGACTTCAGAAGAAACTCAGCCCCACTCTCACCCATCACCCTGAGTGGCTCCCCCGTCAATACGGTAGAGTCCTTACGCTTCCTGGGCACCATCCTCCCACAGGACCTCAAGTGGGATTTAAACATCTGCTCACTGACCAGGAAAGCTCAACAGAGGATGTACTTCCTTCGGCAGCTGAAGAAATTCAACCTGCCTAAGACTATGATGGTCCACTTCTACTCAGCCATCATTGAGTCCATCCTCACCTCATCCATCACCATCTGGTACCCTGCTGCTACAGCCAAAGACAAGAGCAGACTGCAGCGTATCATCCGCTCAGCTGAAAAGGTGATAGGCTGCAATCTGCCTAGCCTCGAGGATCTGCACACCTCGAGGGCTCTGAGGCGAGCTAGGAAGATTGTGGCAGACCCCTCTCACCCGGACACTCTCTGCTCAATCCACTCCCCTCCGGCAGAAGGCTTCGGTCCATCAGGACCAAAACCTCACGCCACAAGAACAGTTTCTTCCCATGTGCTACTGGCCTCCTCAACAAGGCCAGGGGTGCACACAAGCCTTGAACTATGACCCATCTCACTTAAGCCTCGAACTCTGACCCACTCCTTTTGCACATTGCCTGATTTGCACTACATTTTTTGCTTTTTGGTATCTTATTGTTATTTTTTTGTACATACTATCCCTCTACCCCCTCATCCCTTTAGTTTAATTTATATTGTTCTATTTACATGTTGTATGTAAGCACCTTCCTGCCACAGTAAATTCCTTGTCTGTTCACACATTCAATGGCGAATAAACACTTTTCTGATTCTGATTCTTCTATTAGTGACCCCCCAAACCCCTTCTATTAGTGGCCCCCAAACCCCTTCTATTAGTGACCCCCCAAACCTCTTCTATTAGTGACCCCCCAAACCTCTTCTATTAGTGACCCCCCAAACCTCTTCTATTAGGGACCCCCCAAACCTCTTCTATTAGGGACCCCCCAAACCTCTTCTATTAGGGACCCCCCAAACCCCTTCTATTAGTCTTTTCCTGCAGCTGATTAATAAACATTCTTACCAAGCAGAGAAACGAGGACCAGCACTATGATAATGCTTCGGATATTTCTTCTCTTGTACAGATAGAGCAGAATAGAAAACACGACGACCTCTATAAACTAAGGAGGGAAATAAAACATATCAGAGAACATTTTCATCAACCTGCCCTCTGCAACTATATGACACTCATGTTCCACCAGATCCACTCATGTTCCACCAGATCCACTCATGTTCCACCAGATCCACTCATGTTCCACCAGATCCACTCATGTCACACCAGATCCACTCATGTCACACCAGATCCACTCATGTCACACCAGATCCACTCATGTCACACCAGATCCACTCATGTTAAACCAGATCCACTCATGTTCCACCAGATCCACTACTTGTCACACCAGATCCACTCATGTCACACCAGATCCAATGATATTACACAGCAATCTCGCCATTTGCTCCAATAAGGAGCCGTCATAACACCAAAATGAGGAATGAAATTCTCCTCTGTTTTCCAGGCAAGCATTTATACATTTCTAGAAGCATTTATACATTTCTAGAACTTCTCTGAGACTCTAACAGAAAAAAATTACCCTGGCAGAGAAAAAAGATGGCAGACAGCCTGGCAGCCGCGCACAGACTGGCCGCCGCGCAGACAGGCTGGCAGCCGCGCAGACAGGCTGGCAGCCGCGCAGACAGGCTGGCAGCCGCGCAGACAGGCTGGCAGCCGCGCAGACAGACTGGCAGCCTCGCAGACAGACTGGCCGCCGCGCAGACAGACTGGCCGCCGCGCAGACAGACTGGCCGCCGCGCAGACAGACTGGCAGCCGCGCAGACAGACTGGCAGCCGCGCAGACAGACTGGCCGCCGCGCAGACAGACTGGCAGCCGCGCAGACAGACTGGCAGCCGCGCAGACAGACTGGCAGCCGCGCAGACAGACTGGCAGCCGCGCAGACAGACTGGCAGCCGCGCAGACAGACTGGCAGCTGAGGAGGATCCGTTTTTAAGGGACAAATAGGAATGTCACAGACATGATGCATCTGGACTGTCATTTGTCAGGAAAAATAAGGTGAAACCGTTTCATGTATTTAATGTATTTAACCAGCTTGAGTCTGTTGAAACAAAACATGGTTTTATCCATTAATCTCAGGATTCTGTCTGAAAGACATGTACCAGGTGATTAGGGTTGGAGTTAAAATACATAACCTAACCCATACCAGGTGATTAGGATTGGAGTTAAAATGCATACCAGATGCTATGTTCAGAATACATAACCTAACCCATACCAGGTGATATTGGTTAGGTTTAGTATATATACCAGGTGATATGGATTAGATTTTACTATACATACCAGGTGATATCCCATACCAGGTGATATTGGTTAGGTTTAGTATACATACCAGGTGATATCCCATACCAGGTGATATTGGTTAGGTTTAGAATACATACCAGGTGATATTGGTTAGGTTTAGAATACATACCAGGTGATATTGGTTAGGTTTAGAATACATACCAGGTGATATTGGTTAGGTTTAGTATACATACCAGGTGATATTGGTTAGGTTTAGTATACATACCAGGTGATAACCCATACCAGGTGATATTGGTTAGGTTTAGTATACATACCAGGTGATATTGGTTAGGTTTAGTATACATACCAGGTGATATTGGTTAGGTTTAGTATACATACCAGGTGATATCCCATACCAGGTGATATTGGTTAGGTTTAGTATACATACCAGGTGATATTGGTTAGGTTTAGTATACATACCAGGTGATAACCCATACCAGGTGATATTGGTTAGGTTTAGTATACATACCAGGTGATATTGGTTAGGTTTAGTATACATACCAGGTGATATTGGTTAGGTTTAGTATACATACCAGGTGATAACCCATACCAGGTGATATTGGTTAGGTTGAGTATACATACCAGGTGATATTGGTTAGGTTTAGTATACATACCAGGTGATATGGATTATACATACCTGGTGATATGGATTATATTTAGTATACATACCAGGTGATATGGATTACAATACCTAACCCATATCTGGTGATATAGGATATAGTTAGAATAGGTACCAGGTAAACCAGAAACTGCCAGCTGACAGTATTCCTCTGAATCAGCAAGGCAGTGATGTGGGTAGAGGTGTGTGGGGCAAAGGCCACCAGAATATAGGTCCCTGTCATTGCTAGGGTGCCACCTGCAGGTCAGGAGAAGAATCACAGCTCAAGTGGACGATGGTCTCATTTAGTGCCTGTTCAATTAGCACTAACCTTTAGAGTCAATGTTTGCTTTTTATCTATAAGTATTTACACCACCCAAATGCAGACATTTCTAAGATAACATGTGGTGAAGTCAAGCAAAAGTGTAGTTTTTTCCAATATCAGTGAGGTGTATTTGTGTGGGATTGTAAACTCACCGATAATGTCAGAAGCTCGTAATGTCTCTTTCAGGAACAGCACAGCAATGATGGCGCTGGCTGAAAACACAATACATTTCTATTACACACTCATCAGATGGAGTGCAGTGTGAGAGCAATCTGATAAAGGGCTTCCTGTGTTTAGATAGTGAACTCCTAGCCCGGACTCCTAGCCCGGACTCCTAGTCTGGACTTGGCTCTGTTTGGGCAGTCTCATTGATATCTTTTGCAATGAACATACGGGACCAGGCTAGGGATGATGGGAAGGGCCTTGAAGTTCAATACTTAACAAGTTATTTGAATAATTCCAAGGGCTTAACTTTGAAGGTCAATACTTAACGAGCCATTTAAATGTTTACATTGAACAGGTGAAATCTGCACCTGCTATGTTATGAGGTTCATTAGTTTTCCCGGGTCTGATTCACTAGATGTTTCCTTTAGACATACTGTACATTTAATAAATAAATGTCGCGAGTGAGGGAACAATGGAGCGGGAGATTGGTCAGAGAATCGGAGCAGTGGGGGCGGTGTTGCATTCGCGAGAGAGCTGAGCCGGAAGGCAAAGCACTCGATCTACCGGTCAATCTTTGTTCCTACTCTCACCTATGGTCATGAAAGCTGGGTCATGACCGAAAGAACGAGATTGCGGGTACAAGCGGCCGAAATGGGTTTTCTCAGAAAGGTGGCTGGCCTCTCCCTTAGGAATAGGGTGAGAAGCTCAGTCATCCGAGAGGAACTCGGAGTAGAGCCGCTGCTCCTTTGCGTAGAAAGGAGCCAGTTGAGGTGGTTCGGGCATCTAGTACGAATGCCACCTGGGCGCCTGCCTAGAGAGGTGTTCCAGGCACGTCCAGCTGGGAGGAGACCTCGGGGAAGACCCAGGACTAGGTGGAGAGATTATTTCTCCACACTGGCCTGGGAACGCCTCGGGATTCCCCAGTCAGAGCTGGCTAATGTTGCCCGGGAAAGGGAAGTTTGGGGTCCCCTGCTAGAGCTGCTACCCCCGCGACCCGACCCCGCATAAGCGGTTGAAGATGAGATGTCTGCGGGTCATCTTACCTATGACTGACACACAGCCTAGCGGTGCAATGAGGGAGGCAGGAGCAAAACCGTAGGCAGTGAAGTTCCCCAGCTCTCCAAGCCCCATGAGGACAACCCCACACCACCACAACACAGAGGCGTAGTACGGCTTGGAGCTGCTCTGCCGGGACTGGAGCATGTGGGCATATTTCTGGGAGAGCAGATAGAAGGCATGTTCAGAGAAACTTCCATGGAAAATATCCCTGCATGATGTTGGCACCATAACCAAATAAAACGGGACAACAGTTTACATGTTGATATTGTGTGGGTGTGAGAGAGGCTTGTTTTCCTCAGCATGTGTGCCAAATATCAGTGTGATTAAAACAAATACACAGATGTAAACATGTCCTTATAATAGTACCACCGTGTGCTTTAAAAAGAGTAAATGTGTATGAGGTCCCACATCTACCCACCTGTATATTCAACGAAATGCTGATCAGAAAGTTTCCTGATATTGAAATGATGATTCCCAGGAGATAGGGCTGAAAAAGAAAATGTTATCAGGAAACTAAAACGAGAATATGATCAGTGTCCCCCAACTATTGATCTACCCAACCCAACAGTCTCCCCCCACAGTTTTACCCTACCACCAGTCTCCTCGACCAGTCTCCTCCTCACCGGTCCCCCCCCCCTACCAAGGCTGGTGATTGTCCCACACTCTTAAAACCATTTCCAGCGAAACGTTCACTCCAGCCTGAAACAGTAGCCCAATTATTTTTAAACTGACAAGTAAATTGGGGCAAGCCAGTTGGCTGTTGGAACTTAAAAAGCTAAGTGCCGTAATAATTGAAATATCAAACTTGGTAATTTCCTTGCTCAGGTGTCTGGTGTAATGTGATCCGTCTGGGACCCATTAACACACACTGAAGAGGAAGGAAGGAAACCACATAAAGGCTGGCACACTGTGGTCTGAGGTGGCCAGGCTGCTCGTTACTGGTAACAATTCTCCCAGGGTTTTGGAATGTAATTGCAGTACTGATTGTAACATCTGTGTTACATTTACATTTTAGTAAATTAACATACAAGAGCAGTTAGAGCTCAAAAGGAGGAGGTTAGCCTGTTAGCATAGTGGAATCTGTCAATAGAACTTTCTCCTATATACCTTTCTGAATTAGTCCAGCCATAAATGTAACCTAAGATCAACTTGCTATTGTTCTCTTTTGCTGTTCCCGTCAATTCGAGTAACTCTGTGAGTAAAACTATTCCTTCCCAGAATGGTTGCGGTGGACTGTTGTCCCTTAGTTGATGCTTGGTAAAGTGGTGGATGTTTTCCGGCTTGTTGAGCCCAGTCCAGGGATCACCCTGTTCAGGGCCACAGTTTTACTGGAGCCTGCGTCTCAGTTTCAAGATTTATGCTGCTATACTATTGTACCGAGGACATAGAGAACTAGGGTGTCTAAAATTTCAGTGTGTCTTGTTTCTGCTTCCATTAAGGAGGACACATGCCTACTGACCACACTTTGGGATCGATCAACCCTAAGGACCTTTAGCAGACTCCCCCTAAGGCCCCCCCCTGGTTGTGTTACAGGCTGAGCAGCTCATGCTACCTGACTGTTTCGGCTTCCAATCTGCCAAACCCTCAACCCTTCTGGTTGCCCCTTTCTGACTGTATTTCACCTGGACTAATTGATAAAGAATTTCAAAAATGCATTTAATAATTAGTAAACTACGGTATTATAAGCACAGCCAGAAGAGGATTGGTCTCCCCTCAGAACCTGGTTCCTCTCTAGGTTTCCTCCTAAATTCCACCCATCAGTACGTTTTTCCTAGCCGCTGTGTATGAACTTGTTAATGTTTGCGCTGTCGGTTTCAGACTGGAGGTTTGTAAAAGCACTTTGTGACAACGATGTTGTGAAAAGGGCTTTATAAAATACATTTGATTGATTGATAGGATTAAATGTCAACTTTGAACGGGACCAGCAGATCTAGACAACCTCTAGATAGAATCAGGTTTAGTCACCAAGTATGTTCACACACACACAGAATATTTCCTGACCACTAGCTGCAGTATTTAGACCACATATGTTAAGACATAAACAAACAGTGCAAATAGAGGATAACACACAACACAAACAGTCAAGAGAACATGCCTTGTTAGCATATGTACTGGGTAAATATAGAATGTGTTATATGTATCTAAATAGTGCAAAGAAGCAGAGTCTAGATGTGTGAGCAGATTGCAGAAAAAGTCATATCCAGGTTCAAGTATCAAATTGTGCAAAAAAATGACATTATTGAACAGGTACCTATTAGCTGTTTCACATAGAGAAAGAAACTGAACCAAAACTTCATAAAGCAAATAAACAGTGAAACCTGAAGTACTTGTTACTCCGATTACATACATGTGACACCAGACAAAATGACAGATGTTGGTGGCACAACACAAGAACCCAAACTAACATCTTCTCTACCCCAGCAGTCATAACCCTAACCCTGACTAACATCTCCTTAACACTCTACCCCAGCAGTCATAACCCTAACCCTGACTAACATCTCCTTAACACTCTACCCCAGCAGTCATAACCCTAACCCTGACTAACATCTCCTTAACACTCTACCCCAGCAGTCATAACCCTAACCCTGACTAACATCTCCTTAACACTCTACCCCAGCAGTCATAACCCTAACCCTGACTAACATCTCCTTAACACTCTACCCCAGCAGTCATAACCCTAACCCTGACTAACATCTCCTTAACACTCTACCCCAGCAGTCATAACCCTAACCCTGACTAACATCTCCTTAACACTCTACCCCAGCAGTCATAACCCTAACCCTGACTAACATCTCCTTAACACTCTACCCCAGCAACCCTAACATATGCTGCTCTCTCTAAGACAATGGGAGTGCAGCTTCCTGCATGTGTAATCTCTGATCAGGCAGAACTGATGAAGAAACACCACTGTTCTCCGCTGTATCTGCATGTGGGAGGATGGGCAGTGTGTTTCTTTGTCCCTATAGCACAATGTAGAACTCTGTGGCTGACCTGGGACAGAGAAATGGAGGGGAAGGACAGAATCAAGAGGAGAGAAGGGAAAGAGAAGGGAAGGGAAAGAGGGGAGAAGCACCGGCTAGCTTCCATGGGGGCTAGATCGTTCAGTGTTGTTGCACCAACACTGTGGAACTCTCTCCCTCAATCACTCCGCTATTCTCTGAATTCAAATCCTTACTCAAAACCCACTTATTCTCTAAGTGTTATTTGTAAGTTTGTATTTAACTGTTGTTGTCCTTCTGTGTTTTTTTGGTGGTAATGTTTGTTATTATTGCTTACTGTTTTATGTCCTGAATTGTAAAGCGCCCTTGAGCTCTGGAAAGGCGCTATATAAATAAAACGTATTATTATTATTATTAAGGGAAGAGAAAGAGAGGAGGAGGCTGGTTGTTGAGTTCTCAGAGATGGCAGCTACTCAGAACCCTGGTACAGCAGTTCTATTCTCTGATAGGAGCAACCTCTACTCTCATTTCAGTTGGACAGATTATACACACACTATACTCAGTCTGGTTATACACACACTATACACGGTCTGGTTATACACACACTATACACAGTCTGGTTATACACACACTATACACGGTCTGGTTAAACACACACTATACACGGTCTGGTTATACACACACTATACACGGTCTGGTTAAACACACACTATACACGGTCTGGTTATACACACACTATACTCAGTCTGGTTATACACACACTATACACGGTCTGGTTATACACACACTATACACAGTCTGGTTATACACACACTATACACGGTCTGGTTATACACACACTATACACGGTCTGGTTATACACACACTATACACAGTCTGGTTATACACACACTATACACGGTCTGGTTATACACACACTATACACGGTCTGGTTATACACACACTATACACGGTCTGGTTAAACACACACTATACACGGTCTGGTTATACACACACTATACACGGTCTGGTTAAACACACACTATACACGGTCTGGTTAAACACACACTATACACGGTCTGGTTAAACACACACTATACACGGTCTGGTTATACACACACTAGACACGGTCTGGTTATACACACACTATACACGGTCTGGTTAAACACACACTATACACGGTCTGGTTATACACACACTATACACGGTCTGGTTATACACACACTATACACAGTCTGGTTATACACACACTATACACGGTCTGGTTATACACACACTATACACGGTCTGGTTAAACACACACTATACACGGTCTGGTTAAACACACACTATACACGGTCTGGTTATACACACACTATACACGGTCTGGTTAAACACACACTATACACGGTCTGGTTATACACACACTATACACGGTCTGGTTATACACACACTATACACGGTCTGGTTAAACACACACTATACACGGTCTGGTTAAACACACACTATACACAGTCTGGTTAAACACACACTATACACGGTCTGGTTAAACACACACTATACACGGTCTGGTTAAACACACACTATACACAGTCTGGTTATACACACACTATACACGGTCTGGTTAAACACACACTATACACGGTCTGGTTAAACACACACTATACACAGAAAATTACTGAAAAATTACTGAAAATAAACAGAAATGGTACTGTCAATATAAACTCAATATTGGGGTGCACTTTGGCCAAAACAACTATAATCAAGTGCATTTAACAGCTTCCTGCACCTCTACTGGGGGTTTGGCCCACTCTGGTCCAGTTCCTCCTGCACCTCTACTGGGGGTTTGGCCCACTTTGGTCCAGTTCCTCCTGCACCTCTACTGGGGGTTTGGCCCACTCTGGTCCAGTTCCTCCTGCACCTCTACTGGGGGTTTGGCCCACTCTGGTCCAGTTCCTTCTGCACCTCTACTGGGGGTTTGGCCCACTCTGGTCCAGTTCCTCCTGCACCTCTACTGGGGGTTTGGCCCACTCTGGTCCAGTTCCTCCTGCACCTCTACTGGGGGTTTGGCCCACTCTGGTCCAGTTCCTTCTGCACCTCTACTGGGGGTTTGGCCCACTCTGGTCCAGTTCCTTCTGCACCTCTACTGGGGGTTTGGCCCACTCTGGTCCAGTTCCTTCTGCACCTCTACTGGGGGTTTGGCCCACTCTGGTCCAGTTCCTCCTGCACCTCTACTGGGGGTTTGGCCCACTCTGGTCCAGTTCCTTCTGCACCTCTACTGGGGGTTTGGCCCACTCTGGTCCAGTTCCTTCTGCACCTCTACTGGGGGTTTGGCCCACTCTGGTCCAGTTCCTTCTGCACCTCTACTGGGGGTTTGGCCCACTCTGCTCCAGTTCTCCCGTTATTATGCGGGCTCAACTCTTGTTTTATATCTGTCCACATGTTGCAGTCATTGCCCGGCCAGGTGAGAGCGGTCCAGTGTTGTGACATAAACCACTCATGCGTGCTGTTTAAATTGAGGTAATATCGCGCTCCACAATCGCCTGGTATTCTCCATACGCACATTCAAGTCACCCAGTGTCCCCAAAGCCACCCCAAAACACCCCAGTTTTGTAGGAGACATGATGTTGTCTTATTTGAATAAAGTGCATGGGTGACCAACGTTTTGTTCACTGCCGTATACATTATTTTTCGCCCCCATCATTTCACATCTGCGCCATTAATACAAAACACCGATCACTCAAACTTCCATAAATTGTGTACAATAATTTTCACAAATGACTTCTTGAAAATGGGTGGTCAAAACTGTCTTTTTATTGAAATGAACCATCCTACAAACGTCAAACAACTGCAATCACAAAACAACTAGACCGAGACACATTTGTATGTGATATATCTCTACTAATATATGATCAAATGATTGCAGACTCCTACCTTGAACAGATTTTCCCCAGAGAAATGATAATATTGTTCAGATGAATTCTGCCCAGTTTCCTCCGAAAACATAACATCCAAAGTTGAGTTGTTCGGCATTTTTTTCTGTGATTTCTCTCCTTCCTTCCTACTACTTAATCAAACATCTAAATTGCCAGTCTGAAATATTTTCTCGATTTCTGCAGTAAACTGTGATCCGGTGAGTTTGAGTCATTCCTGTCTGTCACATGTAAGTTGCGTTTGCATCCGGGTTGATTTGAAGGCGGATCCACTACAGGTGGGAACTGGGAACCCTTATCCGGATGTGGCCAGAAAAAGCATAACAACGTGGCCAGGAAAAAGGATGACAACGTGGCCAGGAAAAAGGATGACAACGTGGCCAGAAAAAAGGATGACAATGTGGCCAGAAAAAATGATAACAATGTGGCCAGAAAAAAGGTGTTTTGTAAATAAAAGAGACAGATTTGTGTGGCAAATCTTTAGTTTTACTGATTTTTATCGAGATGTGTGTGATTCAATCTGAATTCCCAAATCAATCCAATCTATTAACATAATCGGTCTAATGACTCTGCAAAACACATATTTTTACCACTAATATCTAAATGATGTAAACATATTATTTCACGCTATTAAACGATATAAATTAATTAATCCCCCACCCCCATCTCCAGCCCCCACCCCCATCTCCAGCCACCCACCTCCAACTCCATCTCCAACCCCCACCGATATCTCCAGTACACACTCCATCTCCAGCCTCCAGCCCCCATCTCCAGCCTCCATCTCCAGCCCCCACCCTAATCTCCAGCCTCCATCTCCAGCCCCCACCCTAATCTCCAGTCTTCATCTCCAGCCCCCACCCTAATCTCCAGCCTCCATCTCCAGCCCCACCCTAATCTCCAGCCTCCATCTCCAGCCCCCACCCTAATCTCCAGTCTTCATCTCCAGCCCCCACCCTAATCTCCAGTCTCCATCTCCAGCCCCACCCTAATCTCCAGCCTCCATCTCCAGCCCCACCCTAATCTCCAGCCTCCATCTCCAGCCCCACCCTAATCTCCAGCCTCCATCTCCAGCCCCACCCTAATCTCCAGCCTCCATCTCCAGCCCCACCCTAATCTCCAGCCTCCATCTCCAGCCCCCACCCTAATCTCCAGTCTCCATCTCCAGCCCCACCTAATCTCCAGCCTCCATCTCCAGCCCCACCCTAATCTCCAGCCTCCATCTCCAGCCCCACCCTAATCTCCAGCCTCCATCTCCAGCCCCACCCTAATCTCCAGCCTCCATCTCCGGCCCCTCCCCCATCTCCAGCCACCAGCATACAGATCCTTCAGCTTTGTTTGAAGCTATTGGCAATTTTTCAGAATCCAACATATGGTCGACTTTATTATACATTCATCATGAACAGCCCCCCTAAGAGAATAATCACAAAGCAGTAAAAATTCTTCCCAGAATACTGCAGGACGTTATATCCGATCCAGCCCTGCAATGGGAGTTCTCTGGAATTACACTTGTCATATTCGAGGTCAGAGCAATGTGACCTTCTGCATTTGATTTGTCTGGGAGAGAAAAGGAGAAGACAAAATGGGTTGGGAGGGCAGGATGATTGGTGAATGGGTGGAAGGGAGAGAGGGAGATAGAGGGAGGGACAGAAAGGGACAAAGGGTGAGGGAGAGATGGGAGGTAGAGAGGGTGGGAGGTCGATATATCTCTACTCTCTCTCCATATCTCTACTCTCTCTCCATATCTCTACTCTCTCCATATCTCTACTCTCCATATCTCTACTCTCCATATCTCTACTCTCCATATCTCTACTCTCCATATCTCTACTCTCCATATCTCTACTCTCTCCATATCTCTACTCTCCATATCTCTACTCTCCATATCTCTACTCTCTCCATATCTCTACTCTCCATATCTCTACTCTCCATATCTCTACTCTCCATATCTCTACTCTCCATATCTCTACTCTCCATATCTCTACTCTCTCTCCATATCTCTACTCTCTCTCCATATCTCTACTCTCCATATCTCTACTCTCTCTCCATATCTATACTCTCCATATCTCTACTCTCTCTCCATATCTATACTCTCTCTCCATATCTCTACTCTCTCTCCATATCTATACTCTCTCTCCATATCTCTACTCTCTCTCCATATCTATACTCTCTCTCCATATCTCTACTCTCTCTCCATATCTCTACTCTCTCCATATCTATACTCTCTCTCCATATCTATACTCTCCATATCTCTACTCTCTCTCCATATCTATACTCTCTCTCCATATCTCTACTCTCTCTCCATATCTATACTCTCTCTCCATATCTCTACTCTCTCTCCATATCTATACTCTCTCTCCATATCTATATTCTCTCCATATCTATACTCTCTCTCCATATCTATACTCTCCATATCTATACTCTCTCTCCATATCTCTACTCTCTCCATATCTCTACTCTCTCTCCATATCTATACTCCAGAGCTGTAGTACTCGAGACCGGTCATGATGACGACACCAGACCGGACATGATGACGACACCAGTATGCTGATCGGGCTCGCGCGTTATCAGCCAGAGGAGCTGTCCCTTTCAGGACCAGGTGTTGAAACCACTCGGAGCCGAGGGAGGGAGGGTCGGCTGCTGCTCCGGGTCTATCGGTTAACCACTGCTCCCGGTCTATCGGTTTACCACTGCTCCCGGTCTACCGGTTAACCACTGCTCCCGGTCTACCGGTTAACCACTGCTCCCGGTCTATCGGTTAACCACTGCTCCCGGTCTATCGGTTTACCACTGCTCCGGGTCTATCGGTTAACCACTGCTCCCGGTCTATCGGTTAACCACCACAGAATGGAGATGCAGACGAGAAATTCCTTCACAACAGAAAAGAAGCATCTGGAATGTATTAGTTACTATGCGAGGCGAAGATCAAGATGTATCCCGTGTGCTCATGATGTATTGATGTAAATAGTCTGGGACCACTGTCTGGAGGTGGACACACACACACACACACATATATATATATATTACAGAAGACCACGCTCTGGACTGACGCTTCTGTGGGAAACCCTCGTTTCTTATTCGGGCGGTAACGCTTGACAACATAGAGAGAGACTGAAAGACAGAGGAAGAAGCTTTCCTTTTTTCTTCCATATTAGCTGGAGGAGTCGCAGACTATATCTATGTCGGACTATATCTATGTCTGACTATATCTCTGTCTGACTATATCTCTGTCTCACTATATCTCTGTCTCACTATATCTATGTCTCACTATATCTATGTCTCACTCCAAGTTGTTCAGCAGCTTCTGGAAGCACCATGCCCTCGACAGAGCTAACATGTTTGTAACATGCAGACGCGTTCAGTAGAAGGAGACTCGGAAAAGGTCGGTGAATAAAGTAAGGTTTATTGTGTTTTATTCGGAACGTCGTGTAACGTTTTTATAAAGAAATAGCTGATAACGTACTATATGCTCTATGGTTTAATGCAGAGTGATAGCTAACATTGTTTTATATTGTACCAAGTGCGCACAAGGCTGACGTGAGGGAAATCCAGAGTGATGTTGCGATATGAAAGACAATGAATACACGTTACTAGGCTACCTGGCCAGAGTGTGTGATGTCAGTGAAGATGAACATGTTACTAGGCTACCTGGCCAGAGTGTGTGATGTCAGTGAAGATGAACACGTTACTAGGCAACCTGACAGAGTGTGTGATGTCAGTGAAGATGAACATGTTACTAGGCAACCTGACAGAGTGTGTGATGTCAGTGAAGATGAACACGTTACTAGGCTACCTGGCCAGAGTGTGTGATGTCAGTGAAGATGAACATGTTACTAGGCTACCTGTCAGAGTGTGTGATGTCAGTGAAGATGAACACGTTACTAGGCTACCTGACAGAGTGTGTGATGTCAGTGAAGATGAACATGTTACTAGGCTACCTGTCAGAGTGTGTGATGTCAGTGAAGATGAACACGTTACTAGGCTACCTGGCCAGAGTGTGTGATGTCAGTGAAGATGAACACGTTACTAGGCTACCTGTCAGAGTGTGTGATGTCAGTGAAGATGAACACGTTACTAGGCTACCTGGCCAGAGTGTGTGATGTCAGTGAAGATGAACACGTTACTAGGCAACCTGACAGAGTGTGTGATGTCAGTGAAGATGAACACGTTACTAGGCAACCTGACAGAGTGTGTGATGTCAGTGAAGATGAACACGTTACTAGGCTACCTGGCCAGAGTGTGTGATGTCAGTGAAGATGAACACGTTACTAGGCAACCTGACAGAGTGTGTGATGTCAGTGAAGATGAACACGTTACTAGGCAACCTGACAGAGTGTGTGATGTCAGTGAAGATGATGTCAGTGAAGACGTTACTAGGCTACCTGGCCAGAGTGTGTGATGTCAGTGAAGATGAACACGTTACTAGGCTACCTGGCCAGAGTGTGTGATGTCAGTGAAGATGAACACGTTACTAGGCTACCTGCCAGAGTGTGTGATGTCAGTGAAGATGAACACGTTACTAGGCTACCTGACAGAGTGTGTGATGTCAGTGAAGATGAACACGTTACTAGGCACCTGAACAGAGTGTGTGAACACGTTACTAGGCTACCTGTCAGAGTGTGTGATGTCAGTGAAGATGAACACGTTACTAGGCTACCTGACAGAGTGTGTGATGTCAGTGAAGATGAACACGTTACTAGGCTACCTGTCAGAGTGTGTGATGTCAGTGAAGATGAACACGTTACTAGGCTACCTGACAGAGTGTGTGATGTCAGTGAAGATGAACACGTTACTAGGTTACCTGTCAGAGTGTGTGATGTCAGTGAAGATGAACACGTTACTAGGCTACCTGACAGAGTGTGTGATGTCAGTGAAGATGAACATGTTACTAGGCTACCTGGCCAGAGTGTGTGATGTCAGTGAAGATGAACACGTTACTAGGCTACCTGCCAGAGTGTGTGATGTCAGTGAAGATGAACACGTTACTAGGGCAGAGTGTGTGACCTCAGAGTGTGTGATGTCAGTGAAGATGAACAGAGTGTGTGATGTCAGTGAAGATGAACACGTTACTAGGCTACCTGTCAGAGTGTGTGATGTCAGTGAAGATGAACACGTTACTAGGCTACCTGACAGAGTGTGTGATGTCAGTGAAGATGAACACGTTACTAGGCTACCTGTCAGAGTGTGTGATGTCAGTGAAGATGAACACGTTACCTGTCAGAGTGTGTGATGTCAGTGAAGATAGGCTACCTGACAGAGTGTGTGATGTCAGTGAAGATGAACACGTTACTAGGCTACCTGTCAGAGTGTGTGATGTCAGTAAAGATGAACACGTTACTAGGCTACCTGACAGAGTGTGTGATGTCAGTGAAGATGAACATGTTACTAGGCTACCTGTCAGAGTGTGTGATGTCAGTGAAGATGAACACGTTACTAGGCAACCTGACAGAGTGTGTGATGTCAGTGAAGATGAACACATTACTAGGCAACCTGACCAGAGTGTGTGATGTCAGTGAAGATGAACACGTTACTAGGCTACCTGTCAGAGTGTGAAAAGATGTCATTAAGAGACAATTTAAGCCTATCTAGACAATCTTGTGTGGTATGACAACGCAGAAACTCTTCCCCATATAAAATAAGGGCACACCTTTATAAAAATGATTTCAATATTTTTGGAGATTCTTGAGATGACAGCTCATACAATAAAACAATTAATTTATGTAAATGATCATTTCCCATGTCTATATGAATGAATACATCCACATCTATCTTCAATGTGTCTCGTCTTTTTCTCATTGCCAGGTTTTGCTAGTCCTTGCTTCTCCCAGTCACCCCAGTAGCCATGACAGGCCAGAGCCTGGACGAGCTAATGACGGCTTACGAGGACCACGCCATCCGCATCAACGTGGGCGGGTTCAAAAGGAGCCTCCTCTCAAACACCTTGTCCCGTTTCCCGGAGACCCGCCTGGCTCGGCTGTTACAGTGCAAATCAAAAGAGTCAATACTGGAACTTTGTGATGACTATGACGACACAGAAAAAGAGTTTTATTTTGACAGGAACCCGGCACTCTTTCCGTACGTGTTGAATTTCTACAACACAGGCAGGCTACATGTTATGGCAGAGCTGTGCATCTTCTCCTTCAGCCAGGAGATTGAGTATTGGGGCATCAACGAAATCTTCATAGACTCCTGTTGCAGCAACGCTTACCACTGTCGTAAGATTGACTCTGACCGGCGGGAAGACTGGGATGAGGGCAGGAGTGAGGAGGGCAGCACCACATCCTCATTTGATGAGATACTGGAGTTTTATAACGACGCCACAAAGTTCGACAAGCAGCCGCTGGGGAGCATCCGTCGGCGTATCTGGCTCATGCTCGATAACCCAGGGTACTCCATTGCAAGCCGTGTTCTCAGTATCCTGTCCATCCTGGTGGTGTTGGGTTCTATCGCTACCATGTGTATGAACAGCATGTCAGAGTTCAGCCTGGTGGACAGAGAGGGGGTACCCCATGAGGATCCCAGGTTTGAGACAGTGGAACACTTTGGCATCGGTTGGTTCACCTTGGAGCTGGTGGCCAGGTTTGCGGTAGCCCCAGATCTGTTCCAGTTCTTCAGACATCCTCTGAACCTGATTGACCTGGTGTCCATCTTGCCATTCTACATGACCCTCCTCATCAACCTGGTGGCAGAGAGCAGCCTGGCACTGGTGAATCTGGGCCGGGTGGCGCAGGTCCTTCGGCTCATGAGGATTTTCCGTATCCTGAAGCTGGCTCGTCACTCTACTGGGCTACGCTCCCTTGGCGCCACGCTGAGGAACAGCTACAAGGAGGTGGGACTGCTCCTGCTCTACCTGGCGGTAGGCGTGTCCTTCTTTTCGGTCATGGCCTACACAGTGGAGAAGGAGGACAGTGAGGATTTCTCCACCATCCCAGCGTGCTGGTGGTGGGCTACGGTAAGCATGACCACCGTTGGTTATGGAGACGTGGTGCCCTTGTCAATAGCCGGCAAGCTGACCGCCTCAGCCTGTATCCTGGCCGGGATCCTGGTGATAGTACTTCCCATCACACTCATCTTCAATAAGTTCTCCCTCTTCTACAAGCGACAGAAACAGTTAGAGATCGCCATGCGCAGCTGTGACTTCGACAAGGAAATTAAAGAGAATCCGCCCTCGTTGAATCTCAGGAACTATTATACACACAAGGTTAAATCTCTCATGGCGAGTCTGTCTAATATAAACCGCAGCTTGCCCAGTGAGCATAGTCTTAATGAGATGTCAATACATTAAGTCAGAATAGAAGCAAAACAAATTGATGTGGTACACCTTGAAAAAGGCATGCCTGGATGTTGGACTCTCCAGGGCCCGTTTGGAGTTGCAATATATTTTTTGATTTCCATCTGGCTTCATGAGACACAATGGGACCAAACAAGAGAGAAATATATATTGAAAGTGTTAGTGTTGTTTCTGTGTAAACCAAAGCATAAACTTCACTTTGACTGGCTGACGAGGCACAGACGCGCCATGGCAACCACATCAATCCTATTGACTTAGCTAGGCTTTTTTTATAGGTTGAAAACACTTAGGTCTCTCTCACCTCAGTGTCAAGTGTTTATTTGTGTGAATGATCATCATCATCAGAAGACAACCAATGGAAATTCTGAAACTGTGCTGTGTGTTTGTGGGTGTTCACGTACAGTGGTCATTTAATGGTCCTCAGTGATGGAGACAGTATAGGGGTCACTAGTGTTTGAGTCATATCTCTGAGCGTCATCACTAGTTGTATTCACAGAAACATCCTCTAAAGTGGGCTAGGTGTAAACTGTACAATACATAGCTTTTATTGTGTTCTCTTCTTATTAAGGAGCTTTGATGTATAACTGTTGTACACTGTTCACTGCAATGAAGCACCTTCAGCTGTGTGTAGTTTGGGGAAAACAACATTAAAGACAATGCAAATGGTTTTGTTTTTTAGTATTGTGCCATCACACTGGTCTACATCCATGTTAATAAGTGTTTCTCTTTGATTTAATATTCGGACATTGGTGTGTTTATTCCTAAAGGTGGCCATCACCTATTCCTGTATATGGAGTCACCCAAGTCACAACTACTTTCATTATTTATTATTATTTTATTTTCAATCTTGCAGGCTAAAAAGTCTATAGATGAACCTTCTCGTTTAATAAAAATAGCATTTACAAATAACAAATTCCTTTCTAATAACAACAATAGTAATAAAAAATAAACAATAATAAACAACAACAATTTAAATCATAACCATATATAAGCTTATCATATTTAAGAAACATATACACTCAATAACAACATCATCTAAATGAATGGGTCTATAACTAACAAAACAACTAACACTACCGTCACTACCAATGCACTGAATATTGGGACTTGCCATAGATGCTGTCCACACTAATCCTGGACCATGACCAACACTAGAGAAATATCAGGGAACAGGAATAACATGTAATAGATGCTGTCCACACTAATCCTGGACCATGACCAACACTAGAGCAATATCAGGGAACAGGAATAACATGTAATAGGTGATGTCCACACTAATCCTGGACCATGACCAACACTAGAGAAATATCAGGGAACAGGAATAACATGTAATAGATGCTGTCCACACTAATCCTGGACCATGACCAACACTAGAGCAATATCAGGGAACAGGAATAACATGTAATAGGTGATGTCCACACTAATCCTGGACCATGACCAACACTAGAGCAATATCAGGGAACAGGAATAACATGTAACAGGTGATGTCCACACTAATCCTGGACCATATCCAACACTAGAGCAATATCAGGGAACAGGAATAACATGTAATAGGTGATGTCCACACTAATCCTGGACCATGACCAACACTAGAGCAATATCAGGGAACAGGAATAACATGTAATAGGTGATGTCCACACCAATCCTGGACCATATCCAACACTAGAGCAATATCAGGGAACAGGAATAACATGTAATAGATGCTGTCCACACTAATCCTGGACCATGACCAACACTAGAGCAATATCAGGGAACAGGAATAACATGTAATAGGTGATGTCCACACCAATCCTGGACCATGACCAACACTAGAGCAATATCAGGGAACAGGAATAACATGTAATAGGTGATGTCCACACTAATCCTGGACCATGACCAACACTAGAGCAATATCAGGGAACAGGATTAACATGTAATAGATGCTGTCACACTAATCCTGGACCATGACCAACACTAGAGCAATATCAGGGAACAGGAATAACATGTAATAGGTGATGTCCACACCAATCCTGGACCATATCCAACACTAGAGCAATATCAGGGAACAGGAATAACATGTAATAGATGCTGTCCACACTAATCCTGGACCATGACCAACACTAGAGCAATATCAGGGAACAGGAATAACATGTAATAGGTGATGTCCACACCAATCCTGGACCATGACCAACACTAGAGCAATATCAGGGAACAGGAATAACATGTAATAGGTGATGTCCACACTAATCCTGGACCATGACCAACACTAGAGCAATATCAGGGAACAGGATTAACATGTAATAGATGCTGTCCACACTAATCCTGGACCATGACCAACACTAGAGCAATATCAGGGAACAGGAATAACATGTAATAGGTGATGTCCACACTAATCCTGGACCATATCCAACACTAGAGCAATATCAGGGAACAGGAATAACATGTAATAGGTGATGTCCACACTAATCCTGGACCATATCCAACACTAGAACAATATCAGGGAACAGGAATAACATGTAATAGGTGATGTCCACACTAATCCTGGACCATGACCAACACTAGAGCAATATCAGGGAACAGGATTAACATGTAATAGGTGATGTCCACACCAATCCTGGACCATGACCAACACTAGAGCAATATCAGGGAACAGGAATAACATGTAATAGGTGATGTCCACACTAATCCTGGACCATATCCAACACTAGAGCAATATCAGGGAACAGGAATAACATGTAATAGGTGATGTCCACACTAATCCTGGACCATGACCAACACTAGAGCAATATCAGGGAACAGGAATAACATGTAATAGGTGATGTCCACACCAATCCTGGACCATATCCAACACTAGAGCAATATCAGGGAACAGGAATAACATGTAATAGGTGATGTCCACACTAATCCTGGACCATGACCAACACTAGAGCAATATCAGGGAACAGGAATATCAATCAATCAATCAAATTTATTTATAAAGCCCTTTTTACAACAAAAGTTGTCACAAAGTGCTTTTACAATCACCAGCCTGAATCCGACAGAGCAAACATCAACAAGTTGAACAAGTTGACACACGGCGGCTAGGAAAAACTCCCTGAAAGTCAGATTTAGGAAGAAACCTAGAGAGGAGCCAGGCTCTGAGGGATCACCAGTCCTCTTCTGGCTGGGCTGGGTCAGTTTATGACAGTACAACAAGCGAGGTGTGAAAACTGAGAACGCAAAATAGTCCGGGATGTCCAGGAGGGATGATGGATTTGATAGGACTTGGAGGAAGAAGCTCCGGTTGCACCAGCTGTTCTGTCAGCCGCACAGTCAGGGGCCCCAGGGAGGATCCGGCATATGCTCCAAGCTGGAGCGGTCCCCCTGACAGAAGTGGACACAAACACAGGGAAAGGTTGGACACTAGTTCCCTGTACAATAGTATACCGAACATAATACTTTAAAAGGAGACAGGGGGGTTAGTGAGACAATGGCCATGAACGGGTAAACCCAGGACAAGTCCAGACAGATGTTAGTAGAGACAGGACACAGGAAAGATTAGACACCCTGGTTCCCTACGTCCCCGGCACCATAATATAGCAGCATAGATCTTAGAATGAGACAGGGGGGTCCAGTGAAGCTGGGGCCCTGAACAGGGTAAACCCCGAAACAGGGCCCAATAGGCCGGAAAACACCCACCCACTATGCCGAGCATCAACCCAGGGACGCCAATCGACCATGACCACTCGGGCAGGTTTAGTTTTTGCTCACAAAGTTACTCGAGCTGGTGGAACAAACAAGAGCTATAGCGAGCCAGTGACATCCACACTCCGAGGAGCATATGGGAGGTTTAGTTTTTGCTCACAAAGCTACTCGAATTGAGGCTGCAACGGAGCACTATAGCGAACCAGTGACTCCTCCCCAGGAATAACATGTAATAGGTGATGTCCACACTAATCCTGGACCATATCCAACACTAGAGCAATATCAGGGAACAGGAATAACATGTAATAGGTGATGTCCACACTAATCCTGGACCATGACCAACACTAGAGCAATATCAGGGAACAGGAATAACATTTAATAGGTGATGTCCACACTAATCCTGGACCATATCCAACACTAGAGCAATATCAGGGAACAGGAATAACATGTAATAGATGCTGTCCACACTAATCCTGGACCATGACCAACACTAGAGAAATATCAGGGAACAGGAATAACATTTAATAGGTGATGTCCACACTAATCCTGGACCATATCCAACACTAGAGCAATATCAGGGAACAGGAATAACATGTAATAGATGCTGTCCACACTAATCCTGGACCATGACCAACACTAGAGCAATATCAGGGAACAGGAATAACATGTAATAGGTGATGTCCACACTAATCCTGGACCATATCCAACACTAGAGCAATATCAGGGAACAGGAATAACATTTAATAGGTGATGTCCACACTAATCCTGGACCATATCCAACACTAGAGCAATATCAGGGAACAGGAATAACATGTAATAGATGCTGTCCACACTAATCCTGGACCATGACCAACACTAGAGCAATATCAGGGAACAGGAATAACATTTAATAGGTGATGTCCACACTAATCCTGGACCATATCCAACACTAGAGCAATATCAGGGAACAGGATTAACATGTAATAGGTGATGTCCACACCAATCCTGGACCATATCCAACACTAGAGCAATATCAGGGAACAGGAATAACATGTAATAGGTGATGTCCACACTAATCCTGGACCATGACCAACACTAGAGCAATATCAGGGAACAGGAATAACATGTAATAGGTGATGCCCACACTAATCCTGGACCATATCCAACACTAGAGCAATATCAGGGAACAGGAATAACATGTAATAGATGCTGTCCGCACTAATCCTGGACCATGACCAACACTAGAGCAATATCAGGGAACAGGAATAACATGTAATAGGTGATGTCCACACTAATCCTGGACCATGACCAACACTAGAGCAATATCAGGGAACAGGAATAACATGTAATAGGAGATGTCCACACTAATCCTGGACCATGACCAACACTAGAGCAATATCAGGGAACAGGAATAACATGTAATAGGTGATGTCCACACTAATCCTGGACCATGACCAACACTAGAGCAATATCAGGGAACAGGAATAACATGTAATAGGTGATGTCCACACTAATCCTGGACCATGACCAACACTAGAGCAATATCAGGGAACAGGAATAACATGTAATAGGTGATGTCCACACTAATCCTGGACCATATCCAACACTAGAGCAATATCAGGGAACAGGAATAACATGTAATAGGTGATGTCCACACTAATCCTGGACCATGACCAACACTAGAGCAATATCAGGGAACAGGAATAACATGTAATAGGTGATGTCCACACTAATCCTGGAACATGACCAACACTAGAGCAATATCAGGGAACAGGAATAACATGTAATAGGTGATGTCCACACTAATCCTGGACCATGACCAACACTAGAGCAATATCAGGGAACAGGAATAACATGTAATAGGTGATGTCCACACTAATCCTGGACCATGACCAACACTAGAGCAATATCAGGGAACAGGAATAACATTTAATAGGTGATGTCCACACTAATCCTGGACCATGACCAACACTAGAGCAATATCAGGGAACAGGAATAACATTTAATAGGTGATGTCCACACCAATCCTGGACCATATCCAACACTAGAGCAATATCAGGGAACAGGAATAACATTTAATAGGTGATGTCCACACTAATCCTGGACCATGACCAACACTAGAGCAATATCAGGGAACAGGAATAACATGTAATAGGTGCTGTCCACACTAATCCTGGACCATATCCAACACTAGAGCAATATCAGGGAACAGGAATAACATGTAATAGGTGATGTCCACACTAATCCTGGACCATGACCAACACTAGAGCAATATCAGGGAACAGGAATAACATGTAATAGGTGATGTCCACACTAATCCTGGACCATATCCAACACTAGAGCAATATCAGGGAACAGGAATAACATGTAATAGATGCTGTCCACACTAATCCTGGACCATGACCAACACTAGAGCAATATCAGGGAACAGGAATAACATTTAATAGGTGATGTCCACACTAATCCTGGACCATATCCAACACTAGAGCAATATCAGGGAACAGGATTAACATGTAATAGGTGATGTCCACACCAATCCTGGACCATATCCAACACTAGAGCAATATCAGGGAACAGGAATAACATGTAATAGGTGATGTCCACACTAATCCTGGACCATATCCAACACTAGAGCAATATCAGGGAACAGGAATAACATGTAATAGATGCTGTCCGCACTAATCCTGGACCATGACCAACACTAGAGCAATATCAGGGAACAGGAATAACATTTAATAGGTGATGTCCACACTAATCCTGGACCATGACCAACACTAGAGCAATATCAGGGAACAGGAATAACATGTAATAGGTGATGTCCACACTAATCCTGGACCATGACCAACACTAGAGCAATATCAGGGAACAGGAATAACATGTAATAGGTGATGTCCACACTAATCCTGGACCATGACCAACACTAGAGCAATATCAGGGAACAGGAATAACATGTAATAGGTGATGTCCACACTAATCCTGGACCATGACCAACACTAGAGCAATATCAGGGAACAGGAATAACATGTAATAGGTGATGTCCACACTAATCCTGGACCATATCCAACACTAGAGCAATATCAGGGAACAGGAATAACATGTAATAGGTGATGTCCACACTAATCCTGGACCATGACCAACACTAGAGCAATATCAGGGAACAGGAATAACATGTAATAGGTGATGTCCACACTAATCCTGGACCATGACCAACACTAGAGCAATATCAGGGAACAGGAATAACATGTAATAGGTGATGTCCACACTAATCCTGGACCATATCCAACACTAGAGCAATATCAGGGAACAGGAATAACATGTAATAGATGCTGTCCACACTAATCCTGGACCATAACCAACACTAGAGCAATATCAGGGAACAGGAATAACATTTAATAGGTGATGTCCACACTAATCCTGGACCATATCCAACACTAGAGCAATATCAGGGAACAGGAATAACATTTAATAGGTGATGTCCACACTAATCCTGGACCATGACCAACACTAGAGCAATATCAGGGAACAGGAATAACATGTAATAGGTGATGTCCACACTAATCCTGGACCATGACCAACACTAGAGCAATATCAGGGAACAGGAATAACATGTAATAGGTGATGTCCACACTAATCCTGGACCATGACCAACACTAGAGCAATATCAGGGAACAGGAATAACATGTAATAGGTGATGTCCACACTAATCCTGGACCATGACCAACACTAGAGCAATATCAGGGAACAGGAATAACATTTAATAGGTGATGTCCACACCAATCCTGGACCATATCCAACACTAGAGCAATATCAGGGAACAGGAATAACATTTAATAGGTGATGTCCACACTAATCCTGGACCATGACCAACACTAGAGCAATATCAGGGAACAGGAATAACATGTAATAGGTGCTGTCCACACTAATCCTGGACCATATCCAACACTAGAGCAATATCAGGGAACAGGAATAACATGTAATAGGTGATGTCCACACTAATCCTGGACCATGACCAACACTAGAGCAATATCAGGGAACAGGAATAACATGTAATAGGTGATGTCCACACTAATCCTGGACCATGACCAACACTAGAGCAATATCAGGGAACAGGAATAACATGTAATAGGTGATGTCCACACTAATCCTGGACCATGACCAACACTAGAGCAATATCAGGGAACAGGAATAACATGTAATAGGAGATGTCCACACTAATCCTGGACCATGACCAACACTAGAGCAATATCAGGGAACAGGAATAACATGTAATAGATGCTGTCCACACTAATCCTGGACCATGACCAACACTAGAGCAATATCAGGGAACAGGAATAACGTTTAATAGATAACCATGATCCTCTCTGAAATCCATTCAGTTCCACTGCACACGTCACATATGTTTTTCCAATGCATGCTCCTTCAGCATTTGAGGGCAGGCTGAGTGGGCTTCACCTGTCATGTGCGTAATGAGAAGACCCCCACGGTGAGCACACAACAGCGAGCTCACAACAGCGAGCACACAACAGCGAGCTCACAACAGCGAGCACACAACAGCGAGCTCACAACAGCGAGCACACAACAGCGAGCACACAACAGCGAGCACACAACAGCGAGCTCACAACAGCGAGCACACAACAGCGAGCACACAACAGCGAGCACACAACAGCGAGCACACAACAGCGAGCACACAACAGCGAGCTCACAACAGCAAACACACAACAGCAAACACACAACAGCGAGCACACAACAGCGAGCACACAACAGCGGGCTCACAACAGCAAACACATAACAGCAAACACACAACAGCGAGCACACAACAGCAAACACACAACAGCAAACACACAACAGCGAGCACACAACAGCGAGCACACAACAGCGAGCACACAACAGCGAGCACACAACAGCGAGCACACAACAGCGAGCACACAACAGCGAGCACACAACAGCAAACACACAACAACGAGCACACAACAGCGAGCACACAACAGCGAGCTCACAACAGCAAACACCCAACAGCGAGCACACATTTACATACATTTACATTTTGCGCATTTAGCAGACGCTCTTATCCAGAGCGACTTACAATAAGTGCAGGCATTTCACATATAGCTAAAACACACATCAAAAAGGCAATAAGTACATTGTTCCTGGGTGGGTGCAGGGGGAAGTGCTAGAGATAGAAGAATGATTCGGTAGTGAAGTTTCAAACGGTCGAGAGTTGTGGAGCTCCATTCATGGAGCTACTGGAGGTACAATTTGAAGAGGAATGTTTTTAGACGTTTTTTGAAGATTGGTAGAGAGTCCGATGATCTGATCTCCAGAGTGGAGTTGTTCCACCATTGCGGGGCAAGCACGGAGAACAATTTAGACTGAGCAGATCGAGAGTTACCCTCCCGTAGGGATGGCACTACCAAGAGGCCTGAGGTGGCAGAACGAAGTGCTCGCGTGGGTGTGTACGGCTTGATTAGTGACTGGATGTAGGAGGGGGCGGTTCCTCTTGTTGCCCCATAGGCTAGCACCATGGTTTTGTAGTGGATGCGTGCTTCGACCGGGAGCCAGTGTAGTGTGCGGAACAGCTGAGTGACATGGGAGAACTTTGGTAGATTGAAGATCAGGCGGGCTGCTGCATTTTGAATGAGTTGCAGGGTTTGATGGCGCACACTGGGAGACCAGCCAGAAGGGAGTTGCAGTAGTCGAGACGGGAGATGATAAGTGCCTGGATCAGCACTTGTGCGGCTTCCTGCGTAAGATACGGCCTTACTTTCCGAATGTTGTAGAGCATGTACCTGCAAGACCGGGACACCGCCTTGATGTGTGCAGAAAATGAGAGGGAGTTGTCAAGGGTCACGCCAAGGTTTTTCCCACATTGGGTAGCAGGGACTGTGACGTTGTCCACCGTAATGGACAGATCCTGGAGCGGGCAGGCTCTTCCTTTGAAGAAGAGCAGTTCAGTTTTACCTAGGTTGAGTTTCAGATGGTGTGCAGACATCCAGGTCGAGATGTCAGTCAGACATGCAGAGATACGGGATGCCACCTGGGTTTCAGACTGTGGGAATGAGAAAAATAGTTGGGTATCATCAGCATAGCAGTGATAGGAGAGGCCATGTGAGGATATGACAGAGCCAAGAGACCGGGTGTATAAGGAGAAAAGGAGAGGGCCTAGGACCGATCCTTGGGGGACCCCAGTGACCAGGGGCTGCATGTTCGACGGCGAGCCTCGCCACACCACCTGGTAAAAACGGTCCGACAAGTACGAGGAAAACCAGGAATGCACCGCTCCTGAGATCCCCAGGTCAGAGGGTGGAGAGCAGGATCTGATGGTTTACTGTGTCGAAGGCAGCAGATAGGTTTAGTAGAATGAGAACAGAGGAGAGAGAGTTGGCTTGGGCCTTGCGTAGAGCTTCAGTTACACAGAGCAGCGCTGTTTCAGTTGAGTGGCCCGTCTTGAATCCTGACTGGTTAGGGTCCAGGAGATTGTTCTGCGAGAGGTAGGAGGACAGTTGGTCAGCTACGACGCGTTCAAGCGTTTTGGAAAGGAAGGACAACAGGGACACAGGTCTGTAGTTGTTGACATCCGACGGGTCGAGAGACGGTTTCTTGAGGAGCGGAGTCACTCTGGCCATCTTGAAGTCAGAAGGGACACATCCTGAGGTTAGAGAAGTGTTTATTAGAGATGTGAGATATGGAAGAAGGTCCGTGGAGATGGACTGGAGGAGCGGGGAAGGGATAGGGTCAAACGGGCATGTTGTCGGACGGCTGGATTGGAGCAGTTGCAGGGTGACTTCCGGACTGAGCGTGGAGAAGGAACTCAGACCAGGGACAGAGTCAGTGTGAGGGGAAATAGCGATTTCTGACGAATGGCTGGGAGTTGATGATGCACGAGAAGAGAGGGAGAGGGAAAATGAGACTAGGAAGTGGTCCGATAGCGGTAGGGGTGTGGTCTTAAAGTTGGTCAGCAGGCAGCATCTGGTGAAGACAAGGTCCAACACATTGCCTGCGATGTGAGTCGCCGTTGACTGGGTGAGGCTGAGGCCAAACGATGAGAGGAGGGGTAGGACGGATGAGCCTAAGAAGGTGTTGAATGCGGTCGTTGGCAGGTTGAAGTCACCTAGCAGGACAAGCGGTGTGTCGTCATCGGGAAATTCGCTAATCAGGGTGTCAAGCTCTTCGAGAAAGACCCCGGGGGCTCCCGGTGTACGGTAGAGGACAATTATATTAATATTGAATGGAAACGTCACATGGACAGCATGGAATTCAAACGAGGAAGGGGAAAGGTGAGGGAGGGGGAAGGGAGAGAATCTCCATTTAGCAGAAATGAGAAGCCCTGTTCCGCCTCCACGACGACCGGAAGTTCTAGGACTGTGGGAAAACACATGGCTGGATGACGAAACAGCGGGCTCACAACAGCAAACACATAACAGCAAACACACAACAACGAGCACACAACAGCAAACACACAACAGCGAGCACACAACAGCGAGCACACCACAGCGGGCACACAACAGCGGGCACACAACAACGGGCACACAACAGTAATTAAGACTTCAGCCTGATGAAACAGTAATTATGAATAATTTGTTTACCACACAGCAATAATGATATTATTTATTCTGATGTCATGTAATGTTTTTACAAGCAAATAAATACAACCTATAAATACACAGAATATACAGCCAATCAGAGGGAGAGAGAGTGAGTGAAAGAGGGAGAGAGAAAGAGTGAGTAAAAGAGGGAGAGAGAAAAAGAGAGAGGAAGAGTGAGAGAGGAAGAGTGAGAGAGGAAGAGTGTATACCCAATAATCTTCAATAAACATACAGACAAACCACACACACACCTAGATACACAACCACACACACAATAGTTGTATGAAATGTTTTGTATGTTATGGATTCATATTTTCTTTCGACAGATTTTTGTTAAAAATTGTATGAACTTTATAAAAAAGAGAGAGAGGGAAAGAGAGAAAGTAAGAGACAGAGAGACATAAAGAAGATGAGATAAAGCGAATGAGGGAGAGAAAAAAAATGCAGGATGCAGACGGGGTAAAGGCAGAAGTTGAGTTAACAGGATGTAATTTGTCAAGGAGCTCATGCTGTGAATTAGCCAAGTCATTCCACATGCTAATTACTGTAGAGTGGCTCAGTGACTCAGAGATGTCTGCTCCCTCAGGGTGGGGAACCAATGATGTCTTATTCCCTAAACCCCTTATTAAGATCAGGTCCTAGTGACATCCTATTTGATATGTAGTGCACTAATTTTGACCCGTGTCAAAGTGGTTGTCAAACAAATGTGAAATGTAATTACTGGACCGTGTCTCAAGATGTTCAGCTTTCTCACCAAGGTCGAGCAGCAGAAACCACAGACACAAGTCCCTCATAACTGACACAAGTCATACAGTTCTCTCATAACTGACACAAGTCATACAGTTCTCTCATAACTGACACAAGTCATACAGTTCCCTCATAACTGACACAAGTCATACAGTTCTCTCATAACTGACACAAGTCATACAGTTCTCTCATAACTGACACAAGTCATACAGTTCTCTCATAACTGACACAAGTCATACAGTTCCCTCATAACTGACTCACTGGCTGTATGTCTGCCTGTCTGCCTGCCTGTCTACCTGTCTGTTTTGTATGTCACTGGTTAAACCACCTCTCCTCAGTGAGTCCGGCTCCTCTCTCACCTGCCCTCATGCATGACATCTACTCAGAGGAAACAGATGGCCAGATTGCTTTAAGGTAAAATGCCACAGCAATTTGAACTGCAGAAAACCATTGGATTACTGTTTTCATTCTTAGACTCTCCTGGGAAGGACAACAGACACAGTTTATAGACCTTCATTATTGCTTTATTAGTGCTTCATTAGTGATTTAATAGTGCTTTATTAATGCTTTATCAGGACCTGTCTGCTGGGACCTGATTCTCTTCACCGTTCACTCTGGGTAGGGTTCCATTTGGTTGCGGTCTCTACAGTAAATCATATTCCCCTGACAGGCACTGCTGTATAAAACTGTAAAAGATAGATTGGGTCAGATTCATTTAACATTAGGAGCCCATCCAGTCTGTCTAAATGTGAGCTACTGCACAGTTAAAACGGAATAAGGTCATGATATCATATCTTCACCCCACAGGTTCATGCAGACAGAGAAGCCCAGTAACTAAACAACAAGCCTGAGGAGGAAGTGTTTATGTGGCTGCCTGTCTTTGGATAAGTGTGTGTGTGTCTGTGTGTGTAGATGTCTGTGTGTATAGATGTCTGTGTGTGTAGATGTCTGTGTGTATAGATGTCTGTGTGTATAGATGTCTGTGTGTATATGTCTGTGTGTATAGATGTCTGTGTGTATAGATGTCTGTGTGTGTAGATGTCTGTGTGTATAGATGTCTGTGTGTGTAGATGTCTGTGTGTATAGATGTCTGTGTGTATAGATGTCTGTGTGTATAGATGTCTGTGTGTATAGATGTCTGTGTGTATAGATGTCTGTGTGTATAGGTGTCTGTGTGTATAGATGTCTGTGTGTGTAGATGTCTGTGTGTATAGATGTCTGTGTGTATAGATGTCTGTGTGTATAGATGTGTGTGTGTATAGATGTCTGTGTGTATAGATGTGTGTGTGTGTATATGTGTCTGTGTATATGTGTGTGTCTGTCTGTGTGTAGATGTCTGTGTGTGTAGATGTCTGTGTGTCTAGATGTGTGTGTGTAGATGTCTGTGTGTGTATGTCTGTGTGTGTGTGTAGGTGTCTGTGTGTGTAGGTGTCTGTGTGTGTGTGAGTGTCTGTGTGTATAGTGTCTGTGTGTGTAGATGTCTGTCTGTCTAGATGTGTGTGTGTGTAGATGTCTGTGTGTGTGTGTGTGTAGATGTCTGTGTGTATAGATGTGTGTGTGTGTAGATGTCTGTGTGTAGATGTCTGTGTGTATAGATGTCTGTGTGTATAGATGTCTCTGTGTATAGATGTCTGTGTGTCTGATGTCTGTGTGTGTGTAGATGTCTGTGTGTGATGTGTGTGTGTATAGATGTCTGTGTATATGTGTGTGTCTGTCTGTGTGTGTGTAGATGTCTGTGTGTGTAGATGTCTGTGTGTGTAGATGTCTGTGTGTGTAGATGTCTGTGTGTAGATGTCTGTGTGTGTAGATGTCTGTGTGTGTGTGTGTGTAGATGTCTGTGTGTGTAGATGTCTGTGTGTATAGATGTCTGTGTGTGTAGATGTCTGTGTGCGTGCGTGGTGTCTGTGTGTGTGTGTGTGTGTAGATGTCTGTGTGTATAGATGTCTGTGTATATAGATGTCTGTGTCTGTAGTGCTGTGTGTATAGTGTCTGTGTGTGTCTGTCTGTCTGTATAGATGTGTGTGTGTGTGTGTCTGTGTGCGTGTGTGTGTGTGTCTGTGTGTGTGTGTATAGATGTCTGTGTGTGTAGATGTCTGTGTCTAGATGTCTGTCTGTGTAGATGTGCGTGTATAGCTGTGTGTGTCTGTGTGTATAGATGTCTGTGTGTGTGTGTGTGTGTGTGTCTAGATGTCTGTGTGTGTAGATGTCTATGTGTGGTTGGCTTGAGAAAAGAGGGAAAAGGACAGAGATCAAAGATGAGAGGGAAAGATGAGAGGAAAAGGAGAGACGAGAAGGAGAAAGGTGAGAGGGAAAAGCCCATTGTATAGATGCCCTGTTCCCAGTATCCATGGCTGTGTCAGGTTAGAAAACATTAGAGCTACAGACAAATGTCAGGCACTGCTGTATAAAACTATAAAAGATAGTCTGGGTCAGATTCATTTAACATTAGATGTCCAGTCTGTCTAAATGTGAGCTACTGCACAGTTAAAACGGAATAAGGTCATGATATCATATCTTCACCCCAGATGTCATGCAGACAGAGAAGCCCAGTAACTAAACAACAAGCCTGAGGAGGATGTGTTTATGTGGCTGCCTGTCTTTGGATAAGTGTGTGTGTGTCTGTGTGTGTGTGTGTATATGTGTGTGTGTGTGTATGTGTGTGTGTGTAGATGTCTGTGTGTATAGATGTCTGTGTATATGTGTGTGTCTGTCTGTGTGTGTGTATATGTGTGTGTGTAGATGTCTGTGTGTAGATGTGTGTGTAGATGTCTGTGTGTGTAGATGTCTGTGTGTGTAGATGTCTGTGTGTGTAGATGTCTGTGTGTGTAGATGTCTGTGTGTGTATGTAGATGTCTGTGTGTGTAGATGTGTGTGTGTATAGATGTCTGTGTGTGTAGATGTCTGTGTGTGTAGATGTCTGTGTGTGTGTGCGTGTGTGTGTGTGTAGTGTCTGTCTGTCTGTCTATGATGTCTGTGTGCGTAGTGTGTGTGTGTCTGTGTGTGTGTGTATAGATGTGTGTGTATGTGTCTGTGTCTGTGTGTGTCTGTGTGTGTGTGTGTCTCTGTGTGTGTGTGTGTATATGATGTGTGTGTGTGTATGTCTGTGTGTATAGATGTGTCTGTATATATGTGTGTGTCTGTCTGTGTGTGTGTGTGTGTGTGCATGTGTGTGTGTGATGTATGTGTGTGTAGATGTCTGTGTGTGTAGATGTCTGTGTGTAGGTGTCTGTGTGTGTGTGATGTCTGTGTGTATGTGTGTGTGTGTGTGTGGTGTCTGTGTGTAGTGTGTGTCTGTGTGTGTGTGAGTGTCTGTGTGTATAGTGTGTGTGTGTCTGTCTGTGTGTGTGTGTGTGTGTGTGTGTGTGTGTGTATGTGTGTGTGTGTGTGTGTATGTATGTGTCTGTGTATATGTGTGTGTCTGTATAGATGTGTGTGTGTATAGATGTCTGTGTGTGTAGTGTCTGTGTGTGTGTGTGATGTATGTGTGTGTATAGATGTCTGTGTGTGTGTGTGTGTGTGTGTGTGTGTCTAGATGTCTGTGTGTGTAGATGTCTGTGTGTGTATGTCTGTGTGTGTGATGTCTGTGTGTGTGTGTCGTGTGTGTAGATGTGTGTGTGTGATGTCTGTGTGTGAGTGTGTGTATGTGTCTGTGTATATGTGTGTGTGTCTGTGTCTGTGTGTGTGTGTGTGTGTGTCTGTCTGTCTGTCTAGATGTGTGTGTGTGTGATGTCTGTGTGTATAGTGTCTGTGTGTGTGTCTGTGTGTGTGTGTGTGTGTGTGTGTGTGTGTGTGTCTGTGTCTGTGTGTGTCTGTGTGTCTGTGTGTGTCTGTGTGTGTGTCTGTGTGTGTCTGTGTGTGTGTGTCTATGTGTGTGTGTGTGTGTCTATGTGTGGTTGGCTTGAGAAAAGAGGGAAAAGGACAGAGATCAAAGAGAGAGGGAAAGAAGAGAGGAAAAGGAGAGACGAGAAGGAGAAAGGTGAGAGGGAAAAGCCCATTAAGACGGCCCTGTTCCCAGTATCCATGGCTTCTCGTCAGGTTAAAAACATTAGCGCTACAGACAAAAGCAGAGAGGAAAAGAAAAGCAAGTGAGTGATAGAGCGAAAGACATTAGAGTCTATGTGTGGAGAATGATGAAAACCACTGTAGCAATGTGAAAGCATTGTCTTTACTCGTGATATCAATCCTGTAGCTAAACACTTGGAAAGTAAATGCACAGCTGAGTGAATAATGAAATGTGCGCTTATAGACGACACGATCA
>CM055731.1:28337228-28354728 GCA_029465975.1 Dallia pectoralis | reverse complement strand
CCACCTGGTTTCCAGGTCTAAATCTGTCTTTGATTAAGGAGAAGTATTCTTCAGGTCCAGGTATTTAAAGTAGCGTTCATCACATGCTTATATGCTCACTCCCTTATCCTAAATTATTAAAAAGTATGAAAAGATAGAATATATGATAGAAATCAAAAAGGATTTCTTACTTTAGTTTTGGTGCCCTATATAAAAACTGATGCACTCTCTAAACTACATAAATAACCCCAATAAAAAGTGAAAATATACCTCATGGTTACCTGCCCAGGGGTATAAATATGGAGGTTTGTCTGGCCCAGGGATATAAATATGATGGTTTGTCTGGCCCAGGGATAGAAAGATGGATTGTGGAGAAAGTGAGTCATCTGTTGGAGTGATATGAAAATTGGAGTGTCAGGAGTCCAAACGGCATCTGGAAGCTGATATCATTTACTAACCAAACACAGAACCATGGATCACATCAATCCCTTTAATTAGATTATTCAATCATCACTTAAGGAGCTACTATTTCTATTAGACTGAGAGCTCCAGGAAGGAAAGTTTCAGAAGGAGAAAGGTAATTCATGGTTAAGTGAAAAGCTTATAATTCAGAACTACCGAGTCAGACACAAAGTGCAAAAGATTGAGAAAGGAAAGGAAACATGTAAGAAAATTGGAGTGAACAGGGGAGGATAGAGGGGAGAAAAGAGGAAAGTAAATGAAAAGAAAAAAAGGGAAGAGAGGAGTAAGAGAGAGAATATGAGATATATACAAAGGTGAGAAGAAGAGAGGAGAGGAAAGAAGAAGAGAATATGGGGAAAAGTGTGTTGTATGGTTACCCCTGTCCGTCAGTCTGTTACTACGGTTTCTATCATTGTCTGTCTGTTACTATGGTAACTATCACTCCGGCTGGCCCATATTGCATTAAAAAAACAGGAAGTCCTAAAAGAGTCATTGATTTAGATCTCACATAGACTGTCAATGTTGCCAGGGCGAGTTGTCCGTAAGATGAGACTTTTCTCTGTATTAATTTTTTAAAATCACTAACAAAGAACATCATTAAATCCAGATAGAACATCATTAGATCCAGATAGAACATCATTAGATCCTTAACAATTAAATTGTTGCATTTAATTAAATAGAACTGATGTCGTGTAAACAAAAACAACATGAAAGAAAAAAAAGAAAAAGAAAAGAATATAAATATATATACATGTGTTGGTTTATTAAAATGTGTAAATATGATCAATAGTTTGGTGTATGTGTTGGTTTATTAAAGTGTGTAAATATGATCAATAGTTTGGTTTATGTGTTGTTTTATTAAAGTGTGTAAATATGATCAATAGTTTGGTTTATGTGTTGGTTTATTAAAGTGTGTAAATATGATCAATAGTTTGGTTTATGTGTTGTTTTATTAAAGTGTATAAATATGATCAATAGTTTGGTTTATGTGTTGGTTTATTAAATTGTGTAAATATGATCAATAGTTTGGTTTATGTGTTGGTTTATTAAAGTGTGTAAATATGATCAATAGTTTGGTTTATGTGTTGTTTTATTAAAGTGTGTAAATATGATCAATAGTTTGGTTTATGTGTTGGTTTATTAAAGTGTGTAAATATGATCAATAGTTTGGTTTATGTGTTGTTTTATTAAAGTGTGTAAATATGATCAATTGTTTGGTTTATGCGTTGTTTTATTAAAGTGTGTAAATATGATCAATAGTTTGGTTTATGTGTTGTTTTATTAAAGTGTATAAATATGATCAATAGTTTGGTTTATGTGTTGTTTTATTAAAGTGTGTAAATATGATCAATAGTTTGGTTTATGTGTTGTTTTATTAAAGTGTATAAATATGATCAATAGTTTGGTTTATGTGTTGTTTTATTAAAGTGTGTAAATATGATCAATAGTTTGGTTTATGTGTTGTTTTATTAAAGTGTGTAAATATGATCAATAGTTTGGTTTATGTGTTGTTTTATTAAAGTGTATAAATATGATCAATAGTTTGGTTTATGTGTTGTTTTATTAAAGTGTGTAAATATGATCAATAGTTTGGTTTATGTGTTGTTTTATTAAAGTGTGTAAATATTATCAATAGTTTGGTTTATTAAAGTGTGTAAATATGATCAATAGTTTGGTTTATGTGTTGTTTTATTAAAGTGTATAAATATGATCAATAGTTTGGTTTATGTGTTGTTTTATTAAAGTGTGTAAATATGATCAATAGTTTGGTTTATGTGTTGTTTTATTAAAGTGTATAAATATGATCAATAGTTTGGTTTATGTGTTGTTTTATTAAAGTGTGTAAATATTATCAATAGTTTGGTTTATTAAAGTGTGTAAATATGATCAATAGTTTGGTTTATGTGTTGTTTTATTAAAGTGTGTAAATATGATCAATAGTTTGGTTTGTTAAGAGGCCAATCTGTCCTTTACAGAGATTCAAGACATTGTGTTCTTTAAGGAAGGCCAGCATTCAGAAGTTGATGAGGCTGCAGAAAACCTTCCCCATGTTCCTGCTCACACAGATGCCTCGCTAGTTGTTAGCGTCTAATTTGTCTCCACTCTTGTGTATTGGGGAAATAAGCCCCTGACTCCAGATCTGAGGGAAGGAGCCAGCTATTAGGACCAGGTTGAACAACCTCAGCAGGGCCCTGACTCCAGATCTGATGGAAGCAGCCAGCTATAAGGACCAGGTTGAACAACCTCAGCAGGGCCCTGACTCCAGATCAGGTTGAACAGGGCCTGTTGCAGCTCAGGTGTGCTGTTTTAAGCATCTCTGCCCTGATACTGTCGGCACCACATGACTTTCCTGATTTTAGTTTTTTATGTTTTCATCTAATTATTTCATGGTAATTTGGTAATCAAATGGGTCATGATTGTTCTTCATAGTCGTTTTTAAGTTGGTTAAATGAGAGAGTGGGAAATATTGTGAGAGATAAAGACCAGCTGAAATTAGCTCATGAAAATGGTGTGAGACATTCTAAAACAAGCCCTAGAATATAACATTTTTAAGAGAGGAGAAGACGTTCTACTAAAATTTAACAGACTCTGTGTCTGTGTGTGTATGTGTGTGTGAGTGTGCAAGATAGATATATTGTGTGTGTGTGTGTGTATGTGTGTGAGTGTGCAAGAGAGATAGATTGTGTGTGTGTGTGTGTGTGTGTGTGTGTGTGCAACAGAGAGGATTATGTGTGTGTGTGTGTGTGTGTGTGTGTGTGCAACAGAGAGGATTGTGTGTGTGTGTGTGCAATAGAGAGGATTGTGTGTGTGTGTGTGTGTATAGGGGGGCTTTGTGTTTGTGATGTTCTGTATTTATGTGTGGAAGAGCTGGTTCCTCTAATCTGAGGTTCTGCTATCGCTCCCAGGTAGGAAGTGATAACAACAAGTGAAGGAGTTTAAGTACCTCAGGGTCTTGTTTGCGTCTGAGGGGACAATGGACAGACTGTATAGAGAATCGGAGCAGTGGGGGCAGTGTTGCATTCGCTTCACCGCACCGTTGTGACAAAAAGAGAGCTGAGCCAGAAGGCAAAGCTCTCGATCTACCGGTCAATCCTCATTCCTACCCTCACCTATGGTCATGAACGCTGGGTCATGAGTCATAACCGCTAGAACAAGATCACGTGCACAAGCAGCCGAAATGGGTTTTCTCAGAGAGTAGGGGAATGAGGGAAGAGTATTAACTAGTCCAGGTGGTTTAGGGTGAGGAATAGTCCAACACATGTCTATAGCTATGATGAGACTAAACGTGGTGGCATATTTAAATGTAGAATAGCTCTGGTACTCAAAGCAATTTCATTAAAAAATATTTGAAACATTACGGCAGATTACTCACACTTGCTCCTCCTCCCTCTCTCTCTCTCATCTCTCTCCATGTGTCTGTATGTCTCTCCATCTCTCTACATGTGTCTGTATGTCTCTCCATCTCTCTACATGTGTCTGTATGTCTCTCCTTCTCTCTCCATGTGTCTGTATGTCTCTCCATCTCTCTCCATCTCTCTACATGTGTCTGTATGTCTCTCCATATTTCTCCTCTCTCCATCTCTCTACATGTGTCTGTATGTCTCTCCATATTTCTCCTCTCTCCATCTCTCTACATGTGTCTGTATGTCTCTCCATATTTCTCCTCTCTCCATCTCTCTACTTGTGTCTGCATGTCTCTCCATCTCTCTACTTGTGTCTGCATGTCTCTCCATCTCTCTCCATCTCTCTACTTGTGTCTGCATGTCTCTCCATCTCTCTACATGTGTCTGTATGTCTCTCCATCTCTCTCCATCTCTCTCCATCTCTCTCCATCTCTCTACTTGTGTCTGCATGTCTCTCCATCTCTCTACATGTGTCTGCATGTCTCTCCATCTCTTTACTTGTGTCTGCATGTCTCTCCATCTCTCTCCATCTCTCTCCATCTCTCTCCATCTCTCTACTTGTGTCTGCATGTCTCTCCATCTCTCTACATGTGTCTGCATGTCTCTCCATCTCTCTACTTGTGTCTGCATGTCTCTCCATCTCTCTACATGTGTCTGCATGTCTCTCCATCTCTCTACTTGTGTCTGCATGTCTCTCCATCTCTCTACTTGTGTCTGCATGTCTCTCCATCTCTTTCCATATCCTTCATCTCTCTACTTGTGTCTCATCTCTACAATCTCTCTAGTCTTGATGATAACGTCGTCCTTATCTTGTGAGAGGTTTAGTGTGGGTTGAAGCGGTTATAGTGGGAGGACATGATTTGTAGCTTATACAGAAGGCTTGACAACAGAGGAGAAAAGAGTTAACAGGTTGAACTAGAGAGAGGCACTCTGAACACACAGGAGACCGAGCTGTAGATGATTAGCTGATGTGAAATGAAGAGATTTATACTGGATCATTCTTCAGAACACAACAATTACCTGGCTGTCCTTAGCCATGGCGAAACAACACACATAACAGCCACCTCTAACCCACGCAGGCACATCTCCCATGGTACAACTGTCTCTAGACAGACTGTTACTATGACACTAAAACTTACTGCCCTGTTTATACATGTAGATAAACATGCTGGTATCCACTAAGTGATCCAGCTAACTGACAGAACAAGACACATGTTAAGTATTCCAGACAGCAGACAGACACATGTTTAGTATTCCAGACAGCAGACAGACACATGTTTAGTATTCCAAACAGCAGACAGACACATGTTTAGTATTCCAGCACCAGACAGACACATGTTAAGTATTCCAGACAGCAGACAGACACATGTTTAGTATTCCAAACAGCAGACAGACACATGTTTAGTATTCCAGCACCAGACAGACACATGTTAAGTATTCCAGACAGCAGACAGACACATGTTACGTATTCCAGACAGCAGACAGACACATGTTAAGTATTCCAGACAGCAGACAGAAACATGTTAAGTATTCCAAACAGCAGACAGACACATGTTAAGTATTCATAGTTACCTGGGGTTATCTGGGGTGTTCCAGGGCACTCTTCATTTTGTTCATAGTTACCTGGGTTTATCTAGGGTGTTCCAGGGCACTCTTCATTTTGTTCATAGTTACCTGGGGTTATCTGGGGTGTTCCAGGGCACTCTTCATTTTGTTCATAGTTACCTGGGTTTATCTAGGGTGTTCCAGGGCACTCTTCATTTTGTTCATAGTTACCTGGGGTTATCTGGGGTGTTCCAGGGCACTCTTCATTTTGTTCATAGTTACCTGGGGTTATCTGGGGTGTTCCAGGGCACTCTTCATTACCAAAACACGCCCTGAGTGTTGCCAAGGAAACGTAAGTATGAAAAGCGGTGCAGTGAATTCAATTATATTCGAGTCTCAGTTTTTAAAAATAAATCAGTTGTTCTACTGAGCATGGAATATATTTAGAGCCAAATTGAGACATGATTACATACATAGTAATATATTATCTATATTATATATAATCTAAGACATAACATATAGAATTGTTTAAGAGCTGCTGATTTTGGTCAATAGCAATCGGCACCAGCTGTAGAAATGTAAACCTTAAAATGTATCGACATGGGCTAATGACTGATAAACCGGTATATACAAATGCTGTGATTTTTATACCAATCTCAGTGACTCCCTTCATTACAAACAATAGACTTTTAAAACTTTTGATGTCAAGAAAATTACAAATTTAAAACCCATCCACATGCTAAATATTTATTTGCTTGGTACCTGTTGAATTAGCACAGATTGAGCTTGTAAGATTTGTAATGAATTTTACCTTGGAAAGTGCTAAAGTTCTGATATGTCCTCATTCTGTGCAAAGTGCATCGCCCATTTAGCTCACTGTTAAAACAAAGAGTCAACTAGCAGAGGTGCCTGGATGTGTCCAAAAGCCATATGATGCTTCTACCGGAATTATCCCAGTAGAATTTCACATTTTGGGTTGGCCCAAAAAACACAGATTTTACAGCTGAGTTTTCAGGTCCATTCCCAGAACTTTAACTAGAAATCTATCTAGAAATCTAGTTACAAACCAGCTACAAAATATTAGCTAATACGCAGGATGTTGAGCGAGCTTGACATAATTGTCTAGCTATCTAATGTGAATAAGCCATCATACCACTCTATCAAGACTATTATTTCGGTTTAACAGTAGCCTATATTTAACCAGCCTAAATATTAAAAGACGTGTACTCTAAATGATCTGGAACTACAGTAGCAGTACTCTGGTAACATTACAATATCCATTTTTATTTAAGGGTTAATAATGAACAAAGTCCAGATGAGGTAATTCCCTTCCCCATCACCTGAGAGTGATTAGCTATGCCTAAATTAACTACGTGGTCAACAACTCAATTATTCCTCTAAAAGGGCACCAGACTCATAAAGACATTGAATGGGTGTGAATGAATTGAGGCAATTATTCAATCACTAAGTAGTCCAATTAAATACATGTTTTGCATAATGAACCCATCATCACCGCTGAACTCAGTAATTTCAGTAATTGGTTCATAACTTTTTACACACAATAATCACGTCTGGTTTTCCGACCCTGAAATAAATGCATCATTACAATGTTTATCTTTTGGATTTGCCAGGCGATTTCTTTGTTGAGAGATAACAGGGAGAGGAGAGAGCGAAAGAGGAGGGAGGAGGGAGAGGAGGAAGGAGGGAGAGGAGGGAGGAGCGAGAGGAGGGAGCAGGGAGAGGATGGAAGAGGGAGGAGCGAGAGGAGGGAGAGGAGGGAGGAGCGAGAGGAGGGAGGAGGGAGAAGAGGGAGGAGCGAGAGGAGGGAGAGGAGGGAGGAGGGAGAAGAGGGAGTAGTGAGAGAAGGGAGGAGGGAGAGGAGGGAAGAGGGAGGAGCGAGAGGAGGGAGGAGGGAGAAGAGGGAGGAGCGAGAAGAGGGAGTAGTGAGAGAAGGGAGGAGGGAGAGGAGGGAAGAGGGAGGAGCGAGAGGAATCTGACGTAAGATAAGTGGTCGACACCATGAATTCATTCTGCCAGTCCAGCCCACTCTACCGCCCACTCTACTGCCCACTCTATTGCACACTATATTGCCCACTCTACCGCCCACTATACCGCCCACTATACCGCCCACTCTACTGCCTACTCTACTGCCCACTATACTGCCCACTATAATGCCCACTATACTACCCACTCTACTGCCCACTCTACTGCCCACTATACTGCCCACTCTACTGCCCACTATACTGCCCTCTCTACTGCCCACTCTACTGCCCACTCTACTGCCCACTCTACTGCCCACTCTACTGCCCACTATACTGCCCTCTCTACTGCCCACTCTACTGCCCACTATACTGCCCTCTCTACTGCCCACTCTACTGCCCACTCTACTGCCCACTCTACTGCCCACTATACTGCCCACTATACTGCCCACTATACTGCCCTCTCTACTGCCCACTCTACTGCCCACTATACTGCCCTCTCTACTGCCCACTCTACTGCCCACTCTACTGCCCACTCTACTGCCCACTCTACTGCCCACTATACTGCCCACTATACTGCCCACTATACTGCCCACTATACTGCCCTCTCTACTGCCCACTCTACTGCCCACTATACTGCCCACTCTACTGCCCACTATACTGCCCTCTCTACTGCCCACTCTACTGCCCACTCTACTGCCCACTCTACTGCCCACTCTACTGCTCACTCTACTGCTCACTCTACTGCCAACTCTACTGCCCACTCTACTGCCCTCTCTACTGCCCACTCTACTGCCCACTATACTGCCCACTCTACTGCTCACTCTACTGCCAACTCTACTGCCCACTCTACTGCTCACTCTACTGCTCACTCTACTGCCAACTCTACTGCCCTCTCTACTGCCCACTCTACTGCCCACTCTACTGCCCACTATACTGCCCACTCTACTGCCCACTCTACTGCCCACTCTACTGCCCACCAATGTTCAGGAATAAAAACGCTAATTTTCCCACTTTGATTCTCACTCATTCTCTCTCTCCTTCCATCTTTCTCTGACACACTATCACTCTTTCTCTCTCCTTCACTCAATTGAATTAAAAATCGTATGTTGCCATGGGAACATTTGTTTACATTGGCAAAGCAAGTAAAAAGGTTTTAATAAAATAGATTCAAGATTGTCTATGTTGGTGTTATTCTTCCAATAATTCCTCTTCCACTACACCTCTACGACAAAGTGCCACCTTCCTAACACATAAAAACACGTTCCTGACTACATGAACAATAGCATCCTGTGGGCTGGTTGGCATGTCCTGACTGGTATGTGGGTGGCAATTTATGAAACTAAAGACATTTGTGTTACTTAAATTAGTTTTCTTAAATGAACAAGCAAGCCCTTCATTGGTCCAGTTTTTTGAATTCGTAATGGACGCACTAATTGGTGGAGTGTGATGTTGGAGTTCTGATGTGTGACAACAACACCACAGTGTTATCAGTCAATTTATTATCATAAAACACGCCTATGCGTCTGTCCAGGAACACACATGCCATGGTCATGACTGCTGGAGGTGTGTGTCTGTGTGTGTTTTAGATCAAATTAGGACCAGAAGTTCTCATTAGGACATTTTGCAGATCCCATGGGGTGAAGTCCATAGGGGTCATTTGGGGGAACACTCTAAATTGGAGTTCAAGTTTCGGTTCCTTTAACATTCAGGCATCAGGGTTAGGCTAGGGTTATAGTTGGTTTCTTACATATGGATATAATTATATGTGTGTGAGCACACAGCCAACAACAAATAGAGTTGACCTTCCTTGTCCTACGTCAACTGCACATGATTCAATCATTCATTTAAATCACTTCCTTCTCCAAAATCATCTTAAGAGGCTGGCTGGCAGAAGAGAAACGCAGAAGCTGACCAATCCAAGTGGATAAGCAGAGTGATATGCTGCCTCATAGTCTGGGAGACAACAGAGAAATGTTGGTGCAGCAGCACCACCTGATGGTGAATGTGTGAACTGCGGTGGGTCTATCACTCAGTATTCACACCTGCTCTCTTATCTAAGGTTCAACTCGTCCTTTTTGTCGAGGCGGGAGTCAAGTGGAAAAGTAGACAGTTTGGACAGGATAGAGCTAGGCAAGAAAATAAGCAAAACTGTACATTACAGAATAAACAGGCAGAGCACAATCTGCATGAAGGTAAAACAGCGACATACGTTTTTTTCTTGTAATTGTTTTTTTTCTTTTGAAACTCGTTTTGTACAAAAGTTTTTCTTTCTTGTAATTCGTTTTTTTCTTTTGAAACTCGTTTTGTACAAACGTTTTTCTTTCTTGTAATAGGTTTTGTACAAAAAACCAACGCGCAGAGTTTTGTCACTAATATTCCACCAGCACTGTGACAAAAGTTTTTCTTTCTTGTAAATCAGTCTGTGCCCGAACGTTTCACTGCGTTTCCAAACAGAAACCCCAAACGTATTCTGACCAATGAACGGATAGCTATCTTAGCGTGGCGCTTTGAACTTCAACCAATCGCTGTCGCTGTTTTACCTTCATAAATCTGGCCTATTTAACTGCTTATCAGCGACCCAGATAGCACAACAGACCTCACACTTTATGTGTTTACTAAGCCATCAACAACCACTAATGGCTTTATAGCTTTTTCAGAAGAGCACATTAAGTAAATCCACAGGAATCACCTGGTCTTCATCCTGAGACTGATGGTGGATGGAAACATCCTAAGGTCTCCATGATTGGGTCTATCTGATTGGGTCTATCTGATTGGGTCTATCTGATTGGGTCTATCTGATTGGGTCTATCTGATTGGGCCTATCTGATTGGGCCTATCTGATTGGGCCTATCTGATTGGGCCTATCTGATTGGGCCTATCTGATTGGGTCTATCTGATTGGGTCTATCTGATTGGGCCTATCTGATTGGGCCTATCTGATTGGGTCTCCATGATTGGGCCTATCTGATTGGGCTTATCTGATTGGGTCTCCATGATTGGGCCTATCTGATTGGGCCTATCTGATTGGGCCTATCTGATTGGGTCTCCATAATTGGGCCTATCTGATTGGGCCTATCTGATTGGGCCTATCTGATTGGGTCTCCATAATTGGGCCTACCTCCTGGGCTGTGTTTGTGTTGAACCTGGCTCTCCATTATGGGAACATATCCACACCTGGCACTAAACGACACTAAACGACATGACATTTACTAGTGCAGAGCCCATGTTAGAGCTAGTACAGAACCCATGTTAGAGCTAGTACAGAACCCATGTTAGAGCTAGTACAGAGCCCATGTTAGAGCTAGTACAGAGCCCATGTTAGAGCTAGTACAAAGCCCATGTTAGAGCTAGTACAGAGCCCATGTTAGAGCTAGTACAGAGCCCATGTTAGAGCTAGTGCAAAGCCCATGTTAGAGCTAGTACAGAGCCCATGTTAGAGCTAGTACAGAGCCCATGTTAGAGCTAGTACAGAGCCCATGTTAGAGCTAGTACAGAGCCCATGTTAGAGCTAGTACAGAGCCCGTGTTAGAGCTAGTACAGAGCCCATGTTAGGGCTAGTACAGAACCCATGTTAGAGCTAGTACAGAGCCCATGTTAGAGCTAGTACAGAGCCCATGTTAGAGCTAGTACAGAGCCCATGTTAGAGCTAGTACAGAGCCCATGTTAGAGGTAGTGCAGAGCCCATGTTAGGGCTAGTACAGAGCCCATGTTAGAGGTAGTGCAGAGCCCATGTTAGAGCTAGTACAGAGCCCATGTTAGAGGTAGTGCAGAGCCCATGTTAGGGCTAGTACAGAACCCATGTTAGAGCTAGTACAGAGCCCATGTTAGAGGTAGTGCAGAGCCCATGTTAAAGCTAGTACAGAGCCCATGTTAGGGCTAGTACAGAACCCATGTTAGAGGTAGTACAGAGCCCATGTTAGAGGTAGTACAGAGCCCATGTTAGAGCTAGTACAGAGCCCATGTTAGAGCTAGTACAGAGCCCATGTTAGGGCTAGTACAGAGCCCATGTTAGAGGTAGTGCAGAGCCCATGTTAGGGCTAGTACAGAGCCCATGTTAGAGCTAGTACAGAGCCCATGTTAGAGGTAGTGCAGAACCCATGTTAGAGGTAGTGCAGAGCCCATGTTAGGGCTAGTACAGAGCCCATGTTAGAGGTAGTGCAGAGCCCATGTTAGGGCTAGTACAGAGCCCATGTTAGAGCTAGTACAGAGCCCATGTTAGAGGTAGTGCAGAACCCATGTTAGAGCTAGTACAGAGCCCATGTTAGGGCTAGTACAGAACCCATGTTAGAGCTAGTACAGAGCCTGAGTTAGAACTAGTACAGTATTCCTCTGCTCATACCTGGGTAAAGGCTGTCAGTAAGCATTGGGTGGTCCCTCTGGTGACATTTACAAATGGAGTAACTTCAGAGGAACAGTGTTGTCTCCCTTGGCGATGCTCTGTTGCCACAGCAACACTCCGTTACCAGGGCCACAGTGGTGCACGTACCCAGTTACATTTAGTGTGCAGGCTTCCCATCAGAAATGACATGCTAGGCCGTTAATCCATCCTGTTGATCCATCCTGTTGATCCATCATGTTGATCCATCCTGTTGATCCATCCTGTTGATCCATCCTGTTGATCCATCCTGTTGATCCATCCTGTTGATCCATCATGTTGATCCATCCTGTTGATCCATCCTGTTGATCCATCCTGTTGATCCATCCTGTTGATCCATCCTGTTGATCCATCATGTTGATCCATCATGTTGATCCATCCTGTTGATCCATCCTGTTGATCCATCCTGTTCATCCATCATGTTCATCCATCATGTTCATCCATCATGTTGATCCATCCTGTTGATCCATCATGTTGATCCATCCTGTTGATCCATCCTGTTGATCCATCCTGTTGATCCATCCTGTTGATCCATCCTGTTGATCCATCATGTTGATCCATCATGTTGATCCATCCTGTTGATCCATCCTGTTGATCCATCCTGTTGATCCATCATGTTGATCCATCATGTTGATCCATCCTGTTGATCCATCATGTTGATCCATCCTGTTGATCCATCATGTTGATCCATCCTGTTGATCCATCCTGTTGATCCATCCTGTTGATCCATCATGTTGATCCATCCTGTTGATCCATCCTGTTGATCCATCCTGTTGATCCATCCTGTTGATCCATCATGTTGATCCATCCTGTTGATCCATCCTGTTGATCCATCATGTTGATCCATCATGTTGATCCATCCTGTTGATCCATCCTGTTGATCTATCCTGTTGATCCATCCCGTTGATCCATCCTGTTGATCCATTATGTTGATCCATCCTGTTGATCCATCCTGTTGATCCATCATGTTGATCCATAATGTTTGATCCATCATGTTGATCCATCCTGTTGATCCATCCTGTTGAGCCATCCTGTTGATCCATCCTGTTCATCCATCATGTTCATCCATCATGTTCGATCTATCCTGTTGATCCATCACGTTGATCCATTATGTTGATCCATCCTGTTGATCCATCCTGTTGATCCATCCTGTTGATCCATCCTGTTGATCCATCCTGTTGATCCATCATGTTGATCCATAATGTTTGATCCATCATGTTGATCCATCCTGTTGATCCATCCTGTTGATCCATCATGTTGATCCATAATGTTTGATCCATCCTGTTGATCCATCCTGTTGATCCATAATGTTTGATCCATCATGTTGATCCATCCTGTTGATCCATCCTGTTGATCCATCATGTTGATCCATAATGTTTGATCCATCCTGTTGATCCATCCTGTTGATCCATCATGTTGATCCATCCTGTTGATCCATCATGTTGATCCATAATGTTTGATCCATCCTGTTGATCCATCCTGTTGATCCATCATGTTGATCCATAATGTTTGATCCATCCTGTTGATCCATCCTGTTGATCCATCATGTTGATCCATAATGTTTGATCCATCCTGTTGATCCATCCTGTTGATCCATCCTGTTGATCCATGCTTTAAAGCAAACACAAATCAATTAGGCTCTCATGGCACTGATGCGATCACCTCCTTTTCTTCAGTGTTTTTTCCTCTCAGGGGGAGCTGGGGAGAAACATTTCATGCTTCTCTAAACCACTTCCATGTATCTGTCTGATGGCATGGCATTGAAGCGGCAGCTATCCGATTGGACGTGGCATGCAGGAAACTAGCTCCACATTACAGCTAATTGGTCATTTCCAGAGGAAGCCGTGGTTTGGGAGGGAAAGCCACTTCCAGTACGGGTCTTAAACATGCAGGTATTAGAATCCTGCAAACATCTGGGAGGCAGAAAGGCTGTTGATTGGGCAATGTGTGTGTGTGTGTGTGTTCCAGTACACGTGTGTGTTCCAGTACACGTGTGTGTGTGTTCCAGTGCACGTGTGTGTGTGTTCCAGTACACGTGTGTGTGTGTTCCAGTACACGTGTGTGTGTTCCAGTACACGTGTATGTGTTCCAGTACACCTGTGTGTGTGTTCCAGTACTCGTGTGTGTGTGTTCCAGTACACGTGTGTGTGTGTTCCAATACGTGTATGTGCGTTCCAGTACGTGTGTGTGTGTGTGTTTGTGCATGTGTGTTTGTGCATGTGTGTTTGTGTGTTAATTGGGCTTGTGGCCTGACTGATTGCAGGGTTATGTGTGTATACATTTATGTTAAAGGTATGTATATATTCTAGTAAAACACAGCAGCTTCTACTTTCCTATATACCTCTTCTCAGCAGCTCTGGGAAAAGGTAAATGTGCCTAAAGGGGCAATCTCTGCTTGATAGCCATCTGTTTAAAACCATCAAATGTATTCTTTATTCCGCTGATTCCTAAAGTATATCCTGAACCCAAATCACAACTTTAGATGTAGACTTGTTTCACTAAAAGGGAACAGTGATATTTGGTCTCATATATGGTTAATATCCACAGTCATGATTGGATGTCAGTGTGATACAGAAGTCCTCTGGGGAAATACCTGGATGGCAAAAGTCTTATTAGACAAAGGACCTTTAAACTCTGTTCCCATTCTAGTAGAAGGAATAGGACCTTTGACCTCTGTTCCCATTCTAGTAAAAGGAATAGGACCTTTGACCTCTGTTCCCATTCATGTAGAAGGAACAGGACCTTTGACCTCTGTTCCCATTCTAGTAGAAGGAATAGGACCTTTGACCTCTGTTCCCATTCTAGTAGAAGGAATAGGACCTTTGACCTCTGTTCCCATTCTAGTAGAAAGAATAGGACCTTTGACCTCTGTTCCCATTCTAGTAAAAGGAATAGGACCTTTGACCTCTGTTCCCATTCTAGTAGAAGGAACAGGACCTTTGACCTCTGTTCCCATTCTAGTAGAAGGAATAGGACCTTTGACCTCTGTTCCCATTCTAGTAGAAGGAATATGACCTTTAACCTCTGTTCCCATTCTAGCAAAAGGAACAGGACCTTTGACCTCTGTTCCCATTCTAGTAGAAGGAAATTGAGTTTTTGTTGCTGTGCCCTCAACTTCTTTTAGTTAGTCCACAAAACAAGATGCACACACACTGCACCAGGATCAGTGGATATGGTTCTGCACCAGGATCAGTGGATATGGTTCTGCACCAGGATCTGGGGATATGGTTCTGCACCAGGATCAGTGGATATGGTTCTGCACCAGGATCAGTGGATATGGTTCTGCACCAGGATCAGTGGATATGGTTCTGCACCAGGATCTGTGAATAAGGTTCTGCACCAGGATCAGTGGATATGGTTCTGCACCAGGATCTGTGAATAAGGTTCTGCATCAGGATCAGTGGATATGGTTCTGCACCAGGATCAGTGGATATGGTTCTGCACCAGGATCTGTGGATATGGTTCTGCACCAGGATCTGTGGATATGGTTCTGCACCAAGATCAGTGGATATGGTTCTGCACCAGGATCTGTGGATATGATTCTGCACCAGGATCTGTGGATATGGTTCTGCACCAGGATCAGTGGATATGGTACTGCACCAGGATCTGTGGATATGGTTCTGCACCAGGATCTGTGAATAAGGTTCTGCATCAGGATCAGTGGATATGGTTCTGCACCAGGATCTGTGGATATGGTTCTGCACCAGGATCAGTGGATATGGTTCTGCACCAGGATCTGTGAATATGGTTCTGCACCAGGATCAGTGGATATCGTTCTGCACCAGGATCAGTGGATATGGTTCTGCACCAGGATCAGTGGATATGGTTCTGCACCAGGATCTGTGGATATGGTTCTGCACCAGGATCTGTGGATATGGTTCTGCACCAGGATCTGTGGATATGGTTCTGCACCAGGATCTGTGGATAAGGTTCTGCACCAGGATCTGTGAATATGGTTCTGCACTAGGATCAGTGGATATCGTTCTGCACCAGGATCAGTGGATATGGTTCTTCACCAGGATCAGTGGATATGGTTCTGCACCAGGATCAGTGGATATGGTTCTGCACCAGGATCTGTGAATATGGTTCTGCACCAGGATATGTGAATATGGTTCTGCACCAGGATCAGTGGATATGGTTCTGCACCAAGATCAGTGGATATGGTTCTGCACCAGGATCTGTGGATATGGTTCTGCACCAGGATCTGTGGATATGGTTCTGCAACAGGATCTGTGGATATGGTTCTGCACCAGGATCTGTGGATATGGTTCTGCACCAGGATCTGTGGATATGGTTCTGCACCAGGATCTGTGAATATGGTTCTGCACCAGGATCTGTGGATATGGTTCTGCACCAAGATCAGTGAATATGGTTCTGCACCAAGATCAGTGGAAATGGTTCTGCAAGTGGATCAGTGAATATGGTTCTGCACCAAGATCAGTGAATATGGTTCTGCACCAAGATCAGTGGAAATGGTTCTGCACCAAGATCAGTGGAAATGGTTCTGCAAATGGATCTGTGGATATGGTTCTGCACCAGGATCTGTGAATATGGTTCTGCACCAGGATCTGACTGTGGATATGGTTCTGCACCAAGATCGGTGAATATGGTTCTGCACCAAGATCTGTGGATATGGTTCTGCACCAGGATCTGTGAATATGGTTCGGCACCAGGATCTGTGGATATGGTTCTGCACCAGGATCAGTGGATATGGTTCTGCACCAGGATCTGTGAATATGGTTCTGCACCAGGATATGTGAATATGGTTCTGCACCAGGATCAGTGGATATGGTTCTGCACCAGGATCTGTGGATATGGTTCTGCACCAGGATCTGTGGATATGGTTCTGCACCAGGATCTGTGGATATGGTTCTGCACCAGGATCTGTGAATATGGTTCTGCACCAGGATCTGTGGATATGGTTCTGCACCAAGATCAGTGAATATGGTTCTGCACCAAGATCAGTGGATATGGTTCTGCAAGTGGATCAGTGAATATGGTTCTGCACCAAGATCAGTGAATATGGTTCTGCACCAAGATCAGTGGAAATGCTTCTGCAAATGGATCTGTGGATATGGTTCTGCACCAGGATCTGTGAATATGGTTCTGCACCAGGATCTGTGGATATGGTTCTGCACCAGGATCTGTGGATATGGTTCTGCACCAAGATCAGTGAATATGGCTCTGCACCAGGATCTGTGGATATGGTTCTGCATCAGGATCTGTGGATATGGTTCTGCACCAGGATCTGTGAATATGGTTCTGCACCAAGATCAGTGAATATGGTTCTGCACCAGGATCAGTGGATATGGTTCTGCACCAAGATCAGTGGATATGGTTCTGCACCAAGATTAGTGAATATGGTTCTGCACCAGGATCTGTGGATATGGTTCTGCACCAGGATCTGTGGATATGTTTCTGCACCAGGATCTGTGAATATGGTTCTGCACCAAGATCAGTGAATATGGTTCTGCACCAAGATCAGTGAATATGGTTCTGCACCAAGATCAGTGGATATGGTTCTGCAAGTGGATCAGTGAATATGGTTCTGCACCAAGATCAGTGAATATGGTTCTGCACCAAGATCAGTGGAAATGGTTCTGCAAATGGATCTGTGGATATGGTTCTGCACCAGGATCTGTGAATATGGTTCTGCACCAGGATCTGTGGATATGGTTCTGCACCAGGATCTGTGGATATGGTTCTGCACCAAGATCAGTGAATATGGCTCTGCACCAGGATCTGTGGATATGG
>CM055731.1:28259728-28329728 GCA_029465975.1 Dallia pectoralis | reverse complement strand
GTGGATGTGTGGGTGGGTGGGTGTTTGGCTGACTGGCTGACTGACTGGCTGGCTGACTGAAGCCATTAAAGCTCCAGGGACGTCCCTTCTGCCTCTGGACTGGGAAAGGCAAGAGAGAGATGAGAACTAAACCATAACAATTAATGAGATGATAAAGTCAATATCACAATTGCACCTGACTGACTGGCTGGCTGGTGACTGACTGGCTGGCTGGTGACTGACAGGCTGGCTGGGTGACTGACAGGCTCGTTGGTTGGCTGGTGACTGACAGGCTGGCTGACTGGTGTGTGTGTCGTTTGTGTCTGTGTGTTCGCATGGGGACCTGATGTCCCCACAAATATCAAACGCTGAATATATATTTCCTCACAAGGTTTATATGGAAACCATCTTGTATTGTGGTTATTACATTGTATTTGTTCACCCATAATTACAGCCACAAACTGCATCAGAAACATAGTCTGAAATGTCCATGCTTTTCTAAGGTATTTGAATAGCTGAATGCAAAGACTGGTTTTTGGATAGTTACGGCGAAGGGCGCAGTCAGAGATTCAACGTTTACATTTGCGGATTGAGCTAATTGCCAATTACTCAAGTTTATAATGCTATCTACAGTTGAGAGCCAGATCTTCTCATCTGACTTGCCGAAGCGAATTCTTCTGCCTTGCCGAAGCGAGTTTCAAGTAAGCAAACATTGGGCCAATATTAAATCATTGTCAACCCTTCCTTTCTTGCTATCCCTGATGTGATCTAGCTAAAGAAACAACAGGCGTTTATTGTTAGCGAAACTTTTTGACCATAGGGCAATTTCCCAATTATTCGTCTGTTCACGATGTCCAAGTGTGGAGAGTTGGGAATGAGGTTTTATACTTCAGAGATGTGGTTGACTTCTATTGTATCCTGGGTGAGTCTGACTCACTAATATGTTTCAGGGAGTTAGAAACATACTGGGAAGCCCTGGTTTAAACCCACCATCAACCTACTGGGATTCATTCTACTGGGATTCAGTCTACTGACCTGACCTGCTGAAACCACACTGACCTGCTGAAACCACCCTGACCTGCTGAAACCACACTGACCTGCTGAAACCACACTGACCTGCTGAAACCACACTGACCTGCTGAAACCACCCTGACCTGCTGAAACCACACTGACAGGCTGAAACCACACTGACCAACTGAAACAACACTGACCTGCTGAAACCACACTGACCTGCTGAAACCACACTGACCTGCTGAAACCACACTGACCTGCTGAAACCACACTGACCAGCTGAAACCACACTGACCAGCTAAAACCACACTGACCTGCTGAAACCACACTGATCTACTGAAACCACACTGATCTACTGAAACCACACTGACCAACTGAAACCACACTGACCTGCTGAAACCACACTGACCTGCTGAAACCAAACTGACCTGCTGAAACCAAACTGACCTGCTGAAACCACCCTGACCTGCTGAAACCACACTGACCTGCTGAAACCACACTGACCTGCTGAAACCAAACTGACCTGCTGAAACCAAACTGACCTGCTGAAACCACCCTGACCTGCTGAAACCACACGGACCTGCTGAAACCACACTGACCTGCTGAAACCACACTGACCTGCTGAAACCACACTGACCTGCTGAAACCACACTGACCAGTTTAAACCACACTGACCTGCTGAAACCACACTGACCTGTTGAAACCACCCTGACCTGCTGAAACCACACTGACAGGCTGAAACCACACTGACCAACTGAAACCACACTGACCTGCTGAAACCACACTGACCTGCTGAAACCACACTGACCAACTGAAACCACACTGACCTGCTGAATCCACACTGACCAACTGAAACCACACTGACCAGCTGAAACCACACTGACCAGCTGAAACCACACTGACCTGCTGAAACCACACTGACCTGCTGAAACCACACTGACCTGCTGAAACCACACTGACCTGCTGAAACCACCTGACCTGCTGAAACCACACGGACCTGCTGAAACCACACTGACCAACTGAAACCACACTGACCTGCTGAAACCACACTGACCTGCTGAAACCACACTGACCAACTGAAACCACACTGACCTGCTGAAACCACACTGACCTGCTGAAACCACACTGACCTGCTGAAACCACACTGTACTGCTGAAACCCCACTGATCAGCTGAAACCACACTGACCAACAGAAACCACACTGACCAACTGAAACCACACTGACCAACTGAAACCACACTGACCAACTGAAACCACACTGACCAACTGAAACCACACTGACCTGCTGAAACCCCACTGATCAGCTGAAACCACACTGACCAACAGAAACCACACTGACCAACTGAAACCACACTGACCAACTGAAACCACACTGACCAACTGAAACCACACTGACCAACTGAAACCACACTGACCTGTTGAAACCACCCTGACCTGCTGAAACCACACTGACAGGCTGAAACCACACTGACCAACTGAAACCACACTGACCTGCTGAAACCACACTGACCTGCTGAAACCACACTGACCAACTGAAACCACACTGACCTGCTGAAACCACACTGACCAACTGAAACCACACTGACCAGCTGAAACCACCCTGACCTGCTGAAACCACACTGACAGGCTGAAACCACACTGACCAACTGAAACCACACTGACCTGCTGAAACCACACTGACCTGCTGAAACCACACTGACCAACTGAAACCACACTGACCTGCTGAAACCACACTGACCAACTGAAACCACACTGACCAGCTGAAACCACACTGATCTACTGAAACCACACTGACCAACTGAAACCACACTGACCTGCTGAAACCACACTGACCTGCTGAAACCACACTGACCAACTGAAACCACACTGACCTGCTGAAACCACACTGACCTGCTGAAACCACACTGACCTGCTGAAACCACACTGACCTGCTGAAACCACACTGACCAACTGAAACCACACTGACCAGCTGAAACCACACTGACCTGCTGAAACCACACTGATCTACTGAAACCACACTGACCAACTGAAACCACACTGACCTGCTGAAACCACACTGACCTGCTGAAACCACACTGACCTGCTGAAACCACACTGACCTGCTGAAACCACACTGTTTATACTAACTTACCTACAACAACGGGAAAATTTTAAATACTGGAGTGTCTGTATTTACAAATGTAGCTGAGCCGTTCCTAGGCAACCTAGAAAGGGCTTTCCTCCATTTCTACCACTGGCTCCCCCCCGGTCCAACCACCCTGTCTAGCAGCTGCTCAGCCTGACCCTAACCCTAACCCAACCTTCAGACATTGGAGGAGCAACCGGTAGCAGGCCAGAGACAAAATGAAGGCTGACAGGACTGGACGGGGTTTGTGTGTGTGTGTGGTTACGTTTTGTGTGTGTGTGTGTGTGTCTGTGTGTTGATGTTGGGAGTTGGAATATAGTATGAAGGGGGGCAGGTGGGCAAAGACATACAGGAGGAGGAGCTTAGACGGTGTTCACATAAAGCCCAAACCAAACAGCTCATCTCTGATCCCAGGATTAGATGGCAATCTGGGTGAGACATCAGCCAATTACAGGCCTAATGAGAAACCATGTGAGGAATGACATCAGTGGCTAGCACAACAAACAGGCTGTTTCAAAAGAAGTGGGAGGGCTGGTCACACTGGAAATAAATCTGCTAGATAGACAGGGATGGAATGGGACTGGGGGCGGGGCAACCTGGGGGGCAGACTGTGCCATTCTCTTCATCCCCTCTAAATCCCACCCGTCTGGATGAATGATTATCAGTGGGCCAGGGGGGCAGAGGTGATGCCTGAGGTAGGAGGTTAGGGTAGGAGGGTAGGGTAGGAGGGTAGGAGGGTAGGGGGTAGGGTAGGAGGTTAGGGTAGGAGAGTAGGATGGTAGGGTAGGAAGGTAGGAGGGTAGGGTAGGAGGGTAGGAGGGTAGGGTAGGAGGTTAGGGTAGGAGGGTAGGAGGGTAGGGTAGGAAGGTAGGAGGGTAGGGTAGGAGGGTAGGGTAGGAGGGTAGGAGGGTAGGGTAGGAAGGTAGGGTGGGAAGGTAGGGTAGGAGGGTAGGGTAGGAGCGTAGGAGGGTAGGGTAGGAGCATAGGGGGATAGAAGGGTAGGAGGGTAGGGTAGGAGGGTAGGAGGGGAGGAGGGTAGGAGGGTAGGGTAGGGTAGGAGGGTAGGGTAGGAGGGTAGGAGGTTAGGGTAGGAGGGTAGGGTAGGAGGATAGTAGGGTAGGATAGGGGGTAGGAGGGTAGGAGGGTAGGGTAGGAAGGTAGGAGGTTAGGGGGTAGGAGGGTAGGAGGGTAGGGTAGGAAGGTAGGAGGGTAGGAGGGTAGGAGGGTAGGGTAGGAGGGTAGGGTAGGAGGGTAGGGTAGGAAGGTAGGGTAGGAAGGTAGGGTAGGAGGTTAGGGTAGGAGGGTAGGGTAGGAGGGTAGGGTAGGAGGGTAGAAGGGTAGGGTAGGAGGTTAGGAGGGTAGGGTTGGAGGGTTGGAGGGTAGGAGGGTAGGGTAGAGGGGTAGGAGTGAGATCAGCTATATGGTATCTATGGTATAGAGACAGGGTATCTCAGGTGAGATCAGCTATATGGTATCTATGGTATAGAGGGCAAACCCTTCACCACTTGACAGGTGGACTTCGTCCGAGTCAAACCCAGGGCTTTGGTTTTTCCAGGAACAGCGAAGCTTTGAAGGACAAAGCGTCAAATACACACACTTTATAAATACGAAAGATCAGGTCATCCTCAGTCGGTACGGTCATTTATTACGGTCATTATTCTCAGTCAATAGATCCACACACACACAGTTCAAGTTCAGTCTAAGGTCAGTATTAGACTTTTGGCATTTATTTAGTCAGCTTATAAAGGTACAGGCTAAGAGCAGTGCTTGCAATACCAGGGCTCGAGTTTGATTTCCGCAGGGGGCACTAATGTAGGAAAAGCTTAAAAATGGATGAAAATCTAACCCAATTTAACTGTTGGGAATTTGTGATATCTTTACACAGACAGACAGGCAGACAGGCAGACAGGCAGACAGGCAGACAGGCAGACAGGCAGACAGGCAGACAGGCAGACAGGCAGACAGGCAGACAGGCACGCGCACGCACGCACGCACGCACGCACGCACGCACACACGCACACACGCACACACACACACACACACACACACACACACACACACACACACACACACACACACACCCCCACAGACACACACAGACGCACGCTGGGGAGAGGGAGGTACAGGGGGGCACGCTGGGGAGAGGGAGGTACTGGGGGGACACGCTGGAGAGAGGGAGGTACTGGGGGGACACGCTGGAGAGAGGGAGGTACAGGGGGGCACTGGAGAGAGGGAGGTACAGGGGGGGAACACGCTGGAGAGAGGGAGGTACGGGGGGCACGCTGGAGAGAGGGAGGTACAGGGGGGGAATGGAGAGAGGGAGGTACAGGGGGGCACGCTGGGGAGAGGGAGGTACAGGGGGGGGCACGCTGGAGAGAGGGAGGTACAGGGGGGGACACGCTGGAGAGAGGGAGGTACAGGGGGGCACGCTGGAGAGAGGGAGGTACAGGGGGGGAATGGAGAGAGGGAGGTACGGGGGGGGGGAATGGAGAGAGGGAGGTACAGGGGGGCACGCTGGGGAGAGGGAGGTACAGGGGGGACACGCTGGAGAGAGGGAGGTACAGGGGGGACACTGGAGAGAGGGAGGTACAGGGGGGGACACGCTGGAGAGAGGGAGGTACAGGGGGGCACTGAAGAGAGGGAGGTACAGGGGGGGGCAGAAAGAGAGAGAAAAAATTAGAACCCTTGGTGCCTGAGGTCCGGGCAAATAAACACTTCCCCTTGGTTCCTCTTGGTTCCCCTTGGTTCTCTCTGTCACAATCGGACTATAAATCTGGTGAACAAATTTGAAGGGGGTCTAGTATTACTAGCGTGACAGAGATCCAGGAAACCTGTTCCATCTGCTACCAATGGAGCTTTTTCCATTAAATGTCCTTTCCAAAAAGTGCATGGCTGAGGAGGAGGTGAGAGAAGGTGATAGGAGGTGATAGGTAAGGAGATGGAGGGAGGAGTGGCAGAGGAGGAGAGAGAAGAGGGGAGAGGAGGTGAGAGGTGAAAGGAGGTGAAAGGAGGTGAAAGGAGGTGATCGGTGAGAAGAGGGAGGAGATAGGAGTGGGAGTGGACGAGAAAGAAGAGAGGAGTGGGAGAAGTGAGAGGAGGTGATATGTGAGGAGGTGTGGAGGTGAGGAGACGGAGGGAGGAGAGAGGAGTGGAAGAGGAGGAGAGAGAAGAGAGGAGGTGATAGGTGAGGAGGTGTGGAGGTGAGGAGACGGATCCGTCACCTGGATGCTGCACATTGGTTGTGGTTGACGAGATTTCCCCTTCCATGTAAAAAGTTCCCAGGAAAAAGCGCCTTTATAAATGTAATAAATTATTATTATTATGATAATGTCTCTGGTATAATGAATTCACTTCAGTATCAGACGTTGGTACAGAGGGGATAATGTCTCTGGTATAATGAATTCACTTCAGTATCAGACGTTGGTACAGAGTGAATAATGTCTCTGGCTGACATGGTTAAGTTGAGGCGTCGTTACAATCTGTGAAACTGAAACTAAACTCAGCAAACACATTTAGGTGGGTTTAGTTAATCTGGTTAATCTGACTGGTGTAAATAGAAACAGTTATTGCTCCACCCTTTAAACCAGAGAACCATCTGCTAGCTCCACCCTTTAAAACAGAGACCCATCTGCTAGCTCCACACTTTAAACCAGAGACCCATCTGCTAGCTCCACCCTTTAAACCAGAGAACCATCTGCTAGCTCCACACTTTAAACCAGAGACCCATCTGCTAGCTCCACCCTTTAAACCAGAGACCCATGTGCTAGCTCCACCCTTTAAACCAGAGACACATGTGCTAGCTCCACCCTTTAAACCAGAGACACATGTGCTAGCTCCACCCTTTAAACCAGAGACCCATGTGCTAGCTCCACCCTTTAAACCAGAGACACATGTGCTAGCTCCACCCTTTAAACCAGAGAACCATGTGCTAGCTCCACCCTTTATACCAGAGACCCATGTGCTAGCTCCACCCTTTATACCAGAGACCCATGTGCTAGCTCCACCCTTTATACCAGAGACCCATGTGCTAGCTCCACCCTTTAAACCAGAGACCCATGTGCTAGCTCCACCCTTTAAACCAGAGACACATGTGCTAGCTCCACCCTTTAAACCAGAGACACATGTGCTAGCTCCACCCTTTAAACCAGAGACCCATGTGCTAGCTCCACCCTTTAAACCAGAGACCCATGTGCTAGCTCCACCCTTTAAACCAGAGACACATGTGCTAGCTCCACCCTTTAAACCAGAGACCCATGTGCTAGCTCCACCCTTTAAACCAGAGACACATGTGCTAGCTCCACCCTTTATACCAGAGACCCATGTGCTAGCTCCACCCTTTAAACCAGAGACCCATGTGCTAGCTCCACCCTTTAAACCAGAGACCCATGTGCTAGCTCCACCCACAGCACCCTAGCAAACCTCCCACCTAAATATATATCAAAGTGGAGTTGTAGTCCCAGAAAAACATCTTATTGTCAATCTGGGGTAATATCTATGACCAAAGATCCCTTCAGCGCACACACACACACACACACACACACCAGAGCTGTAGTACTCGAGACCGGTCTCGAGACCGGTCTCGAGACCACTTTTTTAAGGTCTCGGTCTCGTCTCGGTCTCGGTTACATTTGGACTCGGTCTCGACTCGGTCTCGGACAGTAAGGACTCGTAAATTCTTCCGAGACCAGCCGAGACCAGCGTAGAAATTATCGCCCACAATTTTTTCTAGAAAAATATTTAAGTATGACATGTAGAGGCTGTATTTCCATTGGCTGTATTTCGTCCAGAGTCAGACTGTTTTTTTCTGATGTGGCTTATCCCGCCAATGGCTATGTACTTTTGAAGAAAAGCCCACCCCCAGCGTCGCTAGAGCGTGCACCCATTCACGTAAATACTTCAATCTTAAACATATGCTCGATCATGACTGCACAATCTGCCATTATATTCGTTTTGCCTATATTCAGAACATTGAGCACAAATAAATAATTTGTCCGAAAACACACAGCGGTTAGTAATTAAAATACATATAATGTTGAAAAGCTACAGCCGACGTCCTTCCATGACTTTTCCTAAATACGTGCATTTTACCTTGTCCCGTTTTCAGAATTGCAAAATCACAAACCGAACAATATATAAAACTACTATTTACATGTTTTTTGATACCTAAACTGCCTTCCTGTCGCCAAAATCCCACGCCGCTGGGCGTTGGTACCCTAATTGCGGTACCCAGACACCGATCACACTTCACTGAGCCTATATGGCAATGGTTGAATGGGCGATACACAGACAAATACTACGAGAACACATATAGACAATAGTCTGATTGGCTTGGTTGAACTACAAAAAAAGAGGTACGTTTATAAAGAAATATGTTTCACTAAATAAACAGAACGAATTCCGCCAAATACATACAGCCCCATTCATGTGTCATGCGCCTATTGCACTCAATAATTAATAACGAATGAACCACAGTGTATTCATATAGCCTACAAGAGACTTCAACAAAATATTGTTTTGTATCGAAATTAAACGAATATAAACAATAATTATTAATAGGCTAACTACAAATGGGCGATAAATGAAATTACTCATGCACACAGAAGGACGTGGGACATACATAAGTCCGGGGGGCATACGGCAGAAAGAGCATAAAACTGGACCGGTTATGGTCCGATCTATATGAAACTGAACCCGTTTTGGTCCGATCTTTATTAAACTGGAAGGGTTTTGGTCTGATCTATATGAACACTGTGCGCAGTTCAACCGGGTTAGTTTGCTGCTGTCTCATGTGCACTCGTAACAATAATGAACACTGTGCGTAGTGCAACCGGTTCGTTTGCGTGTCCTGCTCAAGCAGACAAACAACTGAAGCTGCGTGCCTGTGGACGGATAAATAATTATAAATAGATTTGTTTATCGGCCAATCATGCGCAAATAATTTGATTGCAAGTCGCTTGTGATCTAAAATGTGTTAGCATTTACTACATCAACATAGGACATACAGTTTGATGGATTTTCATTTATTCGATTTTTAGAAATTTTAATATCATAGCCTGTGCATTTTAAAATCATGGTTTTATTTTCGTATTTTATGTTTACATAAGACAATAAATAGGCCTAGATACTCTTTTAATAAAATTCATTTAATTCAGGATGACAACACAGTAGATGATCTGATGCTGTTGGTCAAGTGTTTTTTACATTGGTCATTGGACCAAAAACATGTCATATTATTTAGTGTTGATATGACTGGTCTCGGTCTCGGCCCCCTTTGGTATCGGTCTCGTCTCGGTCTCGGCCCCCTTTGGTATCGGTCTCGTCTCGGTCTCGGCCACCTTCGGTCTCGGTCTCGTCTCGGTCTCGGCCCCCTTCGGTCTTGGTCTCGTCTCGGTCTCGGCCCCCTTCGGTCTCGGTCTCGTCTCGGTCTCGCTTTAGGTGGTCTCGAGCACAGCTCTGACACACACACACACACACACACACACACACACACACACACACACACACACACACACACACACACACACACACACACACTCTATATCTCACTGTCCACTTTATCACAGAACACACTTGGTCATGGAGCGGGATAAGAGAGAGAGGTCAGTGTGTCAGCTTAGAACAACAACAGCCAAGGCCCGGGAGAGAACCGGTTCTAGTATGAAAGGAAGACGGAAGAAAGGGATCAGCTTTGAAGTGATGTTGAACTTTAGCAGTCTGGGTTTCTTGTTATTTATTACATTTACATATTAGTATTTTAACAAACCCCCTCCTCCAAAGCGATACACTGTGTTGAACCCAAAACCCTGACAAAACTGTTAAAAGGTTAAACAAAACTGTTTGTTAAAAGGTTAAACTGGAGAAGTATTGTTTTTTTACAGAGAAAATCCTCCTAGCCTTTTTTGGCCTATAAAAACTGAAAATGAAAAAGAATTACATTCATTTTATGTATTTTTATTTCATATTTTGAAAGTTCCACACAGTGACCACACACAGCTACCACACAGTGACCACACACAGCCACCACACAGTGACCACACACAGCTACCACACAGTGACCAAACAGTTACCACACACAGATACCACACACAGTTACCACACACAGATACCACACACAGTGACCACACTCAGCTACCACACAGTGACCACACACAGCTACCACACAGTGACCACACACAGCTACCACACAGTGACCACACACAGCTACCACACAGTGACCACACAGTTACCACACACAGATACCACACACAGCTACCACACAGTGACCACACACAGCTACCACACACAGATACCACACACAGTTACCACATACAGATACCACACACAGTGACCACACTCAGCTACCACACAGTTACCACACACAGATACCACACACAGTTACCACAGACAGTTAGCACACACAGTTAGCACACAGTTACCGGTTATCAGCCAGACCACCACATCAACACCCAGGTATGTCTAAGTGATCCTGCTTTCAAACTAAAACTCTTTCTAGATCTCTCTCCTCATCTCTCTCCTCATCTCTCTCCTCATATCTCTCCTCATATCTCTCCTCATATCTCTCCTCATCTCTCATCATCTCTCCTCATCTCACCTCATCTCTCCACATCTCTCATCATCTCTCATCATCTCTCATCATCTCTCCACATCTCACCTCATCTCTCATCATCTCTCCTCATCTCACCTCATCTCTCCACATCTCTTATCATCTCTCCACATCTCTCATCATCTCTCCACATCTCACCTCATCTCTCATCATCTCTCCTCATCTCACCTCATCTCTCCACATATCTCATCATCTCTCCTCATCTCACCTCATCTCTCCACATCTCTCATCATCTCTCCACATCTCTCATCATCTCTCCACATCTCACCTCATCTCTCATCATCTCTCCTCATCTCATCTCTCATTAGGAAATCAAAACAGGGTGTTTGGAGGCGAATGTGTGTGTGTGTCGTGTGTGAGTGTTGTGTGAGTGTTGTGTGTGTGTCCTGTGTGTGTGTGGGTGTGTCCTGTGTGTGTGTGTCCTGTGTGTGTGGGTGTGTGTGTGTGTGTGTAGTGTGTGAGTGTTGTGTGTGAGTGTGTCATGTGTGTGTGTCATGTGTCTGTGTGTCTGTCCTGTGTGTGTGTCATGTGTCTGTGTGTGTGGTGTGTGTGTTTGTGACATGTGTCTGTGTGTCTGTCCTGTGTGTGTGTGTGTGTCCTGTGTGTGTGTCCTGTGTGTGTGTGTCCTGTGTGTGTGTGTGTCCTGTGTGTGTGTGTGTGTCCTGTGTGTGTGGGTGTCGTGTGTGTGTGTTATCCCCTGGACAAATTGTCCTGACATCTGCAGATCATTACCGGGGTGGGGTGGGGAGGTGAGAGAGGAGAGGAAGAGGTGAGAGAGGAGAAGAAGAGGTGAAGAGGTGAGGGCTGGCTGAGTCAAATACAGGATACTATTTCCCAGTAGTCTGAACACCTCTGGGGGATCCTACTAATGTGTCTGTCTGCCTGCCTGCCTGCCTGCCTGCCTGCCTGTCTGCCTGCCTGTCTGTCTGTCTGTCTGTCTGTCTGTCTGCCTGTCTGCCTGTCTGCATGTCTGCATGTCTGCCTGTTCATCTGTCTGCCTGTCAGTCCGTCTGTCTGACTGTCCGTCCGTCTGTCTGCCTGTCTGTCTGCCTGTCCGTCTGTCTGCATGTCTGCCTGTTTGTCTGCCTGTTTGTCTGCCTGTCTGTCTGTTTGCCTGTCTGCTTGTCTGTCTGTCTGCCTGTCTGTCTGTCTGCCTGTCTACCTGTCTGCCTGTCTGCCTGTCTACCTGTCTGTCTCTGCCCGGGGACTGGGCAATGGTAGTTGCTAGGTCAGTTTGAATGCTGAACTTCCTTCTCACTGGGTGGGGTTGGTCTGAATAAGGGACAGAAATAGCAGATCAGTGTTTAACTGAGTTAACTAATCACAAGTCAATATAGAACAGGTCTAGCCAGAACGACAACAGAGGATCTACCTCTGACAACTGATGATCACACTTCCAACATGGACCTCTGCTAAGCCATCTGAACGGCTGCTTCTGCCGCCAATGAAAACATGTCTCCAGGGTAGAGCCACTAAACAGAATACACGTGAGCTCTAAAATAATATGTCATTTGGGATACAATGAAAACATGTCTCCAGGGTAGAGCCAGGGGTGTGGACGCAGTGTGGGGTGGACGCAGTGTGGGGTGGACGCAGTGTGGGGTGGACGCAGTGTGGGGTGGACGCAGTGTGGGGTGGACGCAGTGTGGGGTGGACGCAGTGTGGGGCGGATGCAGTGTGGGGCGGACGCAGTGTGGGGCGGACGCAGTGTGGGGTGGACGCAGTGTGGGGTGGGCGCAGTGTGGGGTTGACGCAGTGTGGGGTGGACGCAGTGTGGGGTGGATGCAGTGTGAGGAAGCAGGTCTCCACCCATTGGCTGCTCCACTGTACCACAACAGTCTACTGACAATCAGACTTTGAACTCCGCCTCCGGTACCCTTTGAGCCTCTCTTGTCCTTATCAGTCCCAGATAATATCACATTTCTGAAGAAGGTGGTAGCTATCTGGAGTTGGAGATAAGATAAAACACTGGTAATGTCTAAATTAGACAGACAGCTCTCTGCAGCTTCCCGAAGCACAGAGTTGGACAGAAAGACAGATTATAAACAATGACCTTTGTTCTGGACAATCAAGGTAAAATGATAAAACCCACACCCCAATCTAAGCTTCAGGTGATTCCCAAACCATATATCTATCTACTCTATTTACCTCTGTTCACTGGTCAGTCATATTATTTGTGTTCCCTGGTGTTTACTGGTCAGTCATATTATTTGTGTTCACTGGTGTTTACTGGTCAGTCATATTATTTGTGTTCCCTGGTGTTTACTGGTCAGTCATATTATTTGTGTTCACTGGTGTTCACTGGTCAGTCATATTATTTGTGTTCACTGGTGTTTACTGGTCAGTCATATTATTTGTGTTCACTGGTGTTTACTGGTCAGTCATATTATTTGTGTTCACTGGTGTTTACTGGTCAGTCATATTATTTGTGTTCACTGGTGTTTACTGGTCAGTCATATTATTTGTGTTCCCTGGTGTTTACTGGTCAGTCATATTATTTGTGTTCACTGGTGTTTACTGGTCAGTCATATTATTTGTGTTCACTGGTGTTTACTGGTCAGTCATATTATTTGTGTTCACTGGTGTTTACTGGTCAGTCATATTATTTGTGTTCACTGGTGTTTACTGGTCAGTCATATTATTTGTGTTCCCTGGTGTTTACTGGTCAGTCATATTATTTGTGTTCACTGGTCAGTCATATTATTTGTGTTCACTGGTGTTTACTGGTCAGTCATATTATTTGTGTTCCCTGGTCAGTCATATTATTTGTGTTCACTGGTGTTTACTGGTCAGTCATATTATTTGTGTTTACTGGTCAGTCATATTATTTGTGTTCACTGGTGTTTACTGGTCAGTCATATTATTTGTGTTCACTGGTGTTTACTGGTCAGTCATATTATTTGTGTTCACTGGTCAGTCATATTATTTGTGTTCACTGGTGTTTACTGGTCAGTCATATTATTTGTGTTCACTGGTGTTTACTGGTCAGTCATATTATTTGTGTTTACTGGTCAGTCATATTATTTGTGTTCACTGGTGTTTACTGGTCAGTCATATTATTTGTGTTCACTGGTGTTTACTGGTCAGTCATATTATTTGTGTTCACTGGTCAGTCATATTATTTGTGTTCACTGGTGTTTACTGGTCAGTCATATTATTTGTGTTCACTGGTGTTTACTGGTCAGTCATATTATTTGTGTTCACTGGTCAGTCATATTATTTGTGTTCACTGGTGTTTACTGGTCAGTCATATTATTTGTGTTCACTGGTGTTTACTGGTCAGTCATATTATTTGTGTTTACTGGTCAGTCATATTATTTGTGTTCACTGGTGTTTACTGGTCAGTCATATTATTTGTGTTCACTGGTGTTTACTGGTCAGTCATATTATTTGTGTTCACTGGTGTTTACTGGTCAGTCATATTATTTGTGTTCCCTGGTGTTTACTGGTCAGTCATATTATTTGTGTTTACTGGTCAGTCATATTATTTGTGTTTACTGGTCAGTCATATTATGTGTGTTTACTGGTCAGTCATATTATTTGTGTTTACTGGTCAGTCATATTATTTGTGTTTACTGGTCAGTCATATTATTTGTGTTTACTGGTCAGTCATATTATGTGTGTTTACTGGTCAGTCATATTATTTGTGTTCACTGGTGTTTACTGGTCAGTCATATTATTTGTGTTCACTGGTGTTTACTGGTCAGTCATATTATTTGTCTTCACTGGTGTTTACTGGTCAGTCATATTATTTGTGTTCACTGGTGTTTACTGGTCAGTCATATTATTTGTGTTCACTGGTGTTTACTGGTCAGTCATATTATTTGTGTTCCCTGGTGTTTACTGGTCAGTCATATTATTTGTGTTCACTGGTGTTTACTGGTCAGTCATATTATTTGTGTTTACTGGTCAGTCATATTATTTGTGTTTACTGGTGTTTACTGGTCAGTCATATTATTTGTGTTCACTGGTGTTTACTGGTCAGTCATATTATTTGTGTTTACTGGTCAGTCATATTATGTGTGTTTACTGGTCAGTCATATTATGTGTGTTTACTGGTCAGTCATATTATTTGTGTTTACTGGTCAGTCATATTATGTGTGTTTACTGGTCAGTCATATTATGTGTGTTTACTGGTCAGTCATATTATTTGTGTTTACTGGTCAGTCATATTATGTGTGTTTACTGGTCAGTCATATTATGTGTGTTTACTGGTCAGTCATATTATGTGTGTTTACTGGTCAGTCATATTATTTGTGTTTACTGGTCAGTCATATTATTTGTGTTTACTGGTCAGTCATATTATGTGTGTTCCCTGGTGTTTACTGGTCAGTCATATTATTTGTGTTTACTGGTCAGTCATATTATTTGTGTTTACTGGTCAGTCATATTATGTGTGTTTACTGGTCAGTCATATTATTTGTGTTTACTGGTCAGTCATATTATTTGTGTTTACTGGTCAGTCATATTATGTGTGTTCCCTGGTGTTTACTGGTCAGTCATATTATGTGTGTTTACTGGTCAGTCATATTATGTGTGTTCCCTGGTGTTTACTGGTCAGTCATATTATTTGTGTTTACTGGTCAGTCATATTATTTGTGTTTACTGGTCAGTCATATTATTTGTGTTTACTGGTCAGTCATATTATTTGTGTTTACTGGTCAGTCATATTATTTGTGTTTACTGGTCAGTCATATTATGTGTGTTCCTGGTGTTTACTGGTCAGTCATATTATTTGTGTTTACTGGTCAGTCATATTATTTGTGTTTACTGGTCAGTCATATTATGTGTGTTTACTGGTCAGTCATATTATTTGTGTTTACTGGTCAGTCATATTATTTGTGTTTACTGGTCAGTCATATTATTTGTGTTTACTGGTCAGTCATATTATGTGTGTTCCCTGGTGTTTACTGGTCAGTCATATTATTTGTGTTTACTGGTCAGTCATATTATTTGTGTTTACTGGTCAGTCATATTATGTGTGTTCCCTGGTGGTGGAACAAACGGTTAGGGTTAGTTGTGCTACTAAGGATTTTATTTTTTAATGTTTCCCCCTTAAAGATGTCAGTTTGTAATTCACTTGAATTGTTCACCTTATCGGTCACATTAAAGCTGGAAAAAGTACTGGATTTCTAAAATAATCATATCACAAAAACCTGCCTTTTTAGTGGTGTGTATACTTTTTATATCCACTGTATATACAGTATAGTTACATATAATAAAGATGGGAGAGGGAATTTATTCAGTTAAGTAGCAACCAGCAGTGTTTGTTTTTGCTATTAAAATCAACAACAGCAATTCTTAAATATATATGTTTTGGTTAATAATAACAAAATAATTTACCGTTATTCAGAGTCCTTCTGGTTTGTGCTGCCAGGCCTCCCTTCACGAATCAGAGACAAATATTATTGACCCTTCACCTGACTGACAAAGAGAAACCTGTCTCCTTGACTTGTCTCCCTTGTCCATTTTTAACTGTTTTAACAGTTTAAAAAAAGCGATGTTGCTATCTGAATATTGACCTTAATCTCTTCAGATGTGCGTGGGTTTTATTTATAAGTATGTTCACTTGTGGAGTGTGTCTCTGCATTCCCTGCTATGTCTGGATTTGCTCCGGTCACAGAAATCTAAAAGTACTTCCAGAGGAATATGTTTTGAATGGTCCCTAGAACCAATAGGTTGGGTCAAAGCCAAGAAACATGTGGAGAAAGAAAGAAAAGTTTAGAAAGAAAAGTTTAGGCTCACTTAAGCCAAAGCTGTAGCTTAACTCCCATGGTTTTGAAGAGATACTGAGCTCTATTGAAGAGCTGAGCCAAAAGATCTGTATCTAAGCTATGCTGTGTGCTATTCTCCCATATAGCTGATGTCCCTCCCTCTCTAACCTCTCTTTCTCACCCCCCCCCCCCCCCGACTCCACACACACACACACACACACGCACAGTTTATTGTAAGCAAAGATCTGCAGCAGCTGGCACTGAGAGGTCCAAGTAAGGAACTATCTTATCTCACATCAGCTATAAATATTTGACAGAGAACGAAGAGAAAGAAGAGGATGAGAAAGGAGGGTAAGAAAAATAAAGAGAGTGAAAAAGGTGGGAAGATGGAGGGAGGAAGAGAAGGGAAGAGTTTAACTCTGCTCAGTTTCTGCTCTTCAAAAAAGATGAGCTTTATAGTGAACAAACTCTCACAACGTCCCTAATCAAGCAAAAAATACACATCATAACTATGCCCACACGTCATAACTCCGCCCACACGTCATAACTCCGCCCACACGTCATAACTCACAGCGCCTCAGAACACTTTCCAAATAGTGAAAGTTATTTGAATAGTCGAAAAAAGGAAAGTAATTACAGCGGGCATTTGAACACTGCATTAAAATGTAAGTAGATTAGGTTACTTTATAATGGATTAATATAATTTAGTTTATAATGAAGTCATCTCATCAAGTTTATAATGCAGTCATCTCATCTAGTTTATAATGGAGTCATCAAATCCAGTGTATAATGGAGTCATCACATCCAGTTTATAATGGAGTCATCACATCTAGTTTATAATGGAGTCATCTCATCTAGTTTATAATGGAGTTATCTCATCTAGTTTATAATGGAGTCATCCCATCCAGTTTATAATGGAGTCATCACATCTAGTTTATAATGGAGTCATCACATCTAGTTTATAATGGAGTCATCACATCTAGTTTATAAGGGAGTCATCACATCCAGTTTATAATGGAGTCATCACATCCAGTTTATAATGGAGTCATCACATCTAGTTTATAATGGAGTCATCTAGTTTATAATGGAGTCATCACATCTAGTTTATAATGGAGTCATCACATCCAGTTTATAATGGAGTCATCACATCCAGTTTATAATGGTGTCATCACATCCAGTTTATAATGGAGTCATCACATCCAGTTTATAATGGAGTCATCATCCAGTTTATAATGGAGTCATCACATCCAGTTTATAATGGAGTCATCATCACATCCAGTTTGTAATGGTATCATCACATCCAGTTTATAATGGAGTCATCACATCCAGTTTATAATGGAGTCATCACATCCAGTTTATAATGGAGTCATCACATCCAGTTTATAATGGAGTCATCACATCCAGTTTATAATGGAGTCATCACATCCAGTTTATAATGGAGTCATCACATCCAGTTTATAATGGAGTCATCAGTTTATAATGGAGTCATCATCCAGTTTATAATGGAGTCATCAGTTTATAATGGAGTCATCACATCCAGTTTATAATGGAGTCATCACATCCAGTTTATAATATCAATCCAGTTTATAAGTCATCAGTTTAGTTTATAATGGAGTCATCATCCAGTTTATAATGGAGTCATCATCAGTCATCATCACATCATCCAGTTTATAATGGAGTCATCACATCCAGTTTATAATGGAGTCATCACATCCAGTTTATAATGGAGTCATCACATCCAGTTTATAATGGAGTCATCATCACATCCAGTTTATAATGGTATCATCACATCCAGTTTGTAATGGTATCATCACATCCAGTTTATAATGGAGTCATCACATCCAGTTTATAATGGAGTCATCATCACATCCAGTTTTATAATGGAGTCAGTCATCACATCCAGTTTATAATCCAGGAGTCATCATCAGTTTATAATGGAGTCATCCAGTTTGTTTATAATCATCACGTCCAGTTTATAATAGGTCATCATCAGTTTATAATGGAGTCATCACATCCAGTTTATAATAGAGTCATCATCACATCCAGTTTGTAATGGTATCATCACATCCAGTTTATAATGGAGTATCATCACATCCAGAGTCATCACATCCAGTTTATAATTCTAGTTTATAATGGAGTCATCTCATCCAGTTTATAATGGAATCACATCCAGTTTATAATGGAGTCATCTCATCCAGTTTGGAGTCATCACATCCAATGGAGTCATCATCCTGTTTGTAATGGTGTTACATCCAGTTTATAATGGAGTCATCTCATCCAGTTTATAATGGAGTCATCAAATCCAGTTTATAATGGAGTCATCATCACATCCAGTTTGTAATGGTATCATCACATCCAGTTTATAATGGAGTCATCACATCCAGGCGGATACCAGGCAGATACCAGGAGGATACCAGGAGGATACCAGGCAGATACCAGGAGGATACCAGGAGGGTACCAGGAGGATACCAGGCAGATACCAGGAGGATACCAGGAGGATACCAGGCAGATACCAGGCAGATACCAGGAGGATACCAGGAGGATACCAGGCAGATACCAGGAGGATACCAGGAGGATACCAGGAGGATACCAGGAGGATACCAGGCAGATACCAGGAGGATACCAGGAGGATACCAGGCAGATACCAGGAGGATACCAGGCGAATACCAGGAGGATACCAGGTGGATACCAGGCAGAAGTGCACTATTCTGAGCTGGAACCCTGTAAGGTGGACAAGGCTGCTATCTGATCTAGGGTTAGGGTTAGAGTTAGGGCACGCCTATTGTCTCCTGATGGCTCTGCCTTTACTGACCCAACCTCTTGGTTTTACGCCCTAAATGCTAACCCCTAATCTCTATCTACAAATGCCATTACATTATGCAACAGGGCCATTAAACGCAGGATTATAAACTACCGTTTATTCCAGGTCATAAAGAAAGGTGTGTTTCCTAGCCTGTTTTATAAGATTGTCTGTAAAAAAGATCCAATGTAAATGTTATTCAGTTAAACAACGAAGGCAAGAACCTGGTTGTGAAGTTCAGTAAACTGTGTCAATGTTCCCATGACAACAGTAGGACAGGAAGTCTGACATGTACAGTCATCAGAGACGCATGTTTAGGATTCATACCACAACAGGTAGAGATTTAGAAACATGCGTGTTCCCAGACGTGTGTGTGTGTGTGTGTGTGTGTCAGCACATTCCTTCCAGGAATGTTATGCAGGTGCATGTTTACAGTGTGTGTGTGTGTGTGTGTGTGTGTGTGTGTGTGTGTGTTTTCTAGGAAGTTATCACAACAAGCATTTTAATAGGTGAAATAAAATAGTTTAACTTGGCTCTGCTTCTGTTTTGAAAGGCTTGACAGACATTCCTCATTAGAAAAAAAATATTATCAATTTGAACAGCCATCAATTAACTGATGCACAGCAGACAGAGACACCACACACACAGAGAGAGAGGCACCACACACACAGATAGAGAGACACCACACACACAGATAGAGAGACACCACACACAGGGAGAGACAGAGACACCACACACACAGAGAGAGACAGAGACACCACACACAGAGAGAGACAGAGACACCACACACACAGAGAGAGATACAGAGACACCACATACAGAGAGAGAGACAGAGACACACACACACAGAGAGAGACAGAGACACCACACACAGAGAGAGAGACAGAGACACCACACACACAGAGAGAGACAGAGACACCACACACAGAGAGAGAGACAGAGACACCACACACACAGAGAGAGACAGAGACACCACACAGAGAGAGAGAGAGAGACAGAGACACCACACACAGAGAGAGACAGAGACACCACACACAGAGAGAGAGAGACAGAGACACCACACACACAGGGAGAGACAGAGACACCACACACAGAGGGAGAGACAGAGACACCACACACACAGGGAGAGACAGAGACACCACACACAGAGGGAGAGACAGAGACACCACACACACAGAGAGAGAGACAGAGACACCACACACACAGAGAGAGAGACAGAGACACCACACACACAGGGAGAGACAGAGACACCACACACAGAGAGAGACAGAGACACCACACACACACACAGAGAGACAGAGACACCACACACACAGGGAGACAGAGACACCACACACACAAAGACAGAGACACCACACACACACAGAGAGAGACAGAGACACCACACACAGAGAGAGACAAAGACACCACACACACAGAGAGAAACAGAGACACCACACACACAGAGAGAGACAGAAACACCACACACAGAGAGAGACAGAGACACCACACACACAGAGAGAGACAGAGACACCACACACACAAAGAGTGACAGAGACACCACACACACAGAGAGAGACAGAGACACCACACACACAGAGAGAGACAGAGACACCACACACAGAGAGAGAGACAGAGACACCACACACACAGAGAGAGACAGAGACACCACACACACAGAGAGAGACAGAAACACCACACACACAGAGAGAGAGACAGAGACATCACACACACAGAGAGAGACAGAGACACCACACACACAGAGAGAGACAGAAACACCACACACACAGAGAGAGACAGAAACACCACACACACAGAGAGAGACAGAGACACCACACACACAGAGAGAGACAGAAACACCACACACACAGAGAGAGACAGAAACACCACACACACAGAGAGAGAGACAGAGACATCACACACACAGAGAGAGACAGAGACACCACACACAGAGAGACCACACACACACACACACACACACACACACACACACACACACACACACACACACACACACACACACACACACACACACACACACACACACACACACACAGACACACACACACTCACACAGACACACAGAATGCTACACACAGCAACTTGGATCTGGCTTCAAAGAACTGGGCTAAACAGTTGCAGAAAGAAAGACATTCTTTAGGAATGATGATTGTTTCAGAGAAAGCAAGGGAGAGGGGGGGGCAAATGAAGAAGAGTATGACCTCAGAAGAGAGAGAGAACCTGTTGACTGTAGACCGAGCTAACATAAAAGGAAATATCCCTGTTCGTGTGTGTGTGTGTGTGTGTGTGTGTGTGTGGTTCAATACTATTAAGTTACAATGTTATCTGATGAAACTATTAATTTAATCCTTCTTCCTGTGTGTGTGTGTGTGTGTGTGTGTGTGTGTGTGTGTGTGTGTGTGTGTGTTTGTGTGTGTGTGTGTGTGTGTGTGTGTGTTTGTTTGTGTGGGTGTGTGTATATGTGTGTGTCTGTTCGTGTTTGTGTTTGTGATGTCTGTGTGTGTGTGTGTGTGTGTGTGTGTGTGTGTGTGTGTGTGTGTGTGTGTGTGTGTGTGTGTGTGTGTGTGTGTGTGTGTGTTTGTTTGTGTGGGTGTGTGTATATGTGTGTGTCTGTTCGTGTTTGTGTTTGTGATGTCTGTGTGTATGTGTGTGTGTGTGTGTGTGTGTGTGTGTGTTTGTGTGTGTGTGTGTGTGTGTTTGTGTGTGTGTGTGTGTGCGTGTGTTGTTTGTGTGTGTGTTAAGGATAACTCACCACAGGTCAGCTGCATTCAAACAGGTCCAGATGACCTGATCCACATAACACAGCTGCTCCTGGTGCTGGGAGGAGAAGGCAGGAGAAGTGAGGAGGAGAAGAAGGGAGGAGAAGAAGGGAGGAGAAGTGAGGAGGAGAAGAAGGGAGGAGATACATACGTATTACAAGAAGCTTGTTACCAACACTGAAAAACTTCACATCTCCACTCCTTCTGTTCTACTTTCCACTCCTCCTCTCTCCTTTCTCCTTCTGTTCTACTTTCTACTCCTCCTCTCTCCTTTCTCCTTCCGTTCTACTTTCTATTCATACTCTCCCCCTGTTTCCTTTTATTCTTTTGACTCCTCCTCTCCTCCTCTCCTCCGCTTTCCTTTTGTTCTTTCTACACCTCCTCACCTCCTTTCTCCTCTTTCCTTTTGTTCTTTCTACACCTCCTTTCTCCTCTCCTCCGCTTTCCTTTTGTTCTTTCTACACCTCCTCACCTCCTTTCTCGTCTTTCCTTTTGTTCTTTCTACACCTCCTCACCTCCTTTCTCCTCTTTACTTTTGTTCTTTCTCCTCATCTTCTATTGCTTAATCATGATTTGAAATGCCCTCAGTAGTTCCCTTCAACCTACATAACTTAAACTAATGAAGTTTAGATAGAGATACCATCAATGTGAATATGATGTTTAGATAGAGATACCATCAATATGAATATGATGTTTAGATAGAGATACCATCAATGTGAATATGATGTTTAGTTAGAGATACCATCAATATGAATATGATGTTTAGATAGAGATACCATCAATATGAATATGATGTATAGATAGAGATACCATCAATGTGAATATGATGTTTAGATAGAGATACCATCAATATGAATAGGATGTTTAGATAGAGATACCATCAATGTGAATATGATGTTTAGATAGAGATACCATCAATATGAATATGATGTTTGATAGAGATACCATCAATATGAATATGATGTTTAGATAGAGATACCATCAATATGAATATGATGTTTAGATAGAGATACCATCAATGTGAATATGGTGTTTAGTTAGAGATACCATCAATATAAATATGACGTTTAGATAGAGATACCATCAATATGAATATGATGTTTAGATAGAGATACCATCAATGTGAATATGATGTTTAGATAGAGATACCATCAATATTAATATGATGTTTAGATAGAGATACCATCAATGTGAATATGGTGTTTAGTTAGAGATACCATCAATATGAATATGATGTTTAGATAGAGATACCATCAATATGAATATGATGTTTAGATAGAGATACCATCAATGTGAATGTGATGTTTGGATAGAGATACCATCAATGTGAATATGGTGTTTAGTTAGAGATACCATCAATATGAATATGATGTTAAGATAGAGATACCATCAAAATGAATATGATGTTTAGATTGAGATACCATCAATATGAATATGATGTATAGATAGAGATACCATCAATATGAATATGATGTTTAGTTAGAGATACCATCAATATGAATAGGATGTTTAGATAGAGATACCATCAATGTGAATATGGTGTTTAGTTAGAGATACCATCAATATGAATATGATGTTTAGATAGAGATACCATCAATATGAATATAATGTTTTGTTAGAGATACCATCAATATGAATATGATGTTTAGATAGAGATACCATCAATTTGAATATGGTATTTAGTTAGAGATACCATCAATATGAATATGATGTTTAGATAGAGTTACCATCAATATGAATATGATGTTTAGATAGAGATACCATCAATGTGAATGTGATGTTTAGATAGAGATACCATCAATATGAATATGATGTTTAGATAGAGATACCATCAATGTGAATATGATGTTTAGTTAGAGATACCATCAATATGAATATGATGTTTAGATAGAGATACCATCAATATGAATATGATGATTAGATAGAGATACCATCAATATGAATATGATGTTTAGATAGAGATACCATCAATGTGAATGTGATGTTTAGATAGAGATACCATCAATATGAATATGATGTTTAGATAGAGATACCATCAATGTGAATATGATGTTTAGATAGAGGTACTATCAATGTGAATATGATGTTTAGATAGAGATACCATCAATATGAATATGATGTTTGATAGAGATACCATCAATGTGAATATGGTGTTTAGATAGAGATACAATCAATGTGAATATGATGTTTAGTTAGAGATACCATCAATATGAATATGATGTTTAGATAGAGATACCATCAATGTGAAGTTTAGATAGAGATACCATCAATATGAATATGATGTTTAGATAGAGATACCATCAATATGAGTATGATGTATAGATAGAGATACCATCAATATGAATATGATGTTTAGTTAGAGATACCATCAATATGAATATGATGTTTAGGTAGAGATACCATCAATATGAATATGATGTTTAGATAGAGATACCATCAATATGAATATGATGTATAGATAGAGATACCATCAATATGAATATGATGTTTAGTTAGAGATACCATCAATATGAATAGGATGTTTAGGTAGAGATACCATCAATATGAATATGATGTTTAGATAGAGATACCATCAATATGAATATAATGTTTTGTTAGAGATACCATCAATATGATGTTTAGATAGAGATACCATCAATGTGAATATGATGTTTAGTTAGAGATACCATCAATATGAATATGATGTTTAGATAGAGATACCATCAATGTGAATATTTGTTTAGATAGAGATACCATCAATATTTATATGATGTTTAGATAGAGATACCATCAATGTGAATATGGTGTTTAGTTAGAGATACCATCAATATGAATATGATGTTTAGATAGAGATACCATCAATTTGAATATGGTGTTTAGTTAGAGATACCATCAATATGAATATGATGTCTAGATAGAGTTACCATCAATATGAATATGATGTTTAGATAGAGATACCATCAATGTGAATGTGATGTTTGGATAGAGATACCATCAATATGAATATGATGTTTAGATAGAGATACCATCAATGTGAATATGATGTTTAGATAGAGATACCATCAATATGAATATGATGTTTAGTTAGAGATACCATGAATATGAGTATGATGTTTAGATAGAGATACCATCAATGTGAATATGATGTTTAGTTAGAGATACCATGAATATGAATATGATGTTTAGATAGAGATACCATCAATGTGAATATGATGTTTAGTTAGAGATACCATCAACACAAATATGATGTTTAGATAGATACCATCAATGTGAATATGGTGTTTAGTTAGAGATACCATCAATGTGAATATGATGTTTAGTTAGAGATACCATCAATATGAATATGATGTTTAGATAGAGATACCACCACGTTCATCTAGTCCAAATACACACACTTCCACCACGTTCATCTAGTCCAAATACACACACTTCCACCATGTTCATCTAGTCCAAATACACACACTTCCACCACGTTCATCTAGTCCAAATACACACACTTCCACCATGTTCATCTAGTCCAAATACACACACTTCCACCACGTTCATCTAGTCCAAATACACACACTTCCACCATGTTCATCTAGTCCAAATACACACACTTCCACCATGTTCATCTAGTCCAAATACACACACTTCCACCACGTTCATCTAGTCCAAATACACACACTTCCACCATGTTCATCTAGTCCAAATACACACACTTCCACCACGTTCATCTAGTCCAAATAGACACACTTCCACCATGTTCATCTAGTCCAAATACACACACTTCCACCACGTTCATCTAGTCCAAATACACACACTTCCACCATGTTCATCTAGTCCAAATACACACACTTCCACCATGTTCATCTAGTCCAAATACACACACTTCCACCACGTTCATCTAGTCCAAATACACACACTTCCACCACGTTCATCTAGTCCAAATACACACACTTCCACCACGTTCATCTAGTCCAAATACACACACTTCCACCATGTTCATCTAGTCCAAATACACACACTTCCACCATGTTCATCTAGTCCAAATACACACACTTCCACCATGTTCATCTAGTCCAAATACACACACTTCCACCACGTTCATCTAGTCCAAATACACACACTTCCACCACGTTCATCTAGTCCAAATACACACACTTCCACCACGTTCATCTAGTCCAAATACACACACTTCCACCACGTTCATCTAGTCCAAATACACACACTTCCACCACGTTCATCTAGTCCAAATACACACACTTCCACCATGTTCATCTAGTCCAAATACACACACTTCCACCATGTTCATCTAGTCCAAATACACACACTTCCACCACGTTCATCTAGTCCAAATACACACACTTCCACCACGTTCATCTAGTCCAAATACACACACTTCCACCACGTTCATCTAGTCCAAATACACACACTTCCACCACGTTCATCTAGTCCAAATACACACACTTCCACCACGTTCATCTAGTCCAAATACACACACTTCCACCACGTTCATCTAGTCCAAATACACACACTTCCACACACTTCACTTCCACCACGTTCATCTAGTCCAAATACACACACTTCCACCACGTTCATCTAGTCCAAATACACACACTTCCACCACGTTCATCTAGTCCAAATACACACACTTCCACCACGTTCATCTAGTCCAAATACACACACTTCCACCACGTTCATCTAGTCCAAATACACACACTTCCACCACGTTCATCTAGTCCAAATACACACACTTCCACCACGTTCATCTAGTCCAAATACACACACTTCCACCACGTTCATCTAGTCCAAATACACACACTTCCACCACGTTCATCTAGTCCAAATACACACACTTCCACCACGTTCATCTAGTCCAAATACACACACTTCCACCACGTTCATCTAGTCCAAATACACACACTTCCACCACGTTCATCTAGTCCAAATACACACACTTCCACCACGTTCATCTAGTCCAAATACACACACTTCCACCACGTTCATCTAGTCCAAAAATCCACCACGTTCACTAGTCCACCACGTTCACCACGTTCATCTAGTCCAAATACACACACTTCCACCACGTTCATCTAGTCCAAATACACACACTTCCACCATGTTCATCTAGTCCAAATACACACACTTCCACCACGTTCATCTAGTCCAAATACACACACTTCCACCACGTTCATCTAGTCCAAATACACACACTTCCACCACGTTCATCTAGTCCAAATACACACACTTCCACCACGTTCATCTAGTCCAAATACACACACTTCCACCATCTATTCTAGTAATACATCTCACTGTCCAAGGTTAACAAAGCAGCCCTGTGTATTTTGGCAGGTGGGATTCATTCTGCATTTAGATGGAGTGATTCAGAGACCAGCACTGTTTTCTCTCCTCACTATGACAGAGTGAAGATGACAATATATAAGAGTAGTTGGCGAGATAAGAGGAGAGGCAGAGAGGAGATGAGAGGAGAGAACTGGGGAGGAGATGTGAGAAGCCATGAGAGAGATACAAGAGAGGAGGAAATAAAAGAGGAGACACCAGATGCTGATAACATCATCTTGGAACCAGTTGCAAATGCAGCGGAAACTAGATAATTTAATCTAGATCGGAGGGCTACTGACCACAGAATGAATATGTTAAGAACCAGTGTTTTAAGCTCTTATTTACTTTAATTAGTTTGACTTCTATGCTTAGTAACTATATCTGCTGCTCTGTTGGTTTGTGCTCTACACACCAATAGAGCACAAACCAACAGAGCACAAACCAATAGAGCACACACCAACAGAGCACAAACCAATAGAGTCCAAACCAACAGAGCACAAACCAATAAAGCACACACCAATAGAGTCCAAACCAACAGAGCACAAACCAATAGAGCACAAACCAACAGAGCACAAACCAATAGAGTCCAAACCAACAGAGCACAAACCAATAGAGCACAAACCAATAGAGTCCAAACCAACAGAGCACAAACCAATAGAGCACACACCAATAGAGTCCAAACCAACAGAGCACAAACCAATAGAGCACAAACCAATAGAGCACAAACCAACAGAGCACAAACCAACAGAGCACAAACCAATAGAGCACACACCAATAGAGTCCAAACCAACAGAGCACAAACCAATAGATCCCAAACCAACAGAGCACAAACCAATAGAGCACACACCAATAGAGTCCAAACCAATAGAGCACAAACCAATAGAGTCCAAACCAACAGAGCACAAACCAATAGAGCACAAACCAACAGAGCACAAACCAATAGAGTCCAAACCAACAGAGCACAAATCAATAGAGCACAAACCAATAGAGTCCAAACCAACAGAGCACAAACCAATAGAGCACACACCAATAGAGTCCAAACCAACAGAGCACAAACCAATAGAGCACAAACCAATAGAGCACAAACCAACAGAGCACAAACCAATAGAGTCCAAACCAACAGAGCACAAACCAATAGAGCACACACCAATAGAGTCCAAACCAACAGAGCACAAACCAATAGAGCACAAACCAATAGAGTCCAAACCAACAGAGCACAAACCAATAGAGCACAAACCAATAGAGTCCAAACCAACAGAGCACAAACCAATAGAGCACACACCAATAGAGTCCAAACCAACAGAGCACAAACCAATAGAGCACAAACCAACAGAGCACAAACCAACCGAGCACAAACCAATAGAGCACAAACCAATAGAGCACAAACCAATAAAGTCCAAACCAATAGAGTCCAAACCAATAGAGCACACACCAATAGAGCACAAACCAATAGAGCACAAACCAGACAAACAGAGCACAAACCAACAGAGCACAAACCAACAGAGCACACACCAATAGAGCACACACCAATAGAGCACACACCAATAGAGCACAAACCAACAGAGCACAAACCAATAGAGTCCAAACCAATAGAGCACAAACCAATAGAGCACACACCAACAGAGTCCAAACCAATAGAGCACACACCAATAGAGCACAAACCAATAGAGCACACACCAATAGAGCACAAACCAATTGAGCACAAACCAGACAAACAGAGCATAGACAACTATTTGAAAACTCGTATTTGTCTCTTTATTCGTCCTTGCCTTTATTACATTAATTGTAAATATGAGCTAATTTTCACGTTTCTGTACATAATCTATAATATAACATTCAAAATTCCATTATCTTTTTTATATGTGTGTAATTTCTACTTAAAGTTGTAATTTGTTTATTTTATTTTCATATTCACTTTTGTTTTCTTATATATGGCATCGTAGGCTGAAATCCCATGGCAATAAAATTCCAGAGAGAGAGAGAGAGAGAGTCCAAACCAACAGAGCACAAACCAATAGAGCACAAACCAACAGAGCACAAACCAATAGAGTCCAAACCAACAGAGCACAAACCAATAGAGCACACACCAATAGAGTCCAAACCAACAGAGCACAAACCAATAGATCCCAAACCAACAGAGCACAAACCAATAGAGCACACACCAATAGAGTCCAAACCAATAGAGCACAAACCAATAGAGTCCAAACCAACAGAGCACAAACCAATAGAGCACAAACCAACAGAGCACAAACCAATAGAGTCCAAACCAACAGAGCACAAATCAATAGAGCACAAACCAATAGAGTCCAAACCAACAGAGCACAAACCAATAGAGCACACACCAATAGAGTCCAAACCAACAGAGCACAAACCAATAGAGCACAAACCAACAGAGCACAAACCAATAGAGTCCAAACCAACAGAGCACAAACCAGACAAACAGAGCATAGACAACTATTTGAAAACTCGTATTTGTCTCTTTATTCGTCCTTGCCTTTATTACATTAATTGTAAATATGAGCTAATTTTCACGTTTCTGTACATAATCTATAATATAACATTCAAAATTCCATTATCTTTTTTATATGTGTGTAATTTCTACTTAAAGTTGTAATTTGTTTATTTTATTTTCATATTCACTTTTGTTTTCTTATATATGGCATCGTAGGCTGAAATCCCATGGCAATAAAATTCCAGAGAGAGAGAGAGAGAGAGAGAGAGAGAGAGAGAGAGAGAGAGAGATAGAGAGAGAGAGACAGAGAGAGAGAGAGAGAGAGAGAGAGAGGAAAGATTATCATGTTGACATTTACTCTGCTATTTCCACCATTTATACATCTTGAGAGGGAAGTCATGTAACACACGTATTAATCCACATCAGAAACAGCCTGCTGGCAGCCAGAGCCAGAATAGCCTGAAGCTAAAGCAGCAATGGATACGCTGTCGGTTCCACAATGTGTTCCTTCATGACAGAAACCCGGCTCAGCACTGATACCACAGGCCCTCTGCCCTGTCCAGAGCAAACACCAGGTCTGGACTCCAAGTCCCTGCTGATTGGAGACGTGGAGTGAATGTGATCCAAACTAGCAGAGGGAGGGAACATGACTGTGGCTCTGTCTGTGGGATTGCATTGTGTGTGTGTGTGTGTGTGTGTGTGTGTGTGTGTGTGTGTGTGTGTGTGTGTGTGTGTGTGTGTGTGTGTGTGTGTGTGTGTGTGTGTGTGTGTGTGTGTGTTCACACATGTAAAACTCTTCATAGGTGAGTCAAGTGGACCAGTCGATCATATTTCTAAGATGTTTTTCCCACAATGTCCAAACATAACGTTGGGGTTTAAATCCATCAACAGAACCGGGTGATGACATGTTATGATGACTGCTGGACCTGAGGGTTTTATTGAACAGGACCGGACCAGTTAAACTCAATCAACTGAACATACGGCTGAACACACACAGAGCGTTCTGTCAGTTAGAGGAACAGGGGTCGGTCAGAGAACAAGCTATCTATTAGAAAGGTTCATAGAGATAAGGACAGGACCAGAGACTAGTGGAAGTACTAGTGGAAGTACTAGTGGAAGTACTAGTGGAAGTACTAGTGGAAGTACTAGTGGAAGTACTAGTGGAAGTACTAGTGGAAATAGTAGTGGAAGTACTAGTGGAAATAGTAGTGGAAGTACTAGTGGAAGTACTAGTGGAAGTACTAGTGGAAGTACTAGTGGAAGTAGTAGTGGAAGTACTAGTGGAAGTACTAGTGGAAATAGTAGTGGAAGTACTAGTGGAAGTACTAGTGGAAGTACTAGTGGAAGTACTAGTGGAAGTAGTAGTGGAAGTACTAGTTAAATTGTGGTAATGGAAGTACTAGTGGAAGTAGTAGTGGAAATAGTAGTGGAAGTACTAGTGGAAGTAGTAGTGGAAATAGTAGTGGAAGTACTAGTGGAAGTACTAGTGGAAATAGTAGTGGAAGTACTAGTGGAAGTACTAGTGGAAGTAGTAGTGGAAGTACTAGTGGAAGTACTAGTGGAAATAGTAGTGGAAGTACTAGTGGAAGTACTAGTGGAAGTACTAGTGGAAGTACTAGTGGAAGTAGTAGTGGAAGTACTAGTTAAATTGTGGTAATGGAAGTACTAGTGGAAGTAGTAGTGGAAATAGTAGTGGAAGTACTAGTGGAAGTAGTAGTGGAAATAGTAGTGGAAGTACTAGTGGAAGTACTAGTGGAAATAGTAGTGGAAGTACTAGTGGAAGTACTAGTGGAAGTAGTAGTGGAAGTAGTAGTGGAAGTACTAGTGGAGCTAGTAGTGGAAGTAGTAGTGGAAGTAGTAATGGAAGTAGTATAGTAGTAGTAGTAGTGGAAGTAGTAGTGGAAGTAGTAGTGGAAGTAGTATAGTAGTAGTAGTAGTGGAAGTAGTAGTGGAAGTAGTAGTGGAAGTAGTACAGTAGTAGTAGTAGTAGTGGAAGTAGTAGTGGAAGTAGTAGTGGAAGTAGTATAGTACTAGTAGTGGAAGTAGTAGTGGAAGTAGTATAGTAGTAGTAGTAGTGGAAGTAGTAGTGGAAGTAGTATAGTAGTAGTAGTAGTAGTAGTAGTAGTAGTAGTAGTAGTAGTAGTAGTAGTAGTAGTAGTAGTAGTAGTAGTAGTAGTAGTAGGGGGAACAGAGGGAAAGCAGACTTCTTTTTGCAAAAACTTCATTTCTAAATGAAACCATGCAGCCACCACATTAATGGGATCTCGTTCCTCTGACAACCACTGGTATGTGGATAAGTTGCCGGTGTTTTTCATTAGATTTCTCAATTTTTTCAGTTGATTTGGCAAATTAACTTACAACAGGCCGAGTACAAGATGCTCCGGGAAAAAAGCATGGAAGCAAATTTTATTTATACAAAACACTCACCGGAGCGGTTTACTTCATATGATCTAATAAAACTGTATATATCGGAGAAAATGTGTGTGTGTAAATAGCAGTGTGTGTGTGTGCATGGATGTGTGTGTGTGTGTGTGTGTGTGTGTGTGTGTGTGGGTGTGTAAATAGCAGTGTGTGCATGGGTGTGTGTGTGTGGGTGTGTGTGTGTGGGTGTGTGTGTGTGTGTGTGTGTGTGTGTGTGTGTGTGTAAATAGCAGTGTGTGCATGGGTGTGTTTGTGTAAATAGCAGTGTGTGTGTGTGTGTGTGTGTGTGTGTGTGTGTGTGTGTGTGTGTGTGTGTGTGTAAATAGCAGTGTGTGCATGGGTGTGTGTGTGTAAATAGCAGTGTGTGCATGGATGTGTGTGTGTGTGTGTGTAAATAGCAGTGTGTGCATGGATGTGTGTGTGTGTGTGTGTGTGTGTGTGTGTGTGTGTGTGTGTGTGTAAATAGCAGTGTGTGCATGGATGTGTGTGTGTAAATAGCAGTGTGTGCATGTATGTGTGTGTGTGTGTGTAAATAGCAGTGTGTGCATGCATATGTGTGTGTGTGTGTGTGTGTGTGTAAATAGCAGTGTGTGCATGGATGTGTCTCTATTACCGGGCTCTATAAACAGGTCTCTATGACCTGGTCTCTATGACCGGGTCTCTACGACCGGGTCTCCATGAACTGGTCGGTATAACCGGGTTTCTATAACCGGGTCTCTATGACCTGGTCTTTAAAACCGGGTCTCTATAACCGGGTCTCTATAACCGGGTCTCTATAACCGGGTCTCTATAACCGGGTCTCTATAACGGGGTCTCTATGACCTGGTCTCTATAACCGGGTCTCTATAACTTTGTCTTTATAACCGGGACTACATGACCTGGTCTCTATTACCGGGTCTCTATGACCTGGTCTCTATAACCGGGTCTCTATTACCTGGTCGCTATAACCGGGTCTCTATAACCTTGTCTTTATAATCGGGTCTACATGACCTGGTCTCCATAACCTTGTCTTTATAACCGGGTCTCTATTACCGGGTCTCTATTACCGGGTCTCTATTACCGGGTCTCTATTACCGGGTCTCTATAATCGTACTATGATTGCTCATTTTCTTTTAACATTCTTGAAGCATTAGCTAATGCTAACATTACTGGTTGGTTCTTTCTCTGAAATTGACTGTGTCTGACTGACAGCACGGTTCAGAATTCATATTTGAACCTACATGTTTGGGGATATGATCCAAGTCATATCCTCATGTCATATCCTCAAGTCATATCCTCATGTTATATATGAGTGTACCATAAGCATGTAAAGAGCCTGAGTGAGTGTACCAAAAGCATGAACAGAGCCTGAGTGAGTGTACCATAAACATTTAAAGAGCCTGAGTGAGTGTACCAAAAGCATGAACAGAGCCTGAGTGAGTGTACCAAAAGCATGAACAGAGCCTGAGTGAGTGTACCAAAAGCATGAACAGAGCCTGAGTGAGTGTACCAAAAGCAGCTACAGAGCCTGAGTGAGTGAACCAAAAGCAGCTACAAAGCCTGAGTGAGTGTACCAAAAGCAGCTACAGAGCCTGAGTGAGTGTACCAAAAGCATGTAAAGAGCCTGAGTAAGTGTACAAAAAGCAGCTACAGAGCCTGAGTGAGTGTACCAAAAACATGTAAAGAGCCTGAGTGAGTGTACCAAAAGTAGCTACAGAGCCTGAGTGAGTGTACCAAAATCATGTAAAGAGCCTGAGTGAGTGTACCAAAATCATGTACAGAGCCTGAGTGAGTGTGCCAAAAGCAGCTACAGAGCCTGAGTGAGTGTACCAAAAGCATGAACAGCGCCTGAGTGAGTGTACCAAAAGCATGAACAGCGCCTGAGTGAGTGTACCAAAAGCATGAACAGTGCCTGAGTGAGTGTTCCAAAAGCAGCTACAGAGCCTGAGTGAGTGTGCCAAAAGCAGCTACAGAGCCTGAGTGAGTGTACCAAAAGCAGCTACAGAGCCTGAGTGAGTGTACCAAAAGCAGCTACAGAGCCGGAGTGAGTGTACCAAAAGCAGCTACAGAGCCTGAGTGAGTGTACCAAAAGCAGCTACAGAGCCGGAGTGTACCAAAAGCATGTACAGAGTCAGGAAGAAAGCATTTCAGTTTTTAGCTCTATCCTGGAGCACGAAGAACTTGAAATTAGAGAACCTTGTTTTTTATTGTATTTAAAGGCATCTCAATGAGACTAACATGGTAAAGTAGCTGTGGGCATTATCAGATTGCTGTGGGCATTATCAGACTGCTGTGGGCATTTTCAAGCTGCTGTGTGAGAGCATTGTTCTAGTGTTTGAGAGGCATACAAGTGGAGTGACGGAGTAATGAAAATAAGGTTCATCCTGTGAAACACATTATTATACACCCCATGAGCTCGTCTCTTTCTCCTCAACAAGATGAGCCTTGATGAACTTCACAGATTCATTGGCTGCAATTTGAATGTAGAAACAACGCCAAACCTGATTTTATTCACTCATTTTTTAATTTAAACCATTTCACATGCTTAATGTTAAACTTGGGGCTATAAGTAGTTTACAACACTAGATATATATTCCAGAGGTACTAAATTGAAACACAGACACCACCCTGATTTCTGGATCCAACAGCCAGGTCCAACCCAGTCAAAGTACAGGTTCTTAAGGGGCCATGGCTTGATAGTTTTATGAGGTTCTTTAAATCATCAGGTGCTCAGCAGAATGGGCTGGGTATCCTGCAAGTGAAACAGTACAACCAGGTAAGTAATGGGAAGCTTATGGAGCTGTGTAACCACAGAGCCAGACCACCCTGCCTGGGTTAGACCTGGGTACCACACTGGGTGGGTTAGACCTGGGTACCACCCTGGGTGGGTTAGACCTGGGTACCACCCTGCCTGGGTTAGACCTGGGTACCACCCTGGGTGGATTAGACCTGGGTACCACCCTGCCTGGGTTAGACCTGGATACCACCCTGGGTGGGTTAGACCTGGGTACCACCCTGCCTGGGTTAGACCTGGGTACCACCCTGCCTGGGTTAGACCTGGGTACCACCCTACCTGGGTTAGACCGGGGTACCTCCCTGGGTGGGTTAGACCTGGGTACCTCCCTGGGTGGGTTAGACCTGGGTACCACCCTGCCTGGTTTAGACCTGGGTACCACCCTGGGTGGGTTAGACCTGGGTACCACCCTGGGAACCACTCTGTCTGGAAGTGGCACTGACACACTGGAGGCCTTCATGGAGGTGTAGAATATGAGGATTAATAGTTTAGTATTCAGATGGTATTTACTATATTATTATTATATTATATGTATGTTTTCTCACAATTAGTTTTTTTGAATTAGTTGGGGAAAGGTAGCATCTGTGTTTTCAATCTCAGGAATACGTATTGTTCTAGGTAGACACACCTACATCCTGTTGTCTACATCCTGTTTACATCCTGTTTACATCCGACTGCTATAGAACTCCTGGTCAGCCATCTTGGCGGAGAGAAAATGATCTGTAACGCTCAAATCAACAGATGAATAAGTAACAGAGACTACTGTACGTTAATGTGATTCACCTGATAGGTCAGTAGAGATCTAACCAGTCTCAATTTAGAGATTGCATGGGAATGTTTTCCTAACCAGGCCGGCATGTAGCTACATAAAGCACAACTTCTGCATAAAAAAATGCTGGTGTTCATCATTGGGACAACAAAAACACATTGCATGAAGTCGGACTATTTCCTGTGAAAAAAGTATAGTTTCCTTGCTATAAACGTACGCAGCTAATTCACATGTATTAGAATATCCGACTCTGGATGGGCTATAAGCCTTTATGACCGCTGCTAACTACTAACTCAGCACAGCATCTGGAAATAACAAAGAATAAATACACTAACATTAAGAAAGACTCAACCTGCATTTTATATTTATGTTGTTGAGAAAAATAAACAGCTCAAATGTACAGTACATTTTCAAGCTTGTGGTTTATCTAACCTTTTATGTTGAATACCTTTTATGTTGAAGAGAATGTTCCTGAATGTTCCTGGGACTGTTTTATTAGGTACTGTGTCATTATAAAGACTGTGTCATTATAGAGACTGTGTCATTAGAGAGACTGTGTCATTATAGAGGCTGTGTCATTATAGAGACTGTGTCATTATAGAGACTGTGTCATTAGAGAGACTGTGTCATTAGAGACTGTGTCATTATATAAACTGTGTCATTAGAGAGACTGTGTCATTAGAGAGACTGTGTCATTAGAGAGACTGTGTCATTAGAGAGACTGTGTCATTATAGAGACTGTGTCATTATAGAGGCTGTGTCATTATAGAGGCTGTGTCATTATAGAGACTGTGTCATTAGAGAGACTGTGTCATTAGAGACACTGTGTCATTATAGAGACTGTGTCATTATAAAGGCTGTGTCATTAGAGACTGTGTCATTATATAAACTGTGTCATTATAGAGACTGTGTCATTAGAGAGACTGTGTCATTAGAGAGACTGTGTCATTATAGAGACTGTGTCATTATAGAGGCTGTGTCATTAGAGACTGTGTCATTATATAAACTGTGTCATTATAGAGGCTGTGTCAGTGGGTACTGTTTTATTGGGGACTGTGTCATTATAGAGACTGTGTCATTATATAAACTGTGTCATTATAGAGACTGTGTCATTATAGAGACTGTGTCACTGGGGACTGTTTTATTGGGGACTGTTTTATTAGCTACTGTGTCATTATAGAGACTGTGTCATTATAGAGACTGTTTCATTATAGAGACTGTGTCATTATAGAGGCGGTGTCATTATAGAGACTGTGTCATTATAGAGACTGTGTCATTATAGAGACTGTGTCATTATAGAGGCAGTGTCATTATAGAGACTGTGTCATTAGAGAGACTGTGTCATTATAGAGACTGTGTCATTAGAGAAACTGTGTCATTAGAGAGACTGTGTCATTAGAGAGACTGTGTCATTATAGAGACTGTGTCATTAGAGAGACTGTGTCATTATAGAGACTGTGTCATTATAGAGGCGGTGTCATTATAGAGACTGTGTCATTATAGAGACTGTGTCATTATAGAGGCGCTGTCATTATAGAGACTGTGTCATTAGAGAGACTGTGTCATTAGAGAGACTGTGTCATTAGAGAGACTGTGTCATTAGAGAGACTGTGTAAGTTCAGTACTTTATGAGCAGTACCTCTGGAACAGCCCCAGACTATAAGCTCTAGAGCCCCCAGCCACCACCCCAGCCACCACCCCAGCCACCACCCCGGCACCCCCAGATCCTCCATCCCACTGCCCTGAAACACATTACAGTTACCTAACATACTGCAGATGTAGGTTGTGTACAGAATATGGCCGTACCATCAAGAGTATCACTGAGACACAAAATGGAAGAACAGGAGGAGATACCGATATTTATCCAATTCCAAAGCTGGAACAATGAATGTTTTAGATTGGAAATTAGGATGTAAGCAAGTTTAGAAAGTTTGGAAACACTCCATCATTATCAAACTGCCTTTCTCATCTGTTCTTACTCCTTACTCCTTCTCTCCTGAACCTTTCTCCTCCTCCATCTTGCTCTTTCCCTGTCTGTCTGTCTTCTCTCACCCTCCCGTTTCGTTCTCCAGGGCACACATGGACTATTGGCAGTTGGTGTTTTAGTTTCAACCTTGTCTCAGCACACAGAATGGTTGGGTATTTATGGCCCACCGCAACTCTCCGGCACCAGAGACCCGGCTTGGCAGGTGGAGGTGGGCCGGGGGCAGGCAGGGGTTAAGACCTGGTGGGTCTGGGTGGGGGGTTTAGTGGCACCTGGTTGGATATTGTTCACCACAGCCCCACTAGAGCATTTTGTATCCCAGGCTACACCAGGCCAGTGGCGAACAGACCCTCTACCGAACCACACTTAGCTCTGTTTATTTTCTTAAATGGAAACAAACGGATCAGGCCTCCGAGTACTATATCGTTTTACGACCTGGTGACATCACTCATAAAAGTTTGGAGTAAACATGAACGAGGGCTCCTGGTCTTCTGGGTTTATAAATCCCTGCTGTTCTATTCACCTTGCATCTCTTCCTCCACCCCCTTTTAATTGCTCTCTCTTCAGCTCCCTCCCTCCTTCCCTCCATCCATCTATTCTCTCACTCATCATTATCTCTCCATCCACGCATCCATTTTCCCCTCTCTTTCAGTAACTCAGTTCGTCCACCTCCTTTTTGGGGTCAACAAAATAGCTCATGTTGGTTCCACAACTATTAAGATGAACCAGTTAGAACTTATTGGGTTTGTGCTGTTTTAGCGGCAGGTGGAGGACCAACAGCATATTAGACAGGTGGAGAACCAACAGCATATTAGACAGGTGGAGAACCAACAGCATATTAGACAGGTGGAGAACCAACAGCATATTAGACAGGTGGAGAACCAACAGTATATTAGACAGGTGGAGGACCAACAGCATATTAGACAGGTGGAGAACCAACAGTATATTAGACAGGTGGAGAACCAACAGCATATTAGACAGGTGGAGGACCAACAGTATATTAGACAGGTGGAGAACCAACAGCATATTAGACAGGTGGAGGACCAACAGCATATTAGACAGGTGGAGAACCAACAGCATATTACACAGGTGGAGGACCAACAGTATATTAGACAGGTGGAGAACCAACAGCATATTAGACAGGTGGAGGACCAACAGCATATTAGACAGGTGGAGGACCAACAGCATATTAGACAGGTGGAGAACCAACAGCATATTAGACAGGTGGAGGACCAACAGCATATTAGACAGGTGGAGAACCAACAGCATATTAGACAGGTGGAGGACCAACAGCATATTAGACAGGTGGAGAACCAACAGTATATTAGACAGGTGGAGGACCAACAGTATATTAGACAGGTGGAGAACCAACAGTATATTAGACAGGTGGAGGACCAACAGCATATTAGACAGGTGGAGAACCAACAGCATATTAGACAGGTGGAGGACCAACAGTATATTAGACAGGTGGAGAACCAACAGCATATTAGACAGGTGGAGGACCAACAGCATATTAGACAGGTGGAGAACCAACAGCATATTAGACAGGTGGAGAACCAACAGCATATTAGACAGGTGGAGGACCAACAGTATATTAGACAGGTGGAGAACCAACAGCATATTAGACAGGTGAAGAACCAACAGTATATTAGACAGGTGGAGAACCAACAGCATATTAGACAGGTGGAGGACCAACAGCATATTAGACAGGTGGAGAACCAACAGTATATTAGACAGGTGGAGAACCAACAGTATATTAGACAGGTGGAGAACCAACAGCATATTAGACAGGTGGAGAACCAATAGCATATTAGACAGGTGGAGAACCAACAGCATATTAGACAGGTGGAGAACCAACAGCATATTAGACAGGTGGAGGACCAACAGCATATTAGACAGGTGGAGAACCAACAGCATATTAGACAGGTGAAGAACCAACAGCATATTAGACAGGTGGAGAACCAACAGTATATTAGACAGGTGGAGGACCAACAGTATATTAGACAGGTGGAGAACCAACAGCATATTAGACAGGTGGAGGACCAACAGCATATTAGACAGGTGGAGAACCAACAGTATATTAGACAGGTGGAGAACCAACAGTATATTAGACAGGTGGAGGACCAACAGCATATTAGACAGGTGGAGAACCAACAGCATATTAGACAGGTGGAGAACCAACAGCATATTAGACAGGTGGAGAACCAACAGTATGTACCTGGGGTATAAGGCTGGTTATAGTACCTGGGGTATAATAGAACGTGTGGTTCTGGAGTTTAGTAAAGGAAGGACAGTCCCTGTTGCCTGCTCTGCTGGGAGTCAGTCTGCTGCTGTACTCTCTCCACATGTGAAATCAATACTGCTCCATTTATAGGCAATTCTCGCTTGTACCGTCAAATAGAAAACATATTTCCAAAACGATTCAGATTTTTTACTCTAACAGATGGGTTTGGAGTAGGCAGGGGAGCAGACTAATGACATGACACCGTTTTTACAGAGTCACAGATGGCTTCATCACAAATGCTCAGTCTGTAACAGTATGGATTTACAATTTCATGTAAGTAATGCATTTGGAGTTTAACAGTCATTTTATTTTATGCGAAGTAAAACTGCAGGAGAGAAGACGATAGATTGAATGCAAGACAAAGACAGAAGGAGAGAAAAAGACAGAGACACATTGAACTTGAGTTTTGTAACGTTAACTGTACATTTACTTTGTTTTATCAACTATAACATTCTGTATGTTTTCCATGATACACCAAAAAAGGTAGAGGAGTGGGTTAAAAAGAGAAAGAGAGAGAGTAGGGGAGAGAGAGAGAGGGAGAGGGAGAGGGAGAGGGAGAGAGAGAGGGAGAGGGAGAGGGGGGGAGAGAGAGGGAGAGAGGAAAAAAGAGAGGAGCGAGAAGAGGGGAGAGAAAGAAGGGGAAGATAGGGAGAGAGGAGAGAAAAGAGAGGAACGGGGGGAGTAGGGGAGAGAGATGGAGAGGGAGAAAGGAGAAAAAAACGAGGAGCGAGAGGAGAGGAGAGAGATAAGAGCAGAAAGAGAAGGAAAGAGGAGAGGAGAAAGAGATGATGCGAGAGAGAGATGAGGCGAGAGAAAGGGAGAGGAGGAGAGTGAGAGCAGGGGAGAGGGAGAGAGGAGGAGAGTGAGAGCAGGTGAGAGGGAGAGAGGAGGAGAGTGAGAGCAGGGGAGAGGGAGAGAGGGACTTAAGTGTAATGTTCAGTTTGAAGCCCCACATCAACTTCAGGGCCTCTGTGGTGTTCAATAACAGCAGGTTCATCCAGCCAAAGTGTTTTCATGTGGATTATGTGCCTGAGAGAGAAACTCCGGAGCGCCCTAACTTTCATATAACATCCAGAGCGCCCTAACTTTCATATAACATCCGGAGCGCCCTAACTTTCATATAACATCCGGAGCGCCCTAACTTTCATATAACATCCGGAGCGCCCTAACTTTCACATAACATCCGGAGCGCCCTAACTTTCATATAACATCCGGAGCGCCCTAACTTTCACATAACATCCGGAGCGCCCTAACTTTCATATAACATCCGGAGCGCCCTAACTTTCATATAACACCCGGAGCGCCCTAACTGTCATATATTATCCGGAGCGCCCTAACTTTCATATAACATCCGGAGCGCCCTAACTTTCATATAACATCCAGAGCGCCCTAACTTTCATATAACATCAGGAGCGCCCTAACTTTCATATAACATCCGGAGCCCCTAACTTTCATATAACATCCGGAGCGCCCTAACTTTCATATAACATCCGGAGCGCCCTAACTTTCATATAACACCCGGAGCGCCCTAACTTTCATATAGCACCCGGAGCGCCCTAACTTTCATATAACATCCGGAGCGCCCTAACTTTCATATAACATCAGGAGCGCCCTAACTTTCATATAACATCCGGAGCGCCCTAACCTTCATATAACACCCGGAACGCCCTAACTTTCATATAACATCAGAAGCGCCCTATCTTTCACATAACATCCGGAGCGCCCTAACTTTCATATAACATCAGAAGCGCCCTATCTTTCATATAACATCCAGGAGCGCCCTAACTTTCATATAACATCCGGAGCGCCCTAACTTTCATATAACATCCGGAGCGCCATAACTTTCATATAACATCCGGAGCGCCCTAACTTTCATATAACATCCGGAGAGCCCTAACTTTCATATAACATCCGTAGCGCCCTAACTTTCACATAACATCCGGAGCGCCCTAACTTTCATATAACATCCGGAGCGCCCTAACTTTCATATAACATCCGGAGCGCCCTAACTTTCATATAACATCCGGAGCGCCCTAACTTTCATATAACATCCGGAGCGCCCTAACTTTCATATAACACCCGGAGCGCCCTAACTGTCATATATTATCCGGAGAGCCCTAACTTTCATATAACATCCGGAGCGCCCTAACTTTCATATAACATCCGGAGCGCACTAACTTTCATATAACATCCGGAGCACCCTAACTTTCATATAACATCCGGAGCGCCCTAACTTTCATATAACATCCGGAGCGCCCTAACTTTCATATAACATCCGGAGCGCCCTAACTTTCATATAACATCCGGAGCGCCCTAACTTTCATATAACACCCGGAGCGCCCTAACTTTCATATAACACCCGGAGCGCCCTAACTTTCATATAACATCCGGAGCGCCCTAACTTTCATATAACATCCGGAGCGCCCTAACTTTCATATAACATCCGGAGCGCCCTAACTTTCATATAACACCCGGAGCGCCCTAACTTTCATATAACATCAGGAGCGCCCTAACTTTCATATAACATCCGGAGCGCCCTAACCTTCATATAACACCCGGAACGCCCTAACTTTCATATAACATCAGAAGCGCCCTATCTTTCACATAACATCCAGGAGCGCCCTAACTTTCATATAACATCCGGAGCGCCCTAACTTTCATATAACATCCGGAGCGCCCTAACTTTCATATAACATCCGGAGCGCCCTAACTTTCATATAACATCCGGAGCGCCCTAACTTTCATATAACACCCGGAGCGCCCTAACTTTCACATAACATCCGGAGCGCCCTAACTTTCATATAACATCCGGAGCGCCCTAACTTTCATATAACATCAGGAGCGCCCTAACTTTCATATAACATCCGGAGCGCCCAAACTTTCATATAACATCCGGAGCGCCCAAACTTTCATATAACATCCGGAGCACCCTAACATCCACATAACATCCGGAGCGCCCTAACTTTCATATAACATCCGGAGCGCCCTAACTTTCATATAACATCCAGAGCGCCATAACTTTCATATAACATCAGAAGCGCCCTAACTTTCACATAACATCCGGAGCGCCCTAACTTTCATAAAACATCATCCCGTCACACATCGAGTCGATTCGTCGCTCTGGCTGCTGGTGGATCCACCAGAGTTCTCCGGTCAGAAGCAATCAATGGCATAGGAAAAAGAAGAACATTTGAAACACTCAAAGCCTAAATGTCTGCCTGGGAGAGTGTGTTGGAGTGTGTTGGAGTGTGTGGAGCATGGAGGCAGGACACAAGTGCAGGAAGAACAGAGGACATTTAATAAAAGAACAAATCCATGACCTGAAACAAACACACCAAAACAGAACAAAGTTCCAGTTGCAAAGCAAACAAAGAACAACAAGACCCAGTGGGAAAGGAAATAGAGCGAGGAGTCAGGAACATAGGTGAGGGTAATAACGACCAGGTGACCATAACGACCAGGTGACCATAACGACCAGGTGACCATAACGACCAAGTGACCATAACGACCAGGTGACCATAACGACCAGGTGACCATAACGACCAGGTGACCATAACGACCAGGTGACCATAATGACCAAGTGACCATAACGACCAAGTGACCATAACGACCAGGTGACCATAACGACCAGTTAACCATAACGACCAGGTGACCATAACGACCAGGTGACCATAACGACCAGGTGACCATAACGACCAGTTAACCATAACGACCAGGTGACCATAACGACCAGGTGACCATAACGACCAGGTGACCATAACGACCAGGTGACCATGTCCAAATGAGGGAGATGCAGGTTGAAATATTGTATTGGTGTAAAAATAAGCCTGACTAACTGCTCAGAGGATGACTGCACCAATGTAAGTGAGGTGAATCAGGAAGGTCAAATGTTCACGCATTCATGCTAATTGGCCAATTACCTTTCTTCTTTCTAAATCTTTCTTGATTCTTTATTTAATCAACAGATATAATATAATCATATAAAAATAGAGTATTTTAACAGAAGCACAACACCGATCTAAAATGCTGTTACAATAGAGAGTCTTTCCCATATGTCTTGTCAGCACAGCAACACAGTGTAGCTTCATATTCACTGCCAAGTCTCTTTTAAATACCACGGACATGAACAGCTTCCCCTGGTTCATGAAGAAGAACCAGACATGTTATTAAACAGATCATTAGGACCTCCCCAGTCCAGGTCCACTATGTGTGTCTTCCAAATTGTACACTCTTCCCCTAACTAACACACTAGCTTTAACAAAATGATACACTCTTCCCTGAACAAACGCACTCGATTTAACAAGGCTCTATAGGGCGTTGGTACACTATAAAGGGTTTAGGGTACCATTTGGGACACACAACATTGTAGCCTTCCGTAACCAGACAGGATCTCCAAACGTCCAGTAAACAGACCTCTTCCAATGACCAATAGCTTCCCTCTTACCCTCATGCCCTCTTGCCCTCATGTCCTCATGCCCTCTTACCCTCATGCCCTCATGCCCTCTTGCCATCATGCCCTCTTACCCTCATGCCCTCTTGCCCTCATGCCCTCATGCCCTCATGCCCTCTTACCCTCTTGCCCTCTTGCCCTCATGCACTCATGCCCTCATGCCTCATCTACCCGTTCATCCATCCAACCATCTACCCGTTCATCCATCCAACCATCCACCCGTTCATCCATCCAACTAGCCCTATGAGTCTCAGAGGTTTAGAGGACATGGATCTGTTTTACCAGCTATGTGACCTAGGATCGTATCACTAAAGGTCAAACTGACCTTATGTCAGAAATCAGAAAATTAGTCCAGGACTTTCTCTAACAGGACGATGATATGAGGACAGATTCACGTTCGGGGCAGAACAGGGTCAGCAGGCCAACACAACGCCTAACCCCGGCACAGCGTAAGCAGGCCAACACAACGCCTAACCCCGGCACAGTCCACCAGAATCTGGAGAATGACCCCTGGCAGGAATAATGTTTAGCCTTGCCCCCCCCTCCATGACTCTCACAGAACAATGCAGAGTATTGAGTTTATAGGGGGGTCAGCCACATGCTGAAGACAGTTTGATTGGACCTCCCCTGCCTGTATTCCTGCTGAGAGGAGTCAGCGTGGGTCTGGAGGTACTCTTCACCTCCCCTGCCTGTATTCCTGCTGAGAGGAGACGGCGTGGGTCTGGAGGTACTCTTCACCTCCCCTGCCTGTATTCCTGCAGAGAGGAGTCAGCGTGGGTCTGGAGGTACTCTTCACCTCCCCAGGACTCCTGCTGCCTTTTTACAGGCAGGGAACCCTTTTTGCCTGATCAGTCTAACCCCTCACACACGTGCATGCACGCACAGGTGCACATAGCTGTTACTCTCACGCGTAGATAGACAAACACACACACACATAGCTGTTACTCTCACGCGAAGATAGACAAACACACACACGTAGCTGTTACCATGCACCTTTAACTACAGAAACATAAAGCACCTTTAACTACAGAAACATAAAGCACCTTTAACTACAGAAACATAAAGCACCTTTAACTACAGAAACACCAAGCAACTTTAACTACAGAAACACCAAGCACATTTAACTACAGAAACACCAAGCACATTTAACTACAGAAACACCAAGCACATTTAACTACAGAAACACCAAGCAACTTTAACTACAGAAACACCAAGCACCTTTAACTACAGAAACACCATGCAGTGTCAACTGAAGTGTGTCAACTCTGCTATACTCTGTCCAGACAAATTAAATATAGTCTACAGTAAACACATTATTCATTGCTAGTGGGGGGGAATGTTTTCAGTGTGACACTTGGCTACTGTCAGTAGAATACAGTCTATAGTAATGGCAATGTTAGCTAAGTGGATACCATGTAATGGCAGTGTTAAGCTAGCCCTTTAAAATAACCAGAGACAGCCCCCAAGACTGTGATGGCAGTGTTAAGCTAGCCCTTTAAAATAACCAGAGACAACCCCCAAGATTTTGATGGCAGTGTTAAGCTAGCCCTTTAAAATAACCAGATTGCCAGACATTGATATGAACTCAATATATGCTTGGTCACACAAACCGACAAACAACAAACCTGGTGACAGGCGTTTCAAGATATGTTTTGTAAGGCATTAAAATAAAGCTACAATAATAAGTATAGCTACAATATCTGGAAAAGCTACAATATCAGGTAGGCCTATAGATAGAATATCAGGTAGGCCTATAGATAGAATATCAAGTAGGCCTATAGATAGAATATCAGGTAGGCTTATAGCTAGAATATCAGGTAGGCCTATAGATAGAATATCAGGTAGGCCTATAGATAGAATATCAGGTAGGCCTATAGATAGAATATCAGGTAGGCCTATAGCTAGAATATCAGGTAGGCCTATATATAGAATATCAGGTAGGCCTATAGATAGAATATCAGGTAGGCCTATAGATAGAATATCAGGTAGGCCTATAGCTAGAATATCAGGTAGGCCTATAGATAGAATATCAGGTAGGCCTATAGCTAGAATATCAGGTAGGCCTATAGCTAGAATATCAGGTAGGCCTATAGCTAGAATATCAGGTAGGCCTATAGCTAGAATATCAGGTAGGCCTATAGCTAGAATATCAGGTAGGCCTATAGCTAGAATATCAGGTAGGTCTATAGCTAGAATATCAGGTAGGCCTATAGCTAGAATATCAGGTAGGCCTATAGCTACAATATCAGGTAGGCCTATAGCTACAATATCAGGTAGGCCTATAGCTAGAATATCAGGTAGGCCTATAGCTAGAATATCAGGTAGGCCTATAGATACAATATCAGGTATAGCTACAATATCAGGTAGGCCTATAGATACAATATCAGGTATAGCTACAATATCAGGTAGGCCTATAGATACAATATCAGCTATAGCTACAATATCAGGTAGGCCTATAGCTACAATATCAGCTATAGCTACAATATCAGGTAGGCCTATAGATACAATATCAGCTATAGCTACAATATCAGGTAGGCCTATAGCTACAATATCAGGTAGGCCTATAGATACAATATCAGGTATAGCTACAATATCAGGTAGGCCTGTAGATACAATATCAGCTATAGCTACAATATCAGGTAGGCCTATAGATACAATATCAGGTATAGCTACAATATCAGGTAGGCCTATAGATACAATATCAGGTATTGCTACAAATAAGGTATAGCTACAACAGCAACAAGGCAACAGTTTGAGGATTTCAGCAATTCATATCCTTGACTGTGAGCAACGGAAAAACATTTGGGCATAATTGAACCTATGCCTATGTTTCAGTAGGTAAAACCTGCCTATGTTTCAGTAGGTAAAACTTGCCTATGTTTCAGTAGGTAAAACCTGCCTATGTTTCAGTAGGTAAAACTTGCCTATGTTTCAGTAGGTAAAACCTGCCTATGTTTCAGTAGGTAAAACTTGCCTATGTTTCAGTAGGTAAACCTGCCTATGTTTCAGTAGGTAAAACCTGCCTATGTTTCAGTAGGTAAAACCTGCCTATGTTTCAGTAGGTAAAACCTGCCTATGTTTCAGTAGGTAAAACCTGCCTATGTTTCAGTAGGTAAAACCTGCCTATGTTTTAGTAGGTAAAACCTGCCTATGTTTCAGTAGGTAAAACCTGCCTATGTTTCATTAGGTAAAACCTGCCTATGTTTCAGTAGGTAAAACCTGCCTATGTTTCAGTAGGTAAAACCTGCCTATGTTTCACTAGGTAAAACCTGCCTATGTTTCACTAGGTAAAATCTGCCTATGTTTCAGGCAATGAGAGTGGCCTGTATTCCACCAAAATGTACAAAAAACACTCGTGGTTACAGTCTGTGTGCCCAAAAGGCGAGTTCAAATCTGAGGGAACACTATGTAACACTACACCACATAAAAAAATAAAACCTGACTCAAATAAATAAAAGAAAGTTTTCCATTAGGTAAAATACTTTCTATGTATCAAAATAATTAATTAAGTTAATGATTATTAGCGATACAATTTGCTTAGACCATCAACATCTAAAACAAATATTGAACCAGTCATTTAATTTATTTAGTGGCTATACTATCACTACATGGATATGTCACTCGATTTGATAGCTGGTCAGAAAAAAAAAACAGATAAATGCAAACATCGCACAACCGTTTCTGTTAAGTAATGAATTTACCAAATTATAAATAACGTCGTTTTCGTTGTTAGTTTCTGTTAAAACTAGCTGCCCATGTGCTTGTTATTGTACAGTTTTATATATCTCCAACCTTCTCTTCAGCTCCTGACATTTCCTAACATCCCAGTACATTACCTGGTGACGTCAGGAGGAGCTGCAGAGAGCACAGTTCAACCTGCTGTTTCCTGGTTTCATGCACTGATGATACCTCCGGCGCGGGCGCGGGCACGGTTGCGGGAACGTGCCTTGATCTGCGTGCACCGCGTGCTTTGCTTGGTTCTGCTCTCTAGCTGTGTGACGTCAACTGTCACAGTCGAGGTTTTATTTTGGTAACTTCAAGTTTAATCCTCACATATTGATTTAACTTCCACGTGTGAATATGAATCCGTTCAACCACTGTGCTGTACTGTATTGATGATGAAATGGTTGTAATGACTTTAGGCTAACAGTAAATAAAATTAGTTTAGGCTAGTGAAATTAATTTGATATTACAAATGTGTATAAATTATAATATGAATTAACAGAAAGTTCAGAAAAGTTTAGCAGTGAAGAAATTAGTTTATTTTTTGTTCAGCGAACCAACCATCCTGTTGGGACAGGATGAGTTGTAGTGTAGGTGTAGACGTGGGGGCTTTTAAACCACAACAATAACCCACCATCATCCTGTCTACCTAACAGACACAGAAACAACACAACCTTGACACCCAGATACCCCAGTAGACTGATCTGATCTCACATATCTTTGTTTCTCTAGTCTGTCAAGGACTCTGCAAAGAAAGGTAAAAACGTTTTTGTTTTTCATCTAAGATGTTTGTCCATGGTTAGTATTAACAGACATTTGCAACAGTTGTTTAAGATCTCAATATAACAGGCCTATCGTCTGGTCTAAAAAGTCAATCCTGGAAGAGTTATTCATGATAAATACATAACTTGTTTATGCCAGTTTTCTTTCCAAATAATTAAAATTATTTTAATAGAGTTTGGTATGTGTTAGTAAAAACTCGTAAAGAAGTATACTTCAACATTTCCAAAATACAAAGGAAACTAAATTTGCTGTGTTTTTGTTTTTTTGAGGCCTATAACGCAATCAAAATGATTGTATAATTTCCACTCGCCTTTTTTGCAGTATTGGGCAACATGAAACTGAATATGGATACCAACACAGGTGAAATGCAACAGGGTAAAACATTTAAGGACAACACAAAAATGTTAACCTAGCTGGCCTCTACTAAAACCAATATGCCTGCCTGCAAATGCCCCAACTATAAACAGCCTTTTCTGGTGAAGACTATCTGTGGGTGATTAAGATCTCTCCGGTCAACGGGTGACCTGTCCCTCTACTCTGATTATTAACCCAAAGCGGTTTGTTCTTCATTTGTTCCATTTGCCCAACGTGCTTGTCTAGTTGCGTCAGTGAGAGCAGAACAAAAGCTCTATCCACAGCAGAGACGCTTTAATGCAGGTTCGGTTTTTGTCAGTCATGTTTATTGATCGACGCTCTTCAGGTAAACAACCGTTGCATTATAGTACAAATATACAAATATTGTTCATAGTCTTCATCGTAGTCAGCGCGTATAGTTTGGAATTTAAACAATGTATGTTAGATCATTGTATTATGCATTTAAAAGCCAATCGCCCTTCATAAAATTATAAAAATTGCTCTGAAATTCTACTTTGGAATTTTTGTTTGCATGAGCATTCATCGAGTGAAATTAACTTTTAATTTTATGAATGAAAATTACTAGAAGGCCAGGACGGTGCCAGGAATGACGGCTTCCTTCTGTCTTTGCAGTCGTATTTCTGACGTCCCAATAGGCGTCGCTGCAGACCTGCATTGTGCTCGTCGCCATCCGACAGGTCCCGGGTTAGGGTTGATATGGTGTCACTGTCCTACTGCTGTCCACATCAGAAGACACGCACTGTGCCGCTTGTTCAATGGACTCCATGCACACAAACCAGATTACAGGCCTATCTTAAAGTTAAACAAATATATATATATATCTATATATATATATATATAATTCATTTATTATAAATTACTAGCCTACATATGTACCAGTTGACTCTCATAATTATATGCATAATGAATATCGCATTTTCTGAATGCTATAATTGGGTAACGTAAATTAAGACTAATCTAAAATATTGTGTTTTGAAAAAAAATCTGACAAATGAAACCTTTTCTATTATAGCTATTGAATTGTATTGAGAATTAATGTAAACACAAATGTGACCATTGTTAATAAACAGCAATGAGATTGTTTAGATTATTGACTCCATATTGTAGAAAAATTATTCGATAAATAGATTTAGTGTAGGCATATATCAAAAACAGATTTAGCGCACTGAATTAATTAAGACCCATTTAATTCATCATGATCATTATTCTTTATTCTGTATTCTGTGCTATACAAGATTCGCCTTTTAGAGGTATTGTAGTTTTAAATTATTGTCAGTCTAATCCGCATTATGAAGAAGTAAAAGTTCTAAATAAAAAGTCACTAAAAAATCAAAAATAATTTGTCACTTTATGCAGTTTAAGGTTAGATAATTGTTTCGGAAATGGATAGCAGGTCGACTAATTTACCCATTATACGATAATACGAACGCTGTCATCCATTTAGAAAACGAAATCCATTGAAAATAAATGTTGACGTTCATTTAAATAGACAAACATTTGTTCATATTTAGGTCATGTTTTAGAAACATGCATGTTTTCAGATTTTGATCATTTAGATTATGGGCAATTTTAATAAAATGTGGTCGCAATTATAACATTTGACTTAAACTCTTGTGATGAAAGGGTTGGGGTTTGTGAAGTTATTTATGTTAACTCTGGTTCATCCATGTTTTTCAGAAGTTGTTGATTAGTCAGTTTATTTAATGGTTATTTCCTAATTGGACAGATGTGGACAACGAAGAAACCAAAAATATTCGCAGAATATTAGAAACAGCAGAAAAACAGTTTCTAAGCTACTCTCGTGAGCTTGGAAACGTTGTATTCGTTTTTTATTCCTTAAAATGTAACGTTTTTACCTAAATTAAAAATGATTTAGTCGCTCTTGCTATAGACTTTGCGTCTTCTATATGCGTGGTTTTTCAACTTTTCACAACCAAATACAGTCTCCTTTTATTCACATTAAAACCTAAAGGATCTTTCATCGGTTTGTAAATGCATCATGTTTACCATTTGCTATTCCTCTGTCTACCAAGAAAATCTAACCATTCCACAGAAAGTATCGGCTGTAGTGTCAGATGCAGGTTGCAGTGAACTGAGGGGGCGCGGTACATTAGAACCCCAGTTGCTATCCAAACACAAATAAACAGAGGAGAACATTGGAGTTGATCAGAGTGGGGGGCGTGGTGGGGGCGTGGCGGGGGGCGTGGTGGGGGCTGGCTGCTAGCTCCGAGTACCCTGAGCCCTGAAAAGTGAAGGACCTGTGCTTTTTACGCGCACTACAGCCCAACAGAGCAGACACAGAACAGAGCAGACACAGGAGCACAAGACTCCAGCGTCTGGCGTGCCCTGAACAGCCATAGTAACTTTTGATTTTCTTTCTCGGGGTGCTTCTTTGCCACAGGGCACGCAGTAAACGCTGTCCCAACAGATCTGTGTCGCAGAGGTATGGCGATGAGACTTGGATGGACGAAGTTGGAAAACTTTTGCTAACGTTAAAGTGGACTTGGTCGCCTGTCTAAGGCGTTGTGGATTATTGAAACAGCCCAACTCACTGCGGGGGTGACCTTTGGCGTCTATTTATTGGGGGTAAGATAATGTTTCCATGATAGTTGCTCTGCAGATTACATTTCACCTGTGTTGAAACAGGTAATAGTAATTCATGCGCACTGAGACCCTGAGTAGCTTTATAATTAAAGTTCAAACCAATCTGTCAGAGTATATAGCCTACATGTCAATATGCGCATATATATAGCCTACATGTCAATATCCATATGGAGTACATAGCCTACATGTCAATATGCGTATAGATTATATAGCCTACATGTCAATATCCATATAGAGTATATAGCCTACATGACAATATCCATATAGAGTATATAGCCTACATGACAATATATGTAGAGAATATAGCCTACATGACAATATATGTAGAGTATATAGCCAACATGTCAATATATGTAGAGTATATAGCCTACATGACAATATATGTAGAGTATATAGCCAACATGTCACTATATGTAGAGTATATAGCCTACATGACAATATATGTAGAGTATATAGCCTACATGACAATATCCATTTGGAGTATATAGCCTACATGACAATATCCATATGGAGTATATAGGCTACATGACAATATATGTAGAGTATATAGCCTACATGACAATATCCATATAGAGAATATAGCCTACATGACAATATATGTAGAGTATATAGCCTACATGACAATATACATATGGAGTATATAGCCTACATGTCAATATATGTAGAGTATATAGCCTACATGTTAATATATGTAGAGAATATAGCCTACATGTCAATATATGCAGAGTATATAGCCTACATGACAATATATGTAGAGTATATAGCCAACATGTCACTATATGTAGAGTATATAGCCTACATGACAATATATGTAGAGTATATAGCCTACATGACAATATCCATTTGGAGTATATAGCCTACATGACAATATCCATATGGAGTATATAGCCTACATGTCAATATATGTAGAGTATATAGCCTACATGTTAATATATGTAGAGAATATAGCCTACATGTCAATATATGCAGAGTATATAGCCTACATGTCAATATCCATATAGAGTATATAGCCTACATGTCAATATCCATATAGAGTATATAGCCTACATGACAATATACATATAGAGTATATAGCCTACATGATAATATATGTAGAGAATATAGCCTACATGACAATATATGTAGAGTATATAGCCAACATGACAATATCCATATGGAGTATATAGCCTACATGACAATATCCATATGGAGTATATAGCCTACATGACAATATATGTAGAGTATATAGCCTACATGACAATATCCATATGGAGTATATAGTCTATATGACAATATCCATATGGAGTATATAGTCTATATGACAATATCCATATGGAGTATATAGTCTATATGACAATATCCATATGGAGTATATAGTCTATATGACAATATCCATATGGAGTATATAGTCTATATGACAATATCCATATGGAGTATATAGTCTATATGACAATATCCATATGGAGTATATAGCCTAATATCCATATAGATTATATAGGCTACATGTCAATATCCGTCAAATACATTAGGTTTCGTGACAGTATTCTGCAAAGGCCGGTTAGGATTGTAAAATGACAGTCTCCTCCACAACATACTGACCAGGTTTGTTGCACCTGCCCATTACTGACAAATATCTAAATGTTGAGTACCTTATATCTTTCTTTTGTGAGTGGAAGGCTGTTTTACTTAATGCTTGCGTCATAACAATATGACAAGTAAAAAAAACTGCTCGTTCCCAAAAAATAAATTTAACAAAATTAACATAATGATTACGGTGGATAGATGTATATATATATAGATATATATATAGATAGGCTACATAATGTACAATTGAGATAAATGCAGGTGGAAGATGTTTATGTGTCCAATAAATAACGATTGTTCCAAAAATACTTTGAGACATCTTACAATTCAATTGGAACTGTACGTTTAATTCAATTTAATGTGCGTTTGACGTGTATATGAACATGTGAAAGTAGACTTTATGTCGTCCAGGTTACGCAGGTAATTGTATGAAATAAGAACCCAGGCATTAGTGTTTTTATAATAATTAGTTATTGTTATTTTGAATACGCATGTTCTCTTGTTTTGAGTCGCGCTATTGGAAAGTGAAAGCGGAGAGAAAGGCCACTCAACACCTCAAAACCACCGGCAAAACGGTAGCAGTAAACCGGAGTGGAGTCGTTATGAAATGATTCACCCAGACCTTATTGTGCACGAAATGGTGAACATTTACATTTATGAGACAGTTGTGCACTGAGACAGTTGTGCACTGAAACAGTTGTGCACTGAGACAGTTGTGCACTGAGACAGTTGTGCACTGAGACAGTTGTGCACTGAGACAGTTGTGCACTGAGACAGTTGTGCACTGAGACAGTTGTGCACTGAGACAGTTGTGCACTGAGACGGTTGCACCGTTTGCTGGTCGGGGTTGGAAATCTGAAAACTTGGTGTTTCACAGCACTGCAAACCTCAATAATGCTCACATAGTGTTCTTACGACCCCACCCAGGATCACAGTATACAGGGGTATTTACGGTTAGGTTATGGCCCTCGTTAACGTAGTTAAAGAAACATATAAAAACCAGTAACATTTACAATAATCGTTATAGTGTAGTTACTGGGCTGTTGGCCTTTGTTTCAGAGATTAACCACGTATAACCAATAAACCAAGATGTTAGAAAATGCGTTTTATAACAAAAAGTAAGTAAGTTTGTTTTAGGTGATAAGCAACACTTTCTGTTAAATTAAATTATCACTATTGCACGCGTTTGATGACGTCTGGCTATATTTCAGACACCTTATGACCTAAATATATATAGTATTCTCTGTTTACGGCGTATACACTGTAAAATAAGAATTATTATCGAAGACAACACAGTCCAACGCGTTAAAAACAACTGATCAAACTTTCACTTTTGGACATAACATACATTTATGTTTTACAAGAAATAACCACGTGCTCCTGAAAACAACTGGTGCATCTTGTATGTTTAATAGCCGTATACATTTATTTCACAATTCGGATGTAGCCTTGTCTTGTTGCATCATAAGTAGAAAAATATCTCATTTAAATTTTAAGAAAATGTTTTAAAATAACTACAACTAGGCCTAAATAGGTCGTATTAAACTTAGCAAATTCGTTAATATGCGTAAAAGTATTTACGCATATTAAAATAATATTTTCAATTTTAGGTAATCTATATCCAGAAGTAATTTTCAACAGGGTTGTAAATTATTTGGAAGTATGGACCGTTGTCAAATTGTAAAACGTCTAAAAAAATGCTTTAATGGAAACCCTTTTTCTGCATTGTGTGGAACTTACACATTTGTTTCATTTTTACTTGTCTAATACCAGTATTTCCTAGGATGCTGTGCATGTGTTAATTCGGAACATGATTTAATTAGGTTTGTATTGTGTCTTCTACAGAACTGTGCTAAAGTTCTGCCTAACCGTGAAGCTTTCAACCGCCCAGATGGGGAGCAAAGCCCTGCCGGCTCCGATCCCTCTCCACCCGGCTCTTCAGCTCACTAACTACTCGTTCCTTCAGGCCGTCAACACTTTCCCGGCTGCAGTCGATCAGCTCCAGGGTCTGTACGGGCTCAGTGCGGTGCAGACCATGCATATGAACCACTGGACACTGGGTTATCCGCACATGCAGGGCTTGAGGTCAACTATCACTGAGATGGCTGCAGCTCAGGGCCTCATGGATCCCCGCTTCACTTTCACAGGGCTGCCATTTGCCGCACATCTCTTCCATCCAAAACAGGGCATTACTCACGTTAGTATCCCCGGACTGCACAAAGACCGGCCACCACGCTTTGACTTTGCCAACCTGGCGATAGCTGCCACCCAAGAGGACCCGCCGAAGCCTGGGGATCTGTCCAAGTTGACGGCGGGGCTCGGAGGGCCGATCTCTGAGCTCAACAAGCTGTCCCCTGATAGAAAACCCACCCGAGGAAGGCTTCCGTCCAAGACGAAAAAGGAATTTATTTGCAAGTTTTGTGGCAGGCATTTCACCAAGTCGTACAACCTGCTAATCCACGAGAGGACGCACACGGACGAACGACCCTACACCTGTGATATCTGCCACAAGGCCTTCCGAAGACAAGACCACCTGAGGGATCACAGGTGAGATACCGTCCCGGGATGTTTATGACGATGTCATGGGGTTTCTAATAATTAAATATATATATATATATTGATAAAAAAACACGCTTGGATACTATAGCCTCCTGAAACGCCTGAACACGAGTTCGGGCTCATTGAGAACGGATTTTCAGTCACATAGCAATATCTATATAGGACTGAATACAATAAGAGTGTGTGGAAGCATTAACTAACACTCAATATCCCAAGAGGGCGCTAAAGGGCTTCTACGCATCCGAATACATGTCTAAACTGCACAACATCTCAGTATGACTCAACGGCTGTGGAAACCCCCTTAAGTAGAAATCACTTTATTTGAAAGGTGTTCAGGTTTTAACCGCATCTCCTCCTTGTGATTTCCAGATACATCCACTCCAAGGAAAAGCCCTTCAAATGTCAAGAGTGTGGGAAAGGATTTTGTCAGTCTCGAACTCTAGCAGTTCATAAAACATTGCACATGCAGGTAAGTTATAAGCTATCATAAAACCATAAGTATTAACACACTTTATGTCCGGCAGTAGGCTATATGTGTGTGTGTGTGTGTGTGTGTGTGTGTGTGTGTGTGTGTGTGTGTGTGTGTGTGTGTGTGTGTGTGTGTGTGTGTGTGTGTGTGTGTGTGTGTGTGTGTGTGTGTGTGTGTGTGTGTGTGTGAACTATATGAAGAAGGGCAATACTATATGAACTATTACTCATCACTTTTGGCATATTGTCTGACGCCTAAAATATCTCCTTGTGAATGACCTGTATGAACAGGGATTGTGTTTCAATCATATTTATGGAAATAACTGAATGATTAGGAAATTGTCCTTGGTCAATGGCCATACAGTTGACGTTGTTTAAACACAACCCACTTTCAGCACAATGTCACTGACTAAAGGCTAATATTATAATACATTACATCTATTCAGCTAAATAAACTAAAGGGAATAATCCTTTGCTTTAAATCTAAACAGGAATCTCCTCACAAATGCCCCACATGCGGAAGAACCTTTAATCAAAGAAGTAACCTGAAAACTCACCTTCTTACCCATACAGACATCAAGCCCTACAGCTGTGACCGCTGCGGAAAGGTGTTTCGGCGCAACTGTGACCTGCGACGGCACAGTTTGACGCATACACCGCATCGAGACTACTAGCCTATCTGAGGAGGCTGGTGGACAGCCAAACAAACAAACAAACAATACAGGCATAAACAGAGGACACAACAGCATCAAAGAAAGATTTATTTTGCCGTTGAAAGAATATCAAACCGAACTGTGGACAAACAATAGCCTAGTACAATGGACCGATTAATAGCGTCTCAAGTGACGGTCAAGGGACCCAGACAGACGTCAAGGAACCCAGACAGACGTCAAGGAACCCAGACAGACCGCTCTTCTACGTCAGCTGTAAATAACAAAACTTTTGGAGCCCATGTAAAATAATGTATTTTTTATTTTTTTGCCCGTGAATTTAAAATGTGTATAAAAACAACCCTAATGTTTAAAGTATGTTAAATTGTATTTTAAAAAATAAAGCAAGTTTAATATTTTCATTGATCAAATTGCACCGGTTTTTATTTCATTGTTGTAAATGTAAATGTTTAGAGGTGGGCGTCAGATTTGAAACGGTGGTGTGAAAGTCTTTATCGTCTTCAACAGAACACAAGTAGCCCAATAGTCCTGACTGTTTCAGGTTACTGAGCCTAAAATTACAGCTTCCTGGCTGTCAACGTGTTATTTCAGGAAGCGTTTTTATTGGAAATAAAGCATCCACTGTGGTGGATATTAGCTTGATCACAGTGACACCAAGTAAATATAAATACCTCTCATCGAATAAAAATATGTTGGTCGGATAAACATGTACATCTTTGATAATAATTAGTAATAATAATGATTATTGCAATTATGATTAGGCATAGGCCTATTTATTATTATCTTCTTTCTAATGTGGTTGTTAATATATGCTATCTATCTGACAGCTGATATTAGCTCATTAGAGGTTATATTAGCAGCTTTAGCAGCAAGCCAACACTTCCTATCAGATATCTTTATCTCTCCGCCTCTGATATCCTTATTAGTCTGTACATCTAAGGAGAAGGACTAACAGAAGTACAGTTGCATTACAAACAGATTTGACAAGCAAAATCAAATATTTGCTCACGGCAAAACATGTTCATGTTATAACAGTTACAAAATGATTTTAATAATTAAACATTTACAATCGATTACTGTGAGTCTACTTCTAGACCTCTCGCAGAGTATCAATAACCGCTCCGGACGGTTCACGCCTGCGGCTGACAGACTATGGTTTGTAATCGATCATTGTGCAGAATACCGACCATATCAAGTCAAAACCCAAATTAGAATTATATGTGTTTAATCCAGATATAACATAATACGTTTAGAAATAGCTTGTATTGATGAAGATGTCTCAATTCTTGGAAATGTAAATCTCCAGTAATTTTAAGATTTAGAGATTTTTAACAAAAGATGATTCTGTTTCCTCATCTAAAGCCTGCAGATTAAACACATTGTATGTCTCTCACCGTTTATCTGTTCTCGCTCTTTCCACTGTTTCACGCTCTTTCTCTCCAACGTCCACTCTCTCTCTCTCTCTGATCCTCCATCCCTCCCCTCATTTCAGTCCATATCTCCCCATTTCTCTCGCTTGGCGCGTCTTTTACCCTCTCTATAGTTATACAAATCTGTTATCCGGATTACTTCCGTACTTTTTTTTCCTGCGAAAATACAAAATACCAGCTAGGTCTATCTGAAAGTATCGTGTTTTACAGAACACTTTATGAATGAAGGCCTACTGTTTATACCAAGATTTTTTTTTCGATTGATGCGATAAACTGAGACTCATTTTACTGCAGTTTTCTGACTAGGTAGCGGACTGCAACCTATTTATTTAATGATGAAAAATAAAACAAAAACGCTCAAAATAATAACATTCCAATTATGATAATATTTGTAAAAATATATAGGCCTATGAATAATTCTACAGATAAAAACAAAACTCTACCACTACATTTTAGCTAATTAAAAAAACAGTAGGAAATACATTTAAGGATATTTTTCATTAGGAATTTACTTAGAAAAAATGCTAACAAATATCCACATTTCAACATATAAATTACAATTGTAATAAATTCCAATGCTGTAAAACAATTATTTTTAATTTTCTATTTGATCCCGTTTTTTTTCTTTTGTAAGCATTATGGGTATATAATTTCAGTACATGGGTGTGCCATTAACAGCAGAGATACGTCGTCCACTTCACGTTTTGTTCTCTGAATTGCAAACTTCTCCAAAGCGTTACACGTAATTATTAGAATAACACAAGGCCTACAATACAACAATATTTGTATATTTCACAGATTGAATGTAGGATAATTATTAATTAATTATTAATTAAACTGATTTGAAGCAAAAAAATGACCAATAAATATGTTCACGATAGAATAAAAAGACAATGGATCATATTTTAATACATATCAAAACCACATGATTCGCTTAACAATAACGTAACTAATTGACCCGAACCACAAGCACACGTAAAGCGTCAAGATCGAAAGCTATTTGGAAGAGCTTTAAAATATAAACACTATTTGCCAACACGTGTGCTGAAACAACTTGAAGGAAACTCCTAAACGGCGTTTAAGTGCGTTCATTTGTAATCTGTCTGTGGAGTGCATTCAATGTAACTCCGCCCGAAGCTTTCACGTTTTGGAAACGAACCTTTGCAGTAAGGTTAAGCTGTAGTGTGCAATGCCACGGGGACCCCACCGATTTAGGGTGAAACTCGAGGAAGTGGATCTTAAACATGGAACAACCATAGAGCTGTCAAATTTCCTGCTGTTGACAAGGGCGTTCATAAATGTGACCTTTGCTGAACATTTTTTCCATGTAAGATCCAGCCATGGCCCCGGGCCGGACTGTGCTGCAGACAACATGCAAACAGACAATAAGTAGTCCTAACTGAAATATTGTAACCACATTAAGGACACATTAAAAGCTACTGAGGGGCCTTTCAAATACTTGAAAATATAATGTTTGCTCACAAATTGGTATCATATAAGCATAATTACTCATGTTTCCAAAGTGTGGCCAACTGTATCTCTTATAATAATATAGTCCCGGAAGCTAGAAGTTGAGAGATAAGTGAATCTTTTCTTTTCTTTACACTATTCTCAGACTCTTTTTCTAGTTAATTAATAGGTAATACATTCCTTGATGTTTCTAAAAATATACATTGTATTTAATGTTACACTTCAATCTAGCGGGCACACTAAATGTATCGCAGTGACAAAGCGTCTTTTAAAAATGGTGTAATTTTATCATTGGACATCAAAGGAGCAGCGGCAATGTCACTGAAATGTTCTGAGGAGTTGGTTTGTTCCAATAGTCAGTGCTAGATTGTCTATTGGCTGGAGCAGATCCTCTTGAATAATTTCAGTGCAAGGACACATGTGAACACTAACTCCGTGTCACATGTCTAACTGCTATATGAGGGCCAGGGCCGTGTCCTCACCGGGCTTATCTCGCTGATAGAGAGGATACCAGCTAAGTGCTCTTCACCCTCACCAGTGGCTCCATATATCACAGGGATATGGCTTTGAACAACCCTGAAACCAGGCTGCTATGCACTCGGCGTTTATTATAGGGTCGAAGATATACCAGACACTGAAATAAAAGCAAAAGAAAACACTTGGCAGAACTTGCATTAATTTTGTAAATATTTTTTATACATTGAAAGGTAATGATACAAAACCTAGAAATAGTCACTTCAGAATTAAACAATAATCACATTAGGTCTATAATATGACAATATGTTAGGGAAGTAATTTTGTATGTTATATCATAACATGGACATAAATAACATTAATACGACAATAAATATATTATTTTGTATTTGATTAAGACATTGGTGATGGTTGATTAGTTTCATACACCAAGACATCATAGACACAAAACAGTCAACAAACCATGCATTTTCATTAAACAAATACAATATATTTAAAAGGAAATGCATAACTAAATATTTACAACAGAGTAATTTACACTCTTTAATCCTTCAAAAACGATATCTTGTCTGAAAAGATGACCGAGCGTGTCTACATATGTAGCCGGAACAAATTCAGTGTATAATGAGTTATGTTTAGTTCTGTTTGAACAGAAGTGCTTTAAAAATAATCACGAAGCTCAAGTGCAGTCATCACCGGAAACCCACGACACGCACAGTTTAAGACATTATACATGACAATTATAAATTACACATTTTAGATACATTGATCTGACGATTTACCTTTACCCGGGATGTAAATTACTGAGTATATAGGGCCCTCTCTTGTGCAACATCTCACTAATTTCACAGCCTTTCATAACCTATTGCAAGTACCTCAATTGTCATCAAACCATTAATTATCATAATTACCTATTAAGCCAATTCATTGCTATTATGCAGGCGGACTCTTAAATCCTAAAACGCAAATGGTTGTTCTGATTAATCAGAATCAGATTTTATTGCCAAGTGAGTTTACCCCCAGAATGAATTTGTTCTGTCCCGTTACAACATTTAATACAGACAAAGTGTGTATTATTAAATGACAAATACGAGCAATTGACAATAATAATATAATATACCAATCGGATCCATACCACCAGAGAGAGGTTTTCAGTCACGTTTACTGTCAACACGTTCATACATGTTGCAGATATCTATTCGTGATGACATTGAGACCTCCGGCTAAACGCCATATAGATTATTATCACTGATCCTTGGAAAACTTGGAACACTTTTCAAAAGTACGTTCGTGTTCGAAAAAACTGACTGATCAATTAATCTAGCATATTAAAGTAAGTCATTATTTGCAGACTAGCCAGTAATAGTTTCAAATATGTACATATTTTATGAAAACAAATTCTTTCATACTTAGAGATCATTGTTTTCCATAGAAAACATACATAAATTACTTTGAATATGAAATACAGCAACATTAAGAGGAAATACAGTCACTGACAAGTTTAGAAATAATAATTATTAATTGAAATAATAATTGTGTCCCTCTTTTTTCAAAGAATCATAGATTCATTTGCAGCAATGAATGCAATGCAGCCCTTTGGCATTCTAGTTGTCAATTTGTTGAGGTAATCTGAAGAAATTTCTCCTCATGCTTTCTGAAGCACATCCCGCAAATTGGATTGGCTTGTTGTGCAATTCTTACATTCAAGCTGCTCCCACAACAGCTCAATAAGGTTGATATTGTGTGAGATCCATTGACTGTGCTGGCCACTCCATTATAGCTAGAATACCAGCTGTCTGCTTCATTCCTAAATAGTTCTTGCATAGCTTGGAGCTGTGCTTTGGGTCATTGTCCTGTTGAAAGGGGAAATTGGCTCCAATCAAGCAAAATGAAATGACAGCCTTGCTTTTTACAGAACCCTGTTACCCTGCACAAATCTCCCACAATACCACCACTAAATCACCCCCAGACCATTACATTGCCTCCACCATGCTTGATAAATGGTGTAGTGGTGGTGAAGTGGCGTCTCAGAATCTCTTCATTTAATTTTTTTAAATTTTCCTTTGGCCAGTGTCTGTGTTTTCTTTTGCCCATGCAGCCCATCTAAAACTATTCCTTTTTTCAACCAGGCCAGAGCTTTGTCTTTTTCTTGGCTTCTACTCAGCATCCCAGAGTCACCTTTACACCGGTGACATTGAGACTGATGTTTTGTGGGGACAATTTAATTATGCCTCCAGTTGAGGATCTGTGAGGCGTCTGTTTCATAAACTAGACTCTGTAATGTATCTGCTCTTGCTCAGTTGTGCACTGGGGCTTCCCACTCCTCATTCTGTTCTGGTTAGAACCAGTTTGTGTAGTTCTGTGTTGCAAGTACTACACAGTACACAGCAATGTACAAGATTTTCAGTTTCTGGTCACTTGCTCGCATGGAAACGCCTTCATTTACAAGAATAAGAATAGTTTTAGAAACTGACAAGTTTAGAAAAAAAGTAATTCCACTATGCTGATGCTGAAAGGCCAGCTGTATTGCTTCTTTAAGCAGCACATCAGTGTTCAGCTGTGCTAACATATTTGCAAAAGGGTTTGCTAATGACCAATTAGCTTCTTAAAATAATAAACTTGGATTAGCAAACACAACGTGCCATTGGTATACAAGACTGATGGTTGCGGATAAAGGGCGTCTGTATGCCTAGAACAAAGTCGAAAAACAGTGTACATAACAAGGATCCCTAGGGAAATACATGTTTGTTGCAACTTCTATCAGAACATTTCTAAACGCTGTGTTGTACTGAACGCGCCCCTGGTATTTCAGCAGGAAATGACGTGGGGAAGAGCACGCGGAAGTTCTGTGTTTGTTGATGGTGACGTCTGCCTGACAAATGCTAGTGAGATTTAGCTACAACTACACGGGATGAATTAACTCATTTGGAACTGAGTAAACTCATTGAAACTGCATAAAACAAGTAAGGACATAATTATATTGTACATATATTGAGAGCCGTGGTATTTGCTTTCGTTAATTGGCTACTGAACACCAGTAATCTGACTAATGTTAGCTAGCCAGGATGACGAGATAAGCGCGCATGCTGCAACTGTCACATTCACTTGCAGCCTCTAGTAGTCTCTCTCTCTAGTAGTCTCTCTTTCTAGTAGTCTCTCTCTCTAGTAGTCTCTCTCTCTAGTTGTCTCTAGTAGTCTTTCTCTAGTAGTCTCTCTCTCTAGTAGTCTCTCTCTCTAGTTGTCTCTAGTAGTCTTTCTCTAGTAGTCTCTCTCTCTAGTAGTCTCTCTCTCTAGTTGTCTCTAGTAGTCTTTCTCTAGTAGTCTTTCTCTAGTAGTCTCTCTCTAGTAGTCTCTCTCTAGTAGTCTCTCTCTAGTAGTCTCTCTCTAGTAGTCTCTCTCTAGTAGTCTCTCTCTAGTAGTCTCTCTCTCTAGTTGTCTCTCTCTAGTTGTCCCTAGTAGTCTCTGGTAGTCTCTGGTAGTCTCTGGTAGTCTCTGGTAGTCTCTAGGTGTCTCTAGTAGTCTCTCTCTCTAGTAGTCTCTCTCTCTAGTTGTCTCTAGTAGTCTTTCTCTAGTAGTCTTTCTCTAGTAGTCTTTCTCTAGTAGTCTCTCTCTAGTAGTCTCTCTCTAGTAGTCTCTCTCTAGTAGTCTCTCTCTAGTAGTCTCTCTCTAGTAGTCTCTCTCTCTAGTTGTCTCTCTCTAGTTGTCCCTAGTAGTCTCTGGTAGTCTCTGGTAGTCTCTGGTAGTCTCTAGGTGTCTCTAGTAGTCTCTCTCTCGCGCCAGTCCTCAACCCGCCAAGCTAGCCAGTTAACTTGTGATAGTGAGTTCTCAGCCAAGGTTCACACTTTACTCTCTGTTTATGAACAACTAAGAAGAAACGTAGCCCTACAGGCTAGGTCATTTTCTGTATAACCCTATATCACACAGATATCACATTACAGGATAAACCCCACAGTCCATTGCTGGGTGAACAGTCATTTACTCCTCCCTGAAATGGCTTTTGGAAGCTTGTGTATGTATTCTTTGGTTTGCCAACCCTACATTACCTTCCTTTGGATACGTTAGTTACATAATTTATTTCTTTAGTGTACTTTAAAAGGAGTGACTGTGAGGCCCTATAGGAAAGGCTTGCTTCTAGAAATCAACCCACATAATTTTCCTAAATTGTGTTATTGTGGTGCTCAGGTGCTGAGGCAGGATGTTGGAGTCATATGTCACACCTCTGCTCATGAGCTACGTAAACAAATACATCAAGAATCTGAAGCCTTCAGACCTGCAGTTGTCGCTATGGGGAGGAGATGTGGTCCTGAGCAAATTGGAACTGAAATTGGATGTCCTTGAGCAGGTATGTGACGGCATGCAAGTGACGGCATGTATGACCTGTATGTGACGGCCCGTATGATCTGTGTGTGTGACGGCTCATATGATCTGTGTGTGTGACAGCCTGTATGACCCGTCTCTGACGGCCCGCCGTATGACCTGTCTCTGACTGCCGTATGACCTGTTTGTGTGACGGCCCGTATGACCTGTGTGTGACCTGTGTGTGTGACGGCACGTATGACCTGTGTGTGTGACGGCCCGTATGACCTGTGTGACGGCCTGTATGACCTGTGTGTGTGACGGCCTGTATGACCTGTGTGTGTGACGGCTCGTATGACCTGTGTGTGTGTGACGGCCAGTAAAGACTCCAAAACACATTCAACAACGGCTGATTTTTACATCTCTTGTCGACATGTCTGTCCCGGTAGGCAAACCCTCACAGAATTATTGTACCTCGGTTATGTGTTTTTAAATTTAGTCATTGACGCAACAAAGGAGATGCAACAAAGCCTGATCCATCTACTCAAAATTCCACTATAAGAAGGTTTTGACCGGTTAAACAAAATGTTAGCTAATTTTCAAAAAGTATCAGAGCTGTGTTTACTAGCCACCAAATGAAGCATTCAATGAGAGGAACACCTCCCTAAAATCAAATATTGAGTAGTGTTGATTGTTCTTTTGCTGGTTTGAACACTGCAGGCTGTAAATGTGTGGATTACATCACAAAGTCATAAGCATATTATTACCAATTTGGTCTTCATTGGGATTTCCGGTTGTAGAACAGCACCTATATTAAAAAGTGAACCCATATGCCTGTTGATAGGTGGACTCGTATGCCTGTTGATAGGTGGACTCGTATGCTAGTTGATAGGTGGGCTCGTATGCATGTTGACAGGTGGACTCGTATGCCAGTTGATAGGTGGACTCGTATGCCAGTTGATAGGTGGACTCGTATGCCAGTTGATAGGTGGACTCGTATGCCAGTTGATAGGTGGACTCGTATGCCAGTTGATAGGTGGACTCGTATGCCAGTTGATAGGTGGACTCGTATGCCAGTTGATAGGTGGACTCGTATGCCAGTTGATAGGTGGACTCGTATGCCAGTTGATAGGTGGACTCGTATGCCAGTTGATAGGTGGACTCGTATGCCAGTTGATAGGTGGACTCGTATGCCAGTTGATAGGTGGACTCGTATGCCAGTTGATAGGTGGACTCGTATGCCAGTTGATAGGTGGACTCGTATGCCAGTTGATAGGTGGACTCGTATGCCAGTTGATAGGTGGACTCGTATGCCAGTTGATAGGTGGACTCGTATGCCAGTTGATAGGTGGACTCGTATACAAGTTGATAGGTGGACTCGTATACAAGTTGATAGGTGGACTCGTATCCATGTTGATAGGTGGATTCGTATGCCTGTTGATAGGTGGATTCGTATGCCTGTTGACAGGTGGATTTGTATGCATGTTGATAGGTGGACTCGTATGCCTGTTGATAGGTGGACTCGTATGCCAGTTGATAGGTGGACTCGTATGCCTGTTGATAGGTGGACTCGTATGCCTGTTGATAGGTGGACTCGTATGCCTGTTGATAGGTGGACTCGTATGCCTGTTGATAGGTGGACTCGTATGCCAGTTGATAGGTGGACTCGTATGCCTGTTGATAGGTGGACTCGTATCCATGTTGATAGGTGGACTCGTATCCATGTTGATAGGTGGATTTGTATGCCTGTTGATAGGTGGACTCGTATGCCTGTTGATAGGTGGACTCGTATGCCTGTTGATAGGTGGACTCGTATGCCTGTTGATAGGTGGACTCGTATGCCTGTTGATAGGTGGACTCGTATGCCTGTTGATAGGTGGACTCGTATGCCTGTTGATAGGTGGACTCGTATGCCTGTTGATAGGTGGACTCGTATGCAAGTTGATAGGTGGACTCGTATGCAAGTTGATAGGTGGACTCGTATGCAAGTTGATAGGTGGACTCGTATGCCTGTTGATAGGTGGACTCGTATGCCTGTTGATAGGTGGACTCGTATGCCTGTTGATAGGTGGACTCGTATGCCTGTTGATAGGTGGACTCGTATGCCAGTTGATAGGTGGACTCGTATGCCAGTTGATAGGTGGACTCGTATGCCTGTTGATAGGTGGACTCGTATGCCAGTTGATAGGTGGACTCGTATGCCAGTTGATAGGTGGACTCGTATGCCAGTTGATAGGTGGACTCGTATGCCAGTTGATAGGTGGACTCGTATGCCAGTTGATAGGTGGACTCATATGCCAGTTGATAGGTGGACTCGTATGCCAGTTGATAGGTGGACTCGTATGCCAGTTGATAGGTGGACTCGTATGCCAGTTGATAGGTGGACTCGTATGCCAGTTGATAGGTGGACTCGTATGGCAGTTGATAGGTGGACTCGTATGCCAGTTGATAGGTGGACTCGTATGCCAGTTGATAGGTGGACTCGTATGCCAGTTGATAGGTGGACTCGTATGCCAGTTGATAGGTGGACTCGTATGCCAGTTGATAGGTGGACTCGTATGCCAGTTGATAGGTGGACTCGTATGCCAGTTGATAGGTGGACTCGTATGCCAGTTGATAGGTGGACTCGTATGCCAGTTGATAGGTGGACTCGTATGCCAGTTGATAGGTGGACTCGTATACAAGTTGATAGGTGGACTCGTATACAAGTTGATAGGTGGACTCGTATCCATGTTGATAGGTGGATTCGTATGCCTGTTGATAGGTGGATTCGTATGCCTGTTGACAGGTGGATTCGTATGCATGTTGATAGGTGGACTCGTATGCCTGTTGATAGGTGGACTCGTATGCCTGTTGATAGGTGGACTCGTATGCCTGTTGATAGGTGGACTCGTATGCCTGTTGATAGGTGGACTCGTATGCCTGTTGATAGGTGGACTCGTATGCCTGTTGATAGGTGGACTCGTATGCCTGTTGATAGGTGGACTCGTATGCCTGTTGATAGGTGGACTCGTATGCCTGTTGATAGGTGGACTCGTATGCCTGTTGATAGGTGGACTCGTATGCCTGTTGATAGGTGGACTCGTATGCCTGTTGATAGGTGGACTCGTATGCCTGTTGATAGGTGGACTCGTATGCAAGTTGATAGGTGGACTCGTATGCAAGTTGATAGGTGGACTCGTATGCAAGTTGATAGGTGGACTCGTATGCAAGTTGATAGGTGGACTCGTATGCAAGTTGATAGGTGGACTCGTATGCCTGTTGATAGGTGGACTCGTATGCCTGTTGATAGGTGGACTCGTATGCCTGTTGATAGGTGGACTCGTATGCCAGTTGATAGGTGGACTCGTATGCCAGTTGATAGGTGGACTCGTATGCCTGTTGATAGGTGGACTCGTATGCCTGTTGATAGGTGGACTCGTATGCCTGTTGATAGGTGGACTCGTATGCCTGTTGATAGGTGGACTCGTATGCCAGTTGATAGGTGGACTCGTATGCCTGTTGATAGGTGGACTCGTATGCCTGTTGACAGGTGGACTCGTATGCCAGTTGACAGGTGGACTCGTATGCCAGTTGACAGGTGGACTCGTATGCCAGTTGACAGGTGGACTCGTATACAAGTTGATAGGTGGACTCGTATGCCAGTTGATAGGTGGACTCGTATGCCAGTTGATAGGTGGACTCGTATGCCAGTTGATAGGTGGACTCGTATACAAGTTGATAGGTGGACTCGTATGCCTGTTGACAGGTGGACTCGTATCCATGTTGACAGGTGGATTCGTATGCCTGTTGACAGGTGGATTTGTATGCATGTTGACAGGTGGACTCGTATGCATGTTGATAGGTGGACTCGTATGCCTGTTGATAGGTGGACTCGTATGCCTGTTGATAGGTGGACTCGTATGCCTGTTGATAGGTGGACTCGTATGCCTGTTGATAGGTGGACTCGTATGCCTGTTGATAGGTGGACTCGTATGCCTGTTGATAGGTGGACTCGTATGCCAGTTGATAGGTGGACTCGTATGCCTGTTGATAGGTGGACTCGTATGCCTGTTGATAGGTGGACTCGTATGCCAGTTGACAGGTGGACTCGTATGCCAGTTGATAGGTGGACTCGTATGCCAGTTGATAGGTGGACTCGTATACAAGTTGATAGGTGGACTCGTATACAAGTTGATAGGTGGACTCGTATGCCTGTTGATAGGTGGACTCGTATCCATGTTGATAGGTGGATTTGTATGCCTGTTGATAGGTGGATTTGTATGCATGTTGATAGGTGGACTCGTATGCCTGTTGATAGGTGGACTCGTATGCCTGTTGATAGGTGGACTCGTATGCCTGTTGATAGGTGGACTCGTATGCCTGTTGATAGGTGGACTCGTATGCCTGTTGATAGGTGGACTCGTATGCCTGTTGATAGGTGGACTCGTATGCCTGTTGATAGGTGGACTCGTATGCCAGTTGATAGGTGGACTCGTATGCAAGTTGATAGGTGGACTCGTATGCAAGTTGATAGGTGGACTCGTATGCAAGTTGATAGGTGGACTCGTATGCCTGTTGATAGGTGGACTCGTATGCCTGTTGATAGGTGGACTCGTATGCCAGTTGATAGGTGGACTCGTATGCCAGTTGATAGGTGGACTCGTATGCCAGTTGATAGGTGGACTCGTATGCCAGTTGATAGGTGGACTCGTATGCCAGTTGATAGGTGGACTCGTATGCCAGTTGATAGGTGGACTCGTATGCCAGTTGATAGGTGGACTCGTATGCCAGTTGATAGGTGGACTCGTATGCCAGTTGATAGGTGGACTCGTATACAAGTTGAAAGGTGGACTCGTATACAAGTTGATAGGTGGACTCGTATGCCTGTTGATAGGTGGACTCGTATGCCAGTTGATAGGTGGACTCGTATGCAAGTTGATAGGTGGACTCGTATGCCTGTTGATAGGTGGACTCGTATGCCAGTTGATAGGTGGACTCTTATGCCTGTTGATAGGTGGACTCGTATGCCTGTTGATAGGTGGACTCGTATGCCTGTTGATAGGTGGACTCGTATGCCTGTTTATAGGTGGACATCGTATGCCTGTTGACAGGTGGACTCGTATCCATGTTGACAGGTGGACTCGTATCCATGTTGACAGGTGGACTCGTATGCC
>CM055731.1:28182228-28257228 GCA_029465975.1 Dallia pectoralis | reverse complement strand
GGGTGTGGGGGGTCATGGTAAAATGGACCAATTTTCACCACACATTGTAGATGGCAGCTAACATCTGAGTAGTTCAAGACACAGAACAACACTGTTCAGACTGAACAAATCTCCCAGAATCTCCCCTTCAGAAAACACTATAAATACCAGGTTCTGTAAATACAGCAGGGAGGTTTAGGCTGGTTCTGTTCTTTTAAGAGCCATGACAAAATATTTTCTTTACTTTATATTTACTCGTGTTTATGTGTCGGTCTTTAAAACCTAAACACTCTCTTATAGACTTCAGTGATTGGGTCTCTAATGTCCCGCCAGTTATACGCAGCTCAAGGACCCAGTTCAACGGCCAATCAGCAAACACTTATACAACGACCAATCAGCAGACACTTATGAAGCGATCAGGTTAACACATTGACCTCATAGCCTATACAGCTCATCCCTCTGGTTGCTAGGACAACACTCAGCACTTATTTACATTGTGAGAAGCAGTCTTACACGCTGGATAGACTTGTGTGCATGAAGCGATGTGCGTACCCACTGCACAAAATACTGATACAGAATCCGGATAGAGAATCCCGACACGCATGCCTGATACAGTTCACACACAATTGTTGTCACTGTTGCTAACCCTGGTTAGCCACACCTCCTCTAAACGTCTGTGTGTTTTTTGTTTACCAGGAGCTGAAGCTCCCCTTCACCTTCCTGAGTGGTCACATCCATGAGCTGCGTATCCACGTTCCCTGGACCAAGCTGGGGTCAGAGGCCGTGGTCATCACAATCAACACCATGGAGTGTATTCTCAAGCTGAAGGACGGCGTGCAGGTTGGTACGGCTCTGACTATGCTAACACTGTAGCATGTACCTCACCAGGTGTTACACCGTTCAAACTGTGATCGCTGAAAGATGTTCGTTCGACCCCCAACATCTGGTGAGCTTGAAATTAGACGTAGAGTTAAAACGGCACTAAACCCAGTGGGATTAAAGTTAAGGTCATGTGCTTGTTTTCATATGTTCTGTTTTATGACTCCACTACCCAGAAACCCCTCTGTCCCGCTGATCTCCACTCTATGGCTCGTACCACAACTCTCCTTAGGCTCTCAGACAGGGGTGCTAATTTCATTTCAGCTAATTTGACATTTTGTTTCTAGTTTGGCTGTTTAAATTCAAAGGTCTGCAACTCCAGGAGATTAACCACAACGATGACCAGATTAACCAGAACGCCTCAGATTAACGCCTCGGATTAACGCCTCGGACTAACGCCTCGGACTAACGCCTCGGACTAACGCCTCGGACTAACGCCTCGGACTAACGCCTCGGACTAACGCCTCGGACTAACGCCTCGGACTAACGCCTCGGACTAACGCCTCGGACTAACGCCTCGGACTAACGCCTCGGACTAACGCCTCGGACTAACGCCTCGGACTAACTAACGCGCCTCGGACTAACGCCTCGGACTAACGCCTCGGACTACCGCCTCGGACTAGCGCCTCGGACTAACGCCTCGGACTAACGCCTCGGACTAACGCCTCGGACTAACGCCTCGGACTAACGCCTCGGACTAACGCCTCGGACTAACGCTCGGACTAACGCCTCGGACTAACGCCTCGGACTAACGCCTCGGACTAACGCCTCGGACTAACGCCTCGGACTAACGCCTCGGACTAACGCCTCGGACTAACGCTCGGACTAACGCCTCGGACTAACGCCTCGGACTAACGCCTCGGACTAACGCCTCGGACTAACGCCTCGGACTAACGCCTCGGACTAACGCCTCGGACTAACGCCTCGGACTAACGCCTCGGACTAACGCCTCGGACTAACGCCTCGGACTAACGCCTCGGACTAACGCCTCGGACTAACGCCTCGGACTAACGCCTCGGACTAACGCCTCGGACTAACGCCTCGGACTAACGCCTCGGACTAACGCCTCGGACTAACGCCTCGGACTAACGCCTCGGACTAACGCCTCGGACTAACGCCTCGGACTAACGCCTCGGACTAACGCCTCGGACTAACGCCTCGGACTAACGCCTCGGACTAACGCCTCGGACTAACGCCTCGGACTAACGCCTCGGACTAACGCCTCGGACTAACGCCTCGGACTAACGCCTCGGACTAACGCCTCGGACTAACGCCTCGGACTAACGCCTCGGACTAACGCCTCGGACTAACGCCTCGGACTAACGCCTCGGACTAACGCCTCGGACTAACGCCTCGGACTAACGCCTCGGACTAACGCCTCGGACTAACGCCTCGGACTAACGCCTCGGACTAACGCCTCGGACTAACGCCTCGGACTAACGCCTCGGACTAACGCCTCGGACTAACGCCTCGGACTAACTCGGACTAACGCCTCGGACTAACGCCTCGGACTAACGCCTCGGACTAACGCCTCGGACTAACGCCTCGGACTAACGCCTCGGACTAACGCCTCGGACTAACGCCTCGGACTAACGTCTCGGACTAACGCCTCGGACTAACGCCTCGGACTAACGCCTCGGACTAACGCCTCGGACTAACGCCTCGGACTAACGCCTCGGACTAACGCCTCGGACCTCGGACTAACGCCTCGGACTAACGCCTCGGACTAACGCCTCGGACTAACGCCTCGGACTAACGGACTAACGCCTCGGACTAACGCCTCGGACTAACGCCTCGGACTAACGCCTCCGGACTAACGCCTCGGACTAAACGGACTAACGCCTCGGACTAACGCCTCGGACTAACGCCTCGGACTAACGCCTCGGACTAACGCCTCGGACTAACGCCTCGGACTAACGCCTCGGACTAACGCCTCGGACTAACGCCTCGGACTAACGCCTCGGACTAACGCCTCGGACTAACGCCTCGGACTAACGCCTCGGACTAACGCCTCGGACTAACGCCTCGGACTAACGGACTAACGCCTCGGACTAACGCCTCGGACTAACGCCTCGGACTAACGCCTCGGACTAACGCCTCGGACTAACGCCTCGGACTAACGCCTCGGACTAACGCCTCGGACTAACGCCTCGGACTAACGCCTCGGACTAACGCCTCGGACTAACGCCTCGGACTAACGCCTCGGACTAACGCCTCAGAGAAACAGACTGAAGTTGAAGGAAATCTAAGGCTACGTTCACACTGCAGGCTGAAACGACCCAATTCCGATTTTCTTGCCCCTATGCGACCTGTATCTGATCTTTTCATGACAGTCTGAACGACCCAGGTCCGATCTTTTCAAATGCGACCCAGGCCACTTGGGTATGTGGTCCAAATCCGACACGTATCCGATCTTTTCAAATGCGACTTCAATCTGAACGGCCAGTTCACATGTATCCGACCCGCACGTCATTGATACTCGACAATCGTCATAATTCTGCGTTGAAGTAGGCGGGAATGAGAAGATAAACAACTAGTTTAGTTATCTTCTAAAAACGAGAAGATTGTAATTGTGCTGGCTCCATTGGGAAAATAACTTGAATATCCCTAAACGAGCTCCACTGTTGACATCCATTTTTAGCTAACGTTACTTCCGCAAACAACAAGTGACGTCGTTGACGTTGAGTACTCTTCTGCGCATGCGGGTCACTTCTGGGTAATTTCACGTTCACACAGGAGATCACAAAAGGTCGCATTTAATTGGAAATGTGAACGGCCTTGCAAAAAAATCTATTTAACCCTCGTGTTGTCCTGGGGTCATTTTGACCCCAAAAAAAATATTTTGCCGAAAAATATGTTTTTTTTCCATTAATTGGTCTGAAAATAAGGGTAGTTGTTTATTACTATGCTCTTTATGAGTCAAACTAATTAGTAGTAATTTGATTGAATTCTGGGTGTTTCACTAAATGTAATAACCTCTGTTGTCCTCTGGGGTCAAAAAGACCCCGCAGCACAAAGTAGTCCAATGGAGCAAATTGTCACATAATACTGCTTGGCAAAACAACTTTGATCTTGTGTGTTTGTTGTGTGGGGTCAAGCAATGGTTATGACAACAACACAAAACAAAACAAGTATTTTCTCACAGGTGTTTGGGGCATTTCACATGTTAGTCTGAGAGAGTCAGGCAGCACAATGAGGAGGCATACGTTTTATATTGCACATGAGGCTTGCAAGATAATTTATGATATAAAAGAAAATAATGACCAGGAGGACAATGAGGATGAATCAACTGATGAAGAGGGTTCAGGGTCAGAAGAGGAGGAACATTATGATGAGGTGATAGATCCAACATACAGACAGCATGCTAGTTCTTCCTCTGAAGAAGCCCCCACATCTCTTGCTGCAGAAATGGAAGATGATTATGAATTTTAGGAAATGGATGAACGTGATGATGAGGAAGAATCTGAAGCTGATATGGAAGAAGTGTCAGAAGTGGAGCACTGCACCTATTATGATGAAGAATTAACTCATGAGGTAGAATCTGAAGTTGAAATGGAGGAAGTGTCAGAAATGGAGGACAACATATATTATGATGAAGAATCAACAGATGAGGTAGAATGAGGAAGAGGACCCAGCTGAGATAGAAGAATATTTCCAGTCAAAGGATGAAACATTGATCTGGTCTTCCATCCCTCCCAGTGACCGGCGAAGAATGTTGTCAGCAGAGAGAGAGACGAGCCACAATGGTGAAACTGCATATGCAAGGTCTCAGATTGATGACATAAAGTCCACTTTTGACCTGTTTCTGCCTATTGAAGACACAGTGCTGAACATGACAAACAAGAAGGGGCAACGCATTTATGGTAACAAGTTGAGAAAGATGAATCAAATGGATTTGCAGGCATATGTGGGTATGTTTTATGTCAATAAGGTCTATTGGCTCTAAATTCCCCAAAAAATCTAAAATTTTCTAATAATGGGTTGAACTGAAGTATGACTAAAGGTGTAACACAAAATCTATTGTACATTTATACTGTATGCTTTATAAACAGTCAAACCAGGCGGGTCATTTTTGACCCCAGAGGACAAAAGGTGTGATTATGGGCTGCCATTTCTAAAAATAAAATAATTCAAAAACAGCATCCTGACTATACTTTGACAAATACCACTCAGTGACAAGTCAAATAGTCAAAATAATATTAGGTCAAAATAATTCATAGTTTTTTTCAGTTTTGTACTCAAAAACAGGGTATACTTTTATGTAAACAGGGTCATTTGGCTCTAATTTCCCCAAAAAAGCATTTTTTTTCTAGTAATGGGTTGAACTGAAGTAAGACTAAAGGTGTAACACAAAATCTATTGAAAATTTATACTGTATGCTTTATAAACAGCCAAACCAGGCGGGGTCATTTTTGACCCCAGAGGACAAAAGGTGTAAGGCATTTGGGAGGACAACACGAGGGTTAAAAAAAAATCGGAATTGAGCCATGAGCCCTGCAGTGTGAACGTAGCCAAAGCCTGCTTCGGTAACGCTGAAATAAGTAAGGATTTCTTAATTGCTAAAATAATTGTCCAACCTTTATTTACGCACAGTTGTTAAAATATTTTGTATCACACAAACATTGATTTATCAGTCCTGGAGGCAATATGACATTGGTGTGTTTCAATTACATGCAATTGTGTTTGTAGCTGTTGGTTAAAGTGGGAGACAGACTAAAACATGATGGAGAACACAATAACTAAACAGAATAGTTAACAGATCTAGTAGTTACTAGTTATCTACATGATAGACAACAGAATAGTTAACAGATCTAGTAGTTACTAGTTATCTACATGATAGACAACAGAATAGTTAACAGATCTAGTAGTTACTAGTTATCTACATGATAGACAACAGAATAGTTAACAGATCTAGTTATCTAGATGATAGACAACAGAATAGTTAACAGATCTAGTAAACCATTAGAGCATATCTTCCTGATTAATGCTTAATTATTCCAGATAAGTTCTGTTAGAGGTATGCCCCAAAAGAAAATAAGAACCCAAAAATAAATTGCAGGGTTTAATAACATAATTATTCCTGTGCCTGTGCCTGACATTTCTCTGCCTGTGCCTGACATTTCTCTGCCTGTGCCTGACATTTCTGTGCCTGTGCCTGACATTTCTGTGCCTGTGCCTGACATTTCTGTGCCTGTGCCTGACATTTCTGTGCCTGACATTTGAGATGTATTTGTGTAGAGGAGTCCTGGTTCTACCTGTGATATACCACCCATGTTGTTGCCACAGTGAAAACTAGCAGGGAGCACATAGCTGCCCTCATACCAATTTGCACCCTATTCCCAATTAAACTGCACTACCTTTGACCTCAACCCTATAGGGCAGTGAGCCCTACGGAGGGGATGGGGCGCTGGTTGCACCACAGACCAGGCATGCATAAAGAGAGGTGGAAGTCTCAAGGCCAGATGTCCACGTCAGTAGAAACACATTGCAAGGGAAGTCAATTACCCCTAATTATATAGACTGCAGGCTAAAGATTTGTAACACATGAGCTGGAGGAGTCCAGAACTAATGGTAAATATCATACTCTACAGAAGGCTACTGCTGGAACGATCACATTTCCAGACCCATGAAAACTGATGCTTGGTGAAAACCCCCAGGTCACGGGGTAGCTGGGTAATATACTCTCATGTACGACCACTCTGAAAACAAGTATTTGTTACAGATGTTTTCAAAAGGTTCCACCAGTCAAGAAAGGATTTTTGGAAAATTGCAAATGACGTTTGGACAAATTATTCGGTGGTATGCACACCCAGGAGACACAATTTGGAGCGAAGCCAGACATCCAACAGAAGTCCTTCTAGGCAACTGAAGGAATGTAAATGGTTCGTCAGTGCAGCCATGGTACCCTTCTCTCTTATCCGGGGGAGGTGCCGGCGAGAGGTGCCGGGGGGGCTGGGTGTACAAGGAGGAGGTTTCAGGGGAGGTGCTGGCAGGGAGTGCAAAGAGGAGGTGCCGGGGGAGGTGCTGGCAGGGGGTGCAAGGTGGAGGTGGTGCAAGGGGGAGGTGGTTTGGTGTAATGAAAGGGGGAGGAGGTGCAAGGGGGAGGTGGTTTGGTGTAATGAAAGGGGGAGGAGGTGCAAGGGGGAGGTGGTTTGGTGTAATGAAAGGGGGAGGAGGTGCTAGGGGGAGGAGTGAGTGAGGGAGGTAGCTAGCCGGACCCTTGGAAGCCGGCCCTTTTCATCTTGGCCGTTTGGGAGATTTTACTTGTCATTTATTACATTGTAAATGTAACTCCTCATTTACCTCTGACCCCAGGTCAGGTAGAGGCTCCTCATTCACCTCCACACACTGGCACAGTCTTCACCCAGCCTATAGCAGATCTGACCCCAGGTCAGGTAGAGGCTCCTCATTCACCTCCACACACTGGCACAGTCTTCACCCAGCCTATAGCAGATCTGACCCCAGGTCAGGTAGAGGCTCCTCATTCACCTCCACACACTGGCACAGTCTTCACCCAGCCTATAGCAGATTTGACCCCAGGTCAGGTAGAGGCTCCTCATTCACCTCCACACACTGGCACAGTCTTCACCCAGCCTATAGCAGATTTGACCCCAGGTCAGGTAGAGGCTCCTCATTCACCTCCACACACTGGCACAGTCTTCACCCAGCCTATAGCAGATTTGACCCCAGGTCAGGTAGAGGCTCCTCATTCACCTCCACACACTGGCACAGTCTTCACCCAGCCTATAGCAGATCTGACCCCAGGTCAGGTAGAGGCTCCTCATTCACCTCCACACACTGGCACAGTCTTCACCCAGCCTATAGCAGATCTGACCCCAGGTCAGGTAGAGGCTCCTCATTCACCTCCACACACTGGCACAGTCTTCACCCAGCCTATAGCAGATCTGACCCCAGGTCAGGTAGAGGCTCCTCATTCACCTCCACACACTGGCACAGTCTTTACCCAGCCTATAGCAGATCTGACCCCAGGTCAGGTAGAGGCTCCTCATTCACCTCCACACACTGGCACAGTCTTTACCCAGCCTATAGCAGATCTGGCCTACTTTGATCGACCAGACTACATAAGGAATTGGGCATATGTAGTAGACTACATAGGGAATAGGGCATATGTAGTAGACTACATAGGGAATAGGGCATATGTAGTAGACTACATAGGGTATAGGGCATATGTTGTAGACTACATAGGGAATAGGGCATATGTAGTAGACTACATAGGGAATAGGGCATATGTAGTAGACTACATAGGGAATGGGGCATATGTATAAGACTACATAGGGAATAGGGCATATGTAGTAGACTACATAGGGAATGGGGCATATGTAGTAGACTACATAGGGAATGGGGCATATGTAGTAGACTACATAGGGAATGGGGCATATGTAGTAGACTACATATGGAATGGGGCATATGTAGTAGACTACATAGGGAATGGGGCATATGTAGTAGACTACATAAGGAATGGGGCATTTGTAGTAGACTACATAGGGAATGGGGCATTTGTAGTAGACTACATAGAGAATGGGGCATATGTAGTAGACTACATAAGGAATAGGGCACATGTAGTAGACTACATAAGGAATAGGGCATATGTAGTAGACTTCATAGGGAATAGGGCCTATGTAGCAGACTACATAGGGAATGTGGCATATCTAGTACACTACATAAGGAATAGGGCATATGTATTAGACTACATAAGGAATAGGGCATATGTAGGAGACTACATAGGGAATGGGGCATATGTAGTAGACTACATAGGGAATGGGGCATATGTAATATAGGGAATGGGGCGTATTTAGTAGACTACATAAGGGATAGGGCATACAGAGCAGACTACATAGGTAATAGGGCATACATAGCAGACTACATAGGCAGTATGGCATACATAGCAGACTACATAGAGAATAGCGCATATGTACCATACTACATAAGGAATAGGCCATACATAGCAGACTACATAGGCAGTAGGGCATACATAGCAGACTACATAAAGAATAGGGCATATGCAGCATAGTGTATAAGGTATAGGGCATACATAGCAGACTACATAGGCAATACGCCATACATAGCAGACTACATAGGCAGTAGGGCATACATAGCAGACTGCATAGGGAATAGGCAATATGTAGCATACTACATAAGGAATAGGCCATACATAGCAGACTACATAGGCAATGGGGCATACGTAGCAGACTACATAGAAAATAGTGTATATGTAGCATACTACATGGGGAAAAGGCTATACGTAGAATACTACATAGGGAATTGTGCATACATAGCAGACTACATTAGGAATAGGGCATACATAGCAGACTTCATAGGGAATTGTGCATACATAGCAGACTACATAGAGAATAGGCCATACATAGCAGACTACATAGGCAGTAGGGCATACATAGCAGACTGCATAGGGAATAGGCAATATGTAGCATACTACATAAGGAATAGGCCATACATAGCAGACTACATAGGCAATGGGGCATACGTAGCAGACTACATAGAAAATAGTGTATATGTAGCATACTACATGGGGAAAAGGCTATACGTAGAATACTACATAGGGAATTGTGCATACATAGCAGACTACATAAGGAATAGGGCATACATAGCAGACTACATAGGGAATTGGGCATATGTAGCAGGGAAAGCACTACTTGTGTTTAACTTTGACAGCCAATCTCCTGCTACACTTTATTTGAGAATGACAGAATTCAGCAGTCTGTTTCCAGGTGGAAACTCTTACACCTACGTTTAATAGATTAGTGTTTTAAGTTTTGTTTATGCGTGTGTGGAAACTTGGTTTTCGGGCACTAGTCCCTGCACTGAAGTGTGGAAATGATAAATGATATCATTTATATGGTTTGTTTTCGTAATTACCGGCACGCCCAGAAAACCGGCCTGTAAAAACATCCACGTTCTTTTTGAAGTTCATTAGGGATTGTTGAGGATTGTGTAATTTCAGAGGGAATTATTGGAGCTCTAAATGTTTCTCTTCCCCTCAGACGGAAAGAAGTCACCTCCACAATGGAACACTATTGCTTTTCTACTGCACTGTTTTTCAAGGCCTCCTATATTCTGATTTAAACTAGTGCAGTAAGTAGAGAAAAGGCCATTTGGGACGACAACCAGAGAGAAACTGGGTAGAGAGAGAGAGAACGGGTGTGTGTGAGAACGGGTGTGTGTGAGAACGGGTGTGTGTGAGAACGGGTGTGTGTGAGAACGGGTGTGTGTGAGAACGGGTGTGTGTGAGAACGGGTGTGTGTGAGAACGGGTGTGTGTGAGAACGGGTGTGTGTGTGAACGGGTGTGTGAGAGAACGGGTGTGTGAGAGAACGGGTGTGTGAGAGAACGGGTGTGTGAGAGAACGGGTGTGTGAGAGAACGGGTGTGTGAGAGAACGGGTGTGTGAGAGAACGGGTGTGTGAGAGAACGGGTGTGTGTGAGAGAACGGGTGTGTGTGAGAACGGGTGTGTGTGAGAACGGGTGTGTGTGAGAACGGGTGTGTGTGAGAACGGGTGTGTGTGAGAACGGGTGTGTGTGAGAACGGGTGTGTGTGAAGAGAGGTGGACAGGAGATAGTAGAGTGTTCACTGTCTTAGTGTTCACTATCTGGCTCTTAGTGTTCACTATCTAGGTCTTAGTGTTCACTATCTAGGTCTTAGTGTTCACTATCTGGGTCTTAGTGTTCACTATCTGGCTCTTAGTGTTCACTATCTGGCTCTTAGTGTTCACTATCTGGCTCTTAGTGTTCACTCTCTGGCTCTTAGTGTTCACTCTCTGGCTCTTAGTGTTCACTATCTGGGTCTTAGTGTTCACTATCTGGGTCTTAGTGTTCACTATCTGGGTCACTCTGGAATCCCTTTGTGACCCAGTTGTGACCCAGTTGTGACCCAGTTGTTACCCAGTTGTTACCCAGTTGTTACCCAGTTGTGACCCAGTTGTTACCCAGCTCTACGAACTCCTTTAACTGTCAAATTTAAGACCAGTGTAAATTAAATCCTAAAATGGACAGTGAACTATTGCAGAGATTTAACAGCAGCTCAACTTCTGACATTTGATTTCATGCTAGGCTCCCCTGGGGATCATGGGAAATGTAGTTATTTATATACTATGTGAGGATTAGAAGGAAGCTCTACTGGCTGGTTTATCGTGTGGTACCCCTCTACCGGCTGGTTCATCGTGTAGTACCTCTCTACTGGCTGGTTCATCGTGTAGTACCTCTCTACTGGCTGGTTCATCGTGTAGTACCTCTCTACTGGCTGGTTCATCGTGTGGTACCTCTCTACTGGCTGGTTCATCGTGTGGTACCCCTCTACTGGCTGGTTCATCGTGTAGTACCTCTCTACTGGCTGGTTCATCGTGTGGTACCCCTCTACTGGCTGGTTCATCGTGTGGTACCCCTCTACTGGCTGGTTTATCCTGTGGTACCCCTCTACTGGCTGGTTCATCGTGTGGTACCCCTCTACTGGCTGGTTCATCGTGTAGTACCTCTCTACTGGCTGGTTCATCGTGTAGTACCTCTCTACTGGCTGGTTCATCGTGTGGTACCCCTCTACTGGCTGGTTCATCGTGTGGTACCCCTCTACTGGCTGGTTCATCGTGTAGTACCTCTCTACTGGCTGGTTCATCGTGTGGTACCCCTCTACTGGCTGGTTCATCGTGTGGTACCCCTCTACTGGCTGGTTTATCCTGTGGTACCCCTCTACTGGCTGGTTCATCGTGTGGTACCCCTCTACTGGCTGGTTCATCGTGTGGTACCCCTCTACTGGCTGGTTCATCGTGTGGTACCCCTCTACTGGCTGGTTTATCCTGTGGTACCCCTCTACTGGCTGGTTCATCGTGTGGTACCCCTCCATTTGGCTTATAACACCACAGCTTCTTGAGGTTGTATAACACATCAAAAAGTGTCTAACCCACAAGACCAATCCGTCATCAATGTAGTACAACCCATTCGCGTCGTACCCCCCACGTCATCTGTGTTGCAGCCACCCCATCTGCGTCATCTGGCTTAAAGCTTAACACTTTCTCCAGTTAAACGGACAGAAAACATCTTGCGACAAGGAGAGAGAATTCCCTGAGATGTTGTGGTGGAGTCTAGGCCTGTGTCCCAACTGAAGCCCTACTCTCTTCATGGCACACTAGTGTTGACCAGGGCCCTGAGGGAGTAGAGCAGGCTTTGGGACGTACTCTAGCTTTATTAGTAGCTAGCTGGTTGGCTGTAGCCACATGGAGCATTGTGGGACACTTGGCAGAGGCTTCCCCTCTTTCTATGCTTAATTAAAGAGTTCACAGCTAGCAGCAGTCGTGTAATGTAATGACACTGGGGACTCTTAAGCTGGACCAGATGTTCACATCACGTCCGATTGGCTTCTCTCCTTTCTCTCTTTCACTCCTCTAAGCCTAACTCCTCTTTCTCTCTCTCTTCTACCCTCTCTATTTGCCTTTTCTTTCTCCTCTTTTTTGTTACCTCTTTCTCCAGTCTTTCTCTTCCTGATCTCAGTCTCTCTCTCTCTCTCTTTCTCTTTTAGGTTTTCTTTTACAAGCCAGAGATAAGTCTTGGTTTTCAGGGTCTTGGCTGAGTTTGGCTCAACATGGCTGCTTGATCTGTTTAGTTTTACTGCCGTCACTGGATTAGCTCCTGATGCGAACACTCTGATTGATGCTCTGCTTCAAGATGATTTGAAGAGATCCCTCCCTCTCCCCCTCCATCTCTACCCACCTCCCTCCCCCTCCCTCTCTACCCGCTCCTTCCCTCCCCCTCTCCCCCTCCATCTCTACCCACCTCCCTCCCTCTCCCTCTCCCTCCCTCTCTACCCGCTCCCTCCCCCTCCCTCTCTCCCTGCTCCTTCCCTCCCCCTCTCCTCCTCCACTCTACCCGCCTCCCTCCCTCCCTCTCTCCCCTTCCATCTATACCTGCTTTTCTACTTCTTTCCATCTGCCTCCCTCCCTCCATCTGCCTCCCTCCCTCCATCTGCCTCCCTCCCTCTGTCTCCCCCTCTCTCCTCTAAGAATTGCTGGTTTGGCCACCATTCACCGCCAGGCCTTTCTTCTGCTGCGCAATCTAGATTTCTTCTTAACTATTTTTAGTGCCTCTTTCCCCTTTCACAAAACCTCATTCTAAATAATGGATAATTCACGAGAATTAGAGCCCCCTTGGAGTTGAAACAGTTTTTTTACTCAAGAATCTGCTTCTCCACTCTACTGCTACAAGCCCTTTGTTGTAGTGAATGTACAAATGAAGTACTAAAACATGCTTATTACACATCTGTTGTAAACGTTTTACATCCATTTTTAAACCGTTAACACGAATTGAAGACCAGCACTTTTCACCCCACTGTCCTCTGGAACTATGCTGGTGTGGTTCTGGTCAGTCCCAGGATGGGAGATCAGATGCTGGTAGCCACTCCTTTGTCTTGTATAAGTAGGTCACAGTGTCCCCATGGCAGTGATGGGGAGATTGCCCTGCGTAGTGTGTTGTCTTTGATCACTAATGATCCCATGGTAGTTGTAAGTCTAAGAGTGTTAACCATGTTGTCCTGGCTGAATGTCCAATTAGTGCCTCAGATCATCATGACAAGCTAAACATCCCCAGCTTCCGATTGGCTCATTTATCCCTTCTCCGTTTTCAGTGGAGGTACTAAATTAATGCAGTCACTCACAGAGTGAGTCAGTCTAAAGCTTCCATTGCAATCCAGGACCCCAGTTATATCTGTAGTAATTCCTGCACCCTGCTGTCATCCTGGCTGTTATTGGATCATGCCGACAACAGCTTCCCTCTGGATGCTACCATTCTAGCATCTGTGGTTTCCCACCCAGGAGTTAAAGCCACAACCCTGGGATTACCCAGCCAGAGACAGGGGTTCTGCAGTGGGCCTGGCTGGCCTGACTGGGCTAAGTGCTCTGTCCCTCCCCTTTCTCCCATGTTTTTGAAGGGAACCAATCACATCTTACTAATCAAATCCATCAAGCCTGTCTGCCTGTCTGCCTGTCTGCAGACCGACATGCAGGAGCAGAGCCTGTAAGAGAAAACTCTGTGGAAGTGTGTAATCAGTTTTCTCTAACTGAGTAATGTCTGTCCCAATGCCGTCCGGAAATCTGGCCTTTGATTCTGCAGCTTGCAGAGAGCAAATGGCTTACAGAGATACCCCCATAATGCCTTGTGATCAGCAGGCCAGGAAGAGAAGGGGGCGACTAGAGGAGGAAGAGAAAGGGGAGAAAGGGGGAGAATGAGGGGGAGGAGGGGGGATTCAAGTCCTGAGATGGGCCTTTTCTTCTGTTCAGGATGGGTGAGGCAGATTTAGACATTTGTCCTGTTTTATTCCTTACATCTTTCAGCTGCTGAAGTCTGTCTTAAAGGACCATGTAGACTGTGTGGCCGTGGTGACATCATAAAGGTGACATCATAAAGGTGACATCATAAAGGTGACATCATAAAGGTGACATCATAAAGGTGACATCATAAAGGTGACATCATAAAGGTGACATCATAAAGGTGACATCTTAAAGGTGACATCATAAAGGTGACATCATAAAGGTGACATCATAAAGGTGACATCATAAAGGTGACATCATAAAGGTGACATCATAAAGGTGACATCATAAAGGTGACATCATAAAGGTGACATCATAAAGGTGACATCTTAAAGGTGACATCTTAAAGGTGACATCTTAAAGGTGACATCTTAAAGGTGACATCTTAAAGGTGACATCTTAAAGGTGACATCTTAAAGGTGACATCTTAAAGGTGACATCTTAAAGGTGACATCATAAAGGTGACATCATAAAGGTGACATCATAAAGGTGACATCATAAATGTTCTCAGGCTGTGGGGGCTTTAGGCTGACCTTTATGAGAAACAACAGACTCTGTGTAAGGTGTGATGGAGGAAGTGGATGTGTTTACAGAGGCTGAGCCTTCAGGTAACCCTGTCTGGAATGTCAGGCTGGCAGAAACACGTTTGACCACACACACACACACACACACACACACACACACACACACATACTCAAACACTCACACAGACATATGCACTCACTCACTCACTCACTCACTCACTCACTCACTCTCTCACACACACACACACACACATTCACAACTGTAGCATTACCGTGACCTTGTTGCTCCCTGCATTCCCTCACACACTCCCCAGATCACACATGGAGACAGTGGGAAAACACAGGTCTAAATCAGCCAGCCTGCACGCGCACGCGCACACACACACACACACACACACACAGACACAGACACACACACACACACACACACACAGACACACACACACACAGACACAGACACAGACACAGACACAGACACAGACACACACACACAGACACAGACACAGACACACACACACACACACAGACACACACACACACAGACACAGATATTTAGTTACTTGGCCAAGTCATCAATGAACCTTGTTGTCAGTCAGGAGATTATGACAACTGACTTGATTATGGCCGTCTTCTTTCAATACAGCTATATAGAGGTCTGTTTCTATTGGTCAGGATATAGCAGGCTGAGGTATGTTCCTATTGGTCAGGATATAGCAGGCTGAGGTCTGTTTCTATTGGTCAGGATATAGCAGGCTGAGGTCTGTTCCTATTGGTCAGGATATAGCAGGCTGAGGTCTGTTTCTATTGGTCAGGATACAGCAGGCTGAGGTCTGTTCCAATTGGTCAGGATATAGCAGGCTGAGGTCTGTTCCTATTGGTCAGGATATAGCAGGCTGGGGTCTGTTTCTATTGGTCAGGATATAGCAGGTTGAGGTCTGTTCCTATTGGTCAGGATATAGCAGGCTGAGGTCTGCTCCTATTGGTCAGGATATAGCAGGCTGAGGTATGTTTCTATTGGTCAGGATATAGCAGGCTGAGATATGTTCCTATTGGTCAGGATATAGCAGGCTGAGATATGTTTCTATTGGTCAGGATATAGCAGGCTGAGGTATGTTTCTATTGGTCAGGATATAGCATGCTGAGATATGTTCCTATTGGTCAGGATATAGCAGGCTGAGATATGTTCCTATTGGTCAGGATATAGCAGGCTGAGGTATGTTTCTATTGGTCAGGATATAGCAGGCTGAGATATGTTCATATTGGTCAGGATATAGCAGGCTGAGATATGTTCCTATTGGTCAGGATATAGCAGGCTGAGGTATGTTTCTATTGGTCAGGATATAGCAGGCTGAGGTATGTTTCTATTGGTCAGGATATAGCAGGCTGAGGTATGTTCCTATTGGTCAGGATATAGCAGGCTGAGATATGTTCCTATTGGTCAGGATATAGCAGGCTGAGATATGTTCCTATTGGTCAGGATAGAGCAGGCTGAGGTTTGTTTATATTGGTCAGGATATAGCAGGCTGAGATATGTTCCTATTGGTCAGGATATAGCAGGCTGAGGTCTGTTTCTATTGGTCAGGATATAGCAGGCTGAGGTCTGTTTCTATTGGTCAGGATATAGCAGGCTGAGATATGTTTCTATTGGTCAGGATACAGCAGGCTGAGGTCTGTTTCTATTGGTCAGGATATAGGCTGAGGCTAAGGGGCCGTCCTTACAAGGCTGTCAAATTTTACTGCCGTCTGACTTGTGAGCCATTACCGGCCCACACATTAGACAGCCTACCCACACATTAGACAGCCTACCGGCCCACACATTAGACAGCCTACCCACACATTAGACAGCCTACCGGCCCACACATTAGACAGCCTACCCACACATTAGACAGCCTACCGGCCCACACATTAGACAGCCTACCGGCCCACACATTAGACAGCCTACCGGCCCACACATTAGACAGCCTACCGGCCCACACATTAGACAGCCTACCGGCCCACACATTAGACAGGATATTTTATGATATCAGCAGATATTGTAGGATATTGTAAAACGCCTGTGTGCACAGGTTTATTTCCCTCTGTTACATTGTGATGCCACAGGGCATAAAACAGTTATCTGTCACAGTTATCTGTCATGCTTCTGCTGTGTTTTCCTTGGTGCTTGGATCTTGTCACCCCCCACTGCCTGTGTGTGGCTCCATTTCTGCCCGTTAACGAAGCAGGAAGGAAATAAAAACTTTGAATTTGTACTAGTCCCGAAAATGTTTACTGTGTACATCAACATGATTTTGCTGAGTGTGCCTTTCACACTGGTTCCACAGCAACCTCCAGCCTTGGGATCAGGTCCTCTGTGAAGTAAGGTGGGTTTGTATAGGTCTGTGTTACACAACCTGTGGGTGGTCTTTGTTCTAAGTCCCGGACTGTGTTTATCAGACTCTCGACCTTCACTCATTCCACTCTTATTATAGAAATGATCACACCATATAAGGCATGGCATGTTTTATTGCAATACTCTAACCTATGGACCTCACACTGCTGGCAGAGAAAGCCACAGTGACTGCTCACCCTATATAATGTAGAGGGCTTCAACCGCTCATTTGTAATTGTTTGGGGCGTTCTATAAAGAAAAGAGAGCTTTTGTGTCCTTGGCTTGTTGATGTATTGTGTTGAGTGTCAGGATTCTCAGAGATCGTGGGTGTGGAGGAGGGTTTGATTACATCTGGGCCTTTCCTGTCCTTCTCTGTGATGCGTGTGTGCTGGGTAGGGCTTGGGTAGGAGTAGAAAAATGTAGTATGAATAGTTACACAACATGTCACTCTTTTCTTCACGGTTTCTGAGGCATATGGTTAGCTGAAAAGATAATAAACATTGAATGCTCTGAGAAGTTTTTGGCCTGTCTGACACTGACCACATTGCTTGTTATAATGACCAACATGATAAGAATTTACATGTGTTATAATTATGTTGTAATTGCTTTAATCTTTTGCAAAAGTCTGAGCGCGTTGTAGCTGACAGGGCAAAGAGTGGGTGTTCTTCCTGTGTTAGGTGTGCTGCCTGGTTCTGTGCTCCAGTGTGCTGCCTGGCTCTGTGTTTGGTGTGCTGCCTGGTTCTGTGCTCCAGTGAGCTGCTGGTTCTGTGTTTGGTGTGCTGCCTGGTTCTGTGCTCCAGTGAGCTGCCTGGTTCTGTGTTTGGTGTGCTGCCTGGTTCTGTGTTTGGTGTGCTGCCTGGCTCTGTGTTTGGTGTGCTGCCTGGCTCTGTGCTCCAGTGAGCTGCCTGGTTCTGTGTTTGGTGTGCTGCCTGGTTCTGTATTTGGTGTGCTGCTTGGTTGTGTGTTTGGTGTGCTGCCTGGCTCTGTGTTTGGTGTGCTGCCTGGTTCTGTGTTTGGTGTGCTGCCTGGTTGTGTGTTTGGTGAGTTGCTAGTTAATAAAGTGGAACTAGTGGATTATATAGCTAATACAGTGGAACTAGTGGATTATATAGCTAATACAGTAGAACTAGTGGATTTTTTAGCTAATACAGTGGAATTAGTGGATTATATAGCTAATACAGTGGAACTAGTGGATTATATAGCTAATACAGTGGAACTAGTGTATTATATAGCTAAAACAGTGGAACTAGTGGTTTATATAGCTAATACAGTGGAACTAGTGGTTATATAGGTAATACAGTGGAACTAGTGGTTATATAGCTAATACAGTGGAACTAGTGGATTATATAGCTAATACAGTGGAACTAGTGTATTACAAAGCTAATACAGTGGAACTAGTGTATTATATAGCTAATACAGTGGAACTAGTGGTTATATAGGTTATACAGTGGAACTAGTGGTTATATAGGTTATACAGTGGAACTAGTGTATTATATAGCTAATACAGTGGAACTAGTGGTTATATAGCTAATACAGTGGATCTAGTGGATTATATAGCTAAAACAGTGGAACTAGTGGTTTATATAGCTAATACAGTGGAACTAGTGGATTATATAGCTAATACAGTGGAACTAGTGTATTACATAGCTAATACAGTGGAACTAGTGTATTATATAGCTAATACAGTGGAACTAGTGGTTATATAGGTTATACAGTGGAACTAGTGGTTATATAGGTTATACAGTGGAACTAGTGTATTATATAGCTAATACAGTGGAACTAGTGGTTATATAGGTTATACAGTGGAACTAGTGTATTATATAGCTAATACAGTGGAACTAGTGGTTATATAGGTTATACAGTGGAACTAGTGGTTATATAGGTAATACAGTGGAACTAGTGGTTATATAGCTAATACAGTGGAACTAGTGGTTATATAGCTAATACAGTGGAACTAGTGGTTATATAGCTAATACAGTGGAACTAGTGGTTATATAGCTAATACAGTGGAACTAGTGGTTATATAGGTAATACAGTGGAACTAGTGTATTATATAGCTAATACAGTGGAACTAGTGGTTATATAGGTTATACAGTGGAACTAGTGAATTATATAGCTAATACAGTGGAACTAGTGGTTATATAGCTAATACAGTGGAACTAGTGGTTATATAGCTAATACAGTGGAACTAGTGGTTATATAGCTAATACAGTGGAACTAGTGGTTATATAGCTAATACAGTGGAACTAGTGGTTATATAGCTAATACAGTGGAACTAGTGGTTATATAGCTAATACAGTGGAACTAGTGGTTATATAGCTAATACAGTGGAACTAGTGGTTATATAGCTAATACAGTGGAACTAGTGGTTATATAGCTAATACAGTGGAACTAGTGGTTATATAGGTAATACAGTGGAACTAGTGGTTATATAGGTAATACAGTGGAACTAGTGGTTATATAGCTAATACAGTGGAACTAGTGGTTATATAGGTAATACAGTGGAACTAGTGGTTATATAGCTAATACAGTGGAACTAGTGGTTATATAGCTAATACAGTGGAACTAGTGGTTATATAGCTAATACAGTGGAACTAGTGGTTATATAGCTAATACAGTGGAACTAGTGGTTATATAGCTAATACAGTGGAACTAGTGGTTATATAGCTAATACAGTGGAACTAGTGGTTATATAGCTAATACAGTGGAACTAGTGGTTATATAGGTAATACAGTGGAACTAGTGGTTATATAGGTAATACAGTGGAACTAGTGGTTATATAGCTAATACAGTGGAACTAGTGGTTATATAGGTAATACAGTGGAACTAGTGGTTATATAGGTAATACAGTGGAACTAGTGGTTATATAGCTAATACAGTGGAACTAGTGGTTATATAGCTAATACAGTGGAACTAGTGGTTATATAGCTAATACAGTGAAACTAGTGGTTATATAGCTAATACAGTGGAACTAGTGGTTATATAGGTAATACAGTGGAACTAGTGGTTATATAGGTAATACAGTGGAACTAGTGGTTATATAGCTAATACAGTGGAACTAGTGGTTATATAGGTAATACAGTGGAACTAGTGGTTATATAGGTAATACAGTGGAACTAGTGGTTATATAGCTAATACAGTGGAACTAGTGGTTATATAGCTAATACAGTTGAACTAGTGGTTATATAGGTAATACAGTGGAACTAGTGGTTATATAGGTAATACAGTGGAACTAGTGGTTATATAGGTAATACAGTGGAACTAGTGGTTATATAGCTAATACAGTGGAACTAGTGGTTATATAGGTAATACAGTGGAACTAGTGGTTATATAGCTAATACAGTGGAACTAGTGGTTATATAGCTAATACAGTGGAACTAGTGGTTATATAGCTAATACAGTGGAACTAGTGGTTATATAGCTAATACAGTGGAACTAGTGGTTATATAGATAATACAGTGGAACTAGTGGTTATATAGCTAATACAGTGGAACTAGTGGTTATATAGCTAATACAGTGGAACTAGTGGTTATATAGGTAATACAGTGGAACTAGTGGTTATATAGGTAATACAGTGGAACTAGTGGTTATATAGCTAATACAGTGGAACTAGTGGTTATATAGGTAATACAGTGGAACTAGTGGTTATATAGCTAATACAGTGGAACTAGTGGTTATATAGGTAATACAGTGGAACTAGTGGTTATATAGCTAATACAGTGGAACTAGTGGTTATATAGCTAATACAGTGTAACTAGTGGTTATATATGTTATACAGTGGAACTAGTGGTTATATAGGTAATACAGTGGAACTAGTGGTTATATAGCTAATACAGTGGAACTAGTGGTTATATAGGTAATACAGTGGAACTAGTGGTTATATAGCTAATACAGTGGAACTAGTGGTTATATAGGTAATACAGTGGAACTAGTGGTTATATAGGTAATACAGTGGAACTAGTGGTTATATAGCTAATACAGTGGAACTAGTGGTTATATAGGTAATACAGTGGAACTAGTGGTTATATAGCTAATACAGTGGAACTAGTGGTTATATAGGTAATACAGTGGAACTAGTGGTTATATAGGTAATACAGTGGAACTAGTGGTTATATATGTTATACAGTGGAACTAGTGGTTATATAGGTAATACAGTGGAACTAGTGGTTATATATGTTATACAGTGGAACTAGTGGTTATATAGCTAATACAGTGGAACTAGTGGTTATATAGCTAATACAGTGGAACTAGTGGTTATATAGGTAATACAGTGGAACTAGTGGTTATATAGGTAATACAGTGGAACTAGTGGTTATATAGGTAATACAGTGGAACTAGTGGTTATATAGGTTATACAGTGGAACTTGTAGATCATAATAGATAAATAATAATAAATAATGTTTTCTCACTGTTGAATGGCTTCAAATTAGAAACACGTCTTTGTTTTGCAGCAATAGAAATATGACCCTTAGAATAAAACTGCCAGATGATGAGAATATCTGTCATATTGTCAGATCCTTAACATTAATGAACGGTTCCCATTAAGGGTGGGTTGTGGTTGGGATTTTCCCCATATGTATGTGTGTGTGTGTGTGTGTGTGTGTGTGTCTATTGTAGCTAACACATTGCAGTTATTAGCACGGGACTAGGCTGTGCCAGCGTAGGCAGAATACTTCACATGCTCAGGCTGTGCTTGTGGTCTGCTCATGGAGACATCTGAAGGACCAGAGTCTCTCAGATCTAAAAATAGGAACATTTTCTCCTTTTTCCCACTACTTCTTTCTCTCTTCCACTCTCTTTCTCTCTCTTGCATTCTCTCCGTCATTGTCTCGTTCTCTCTTTGCCTTTGTTTCCACAGTGGGACAGTAGCTACGCTAATTACACATTTATCTAATAGAGGAAAGCAGCATGTTGTGCTCTAACTGTGAAGTGTCTGTGTGTCTGTGTGTCTGTGTCTGTGTGTCTGTGTGTGTGTGTGTGTGTGTGTGTGTGTGTGTGTGTGTGTGTGTGTGTGTGTGTGTGTGTGTGTGTGTGTGTGTGTGTGTGTGTGTGCGCAGACGTTGGTTTGAGTAGAAATACTGTCTGAACAGGTCCACACTTAACAAGTGTTCCACAGCAGAGATTTGCATGGAAATATAAAATCCCATACTACAACAGGCTAAATCATTTGGTAACCAGAGAACAGATTTCATGCATGAATACCCCGAATATGAGACTTACTTTAGATGAGATTTATTGGGAATTACACACAGCTACTGTGGCATAAATTCTAATTGCAGTCGGTACCATGAGGGCCCATGTTACCACAGTGCCAGGCACTTGTAGATGTGACCCAGATCAAAGGTGTATTTCTGCTGCCTCCCCTCTGCCCCCCTTCAATTCTATCTGCCTCAGTCTCTCTGCCCCCGCCTCAGTCTCTCTGCCTCTCTCTGCCCCCGCCTCAGTCTCTCTGCCTCTCTCTGCCCCCGCCTCAGTCTCTCTGCCTCTCTCTGCCCCCGCCTCAGTCTCTCTGCCTCTCTCTGCCCCCGCCTCAGTCTCTCTGCCTCTCTCTGCCCCGCCTCAGTCTCTCTGCCTCTCTCTGCCCCCTCCTCAGTCTCTCTGCCTCTCTCTGCCCCCGCCTCAGTCTCTCTGCCTCTCTCTGTGGGGCCTGTTCTGGGTTGCCGGTATTGAACATAGCCCGTCTGACTTGGACACCATGGAGGGTTGTCTTGGCAGGGTCGTCCACTATGACATCACAGGCAGTGGGCTGGGGTCTCTGTGTGATGCCTCTTGTTTCCAGAGGGGCATTTTTCAGTAATTATGGCGTTTTCTGGCAGTTGTCGTGGAACCTTGGAACATCCCGTCGACTTTCTTTTAATAAACCTGTTTGATTTGTGGGCTCCTGAAACCCTGGCACATATTTGGTAAATTAACCAAGTGCTTTTCATTATAACGTTTGCAGGCATGAATGTGCAGTTTTAGTGGTACGTTTGGCATCGCAAAACCTCGTAAACAGTTCTACTTTTAGACGTGATAACAAAAAGATCTATGCGAAAATGAGGCCTGGTTGCATTCTAGTGGTTGAGTTTACGTTCTAGGTACCATGGGGGTTTAAAAGATGTATATTCAAGATTCAAGATTCAAAGTTTTATTGTCATATATACAGATTGACTTGCATCAGACTGTACAATGAGATTCTTAAGACATGGCAAGCAACAACTACGTAGTTAGAAGAATAATAAAAATAAGGACAAAAAAAATAATTTTTTTTTGTTTTTTTTTTTGTTTTTTTTATTGTTTGCATATCGTTTGGGTTATAAAGAAATAAACAGGGGTTGGTTCTCTTAGGCGGGGGCTATAGGACTTTAGGACCATGTTGTTTATCTGCATGTTAAACACAAACATGCACAATATGTGCTGATCTGCTGTCCAGATACAGCAACATGTGGCTCCACACAACACATTTGGCTTGGAATTGCTAGAACAATGTTTTATGGAACTATTAAAGTTGTATTTCAAATAGATTGGGTTAGAAATTGTCCATTTTGTTGATTTTAATCCGTCAATGAAGCGTGAAAGGAAGTAATGTTTGACGGTTATGGTTCTGATGCTAGAGAGACATGCAGGTGTTTATCTAGGCTCAGTTTTCAGAAGCTGGGCTGGATTAAAGCTAATGGCTGTATCGCACAGGTTAATCTAAAGCTAATGGCTGTATCGCACAGGTTAATCTAAAGCTAATGGCTGTATTGCACAGGTTAATCTAAAGCTAATGGCTGTATCGCACAGGTTAATCTAAAGCTAATGGCTGTATCGCACAGGTTAATCTAAAGCTAATGGCTGTATCGCACAGGTTAATCTAAAGCTAATGGCTGTATCGCACAGGTTAATCTAAAGCTAATGGCTGTATCGCACAGGTTAATCTAAAGCTAATGGCTGTATCGCACAGGTTAATCTAAAGCTAATGGCTGTATCGCACAGGTTAATCTAAAGCTAATGGCTGTATCGCACAGGTTAATCTAAAGCTAATGGCTGTATCGCACAGGTTAATCTAAAGCTAATGGCTGTATCGCACAGGTTAATCTAAAGCTAATGGCTGTATCGCACAGGTTAATCTAAAGCTAATGGCTGTATCGCACAGGTTAATCTAAAGCTAATGGCTGTATCGCACAGGTTAATCTAAAGCTAATGGCTGTATCGCACAGGTTAATCTAAAGCTAATGGCTGTATCGCACAGGTTAATCTAAAGCTAATGGCTGTATCGCACAGGTTAATCTAAAGCTAATGGCTGTATCGCACAGGTTAATCTAAAGCTAATGGCTGTATCGCACAGGTTAATCTAAAGCTAATGGCTGTATCGCACAGGTTAATCTAAAGCTAATGGCTGTACACGCACTTGTCTTTGTACTCCTCACCTTGTTGCCTCCACACACACTTGTCTTTGTACTCCTCACCTTGTTGCCTCCACACACACTTGTCTTTGTACTCCTCACCTTGTTGCCTCCACACACACTTGTCTTTGTACTCCTCACCTTGTTGCCTCCACACACACTTGTCTTTGTATTCCTCACCTTGTTGCCTCCACACACACTTGTCTTTGTATTCCTCACCTTGTTGCCTCCACACACACTTGTCTTTGTATTCCTCACCTTGTTGCCTCCACACACACTTGTCTTTGTATTCCTCACCTTGTTGCCTCCACACACACTTGTCTTTGTACTCCTCACCTTGTTGCCTCCACACACACTTGTCTTTGTATTCCTCACCTTGTTGCCTCCACACACACACTTGTCTTTGTACTCCTCACCTTGTTGCCTCCACACACACTTGTCTTTGTACTCCTCACCTTGTTGCCTCCACACACACTTGTCTTTGTACTCCTCACCTTGTTGCCTCCACACACACTTGACACCATCTAAACCAAATTAGTTTATCTTGGTCTCATCAGACCACATGGTTCCAGTAATCCATGTACTTAGTCTGCTTGTCTTCAGCAAACTGTTTGCAGGCTTTCTTGTGCATCATCTTTAGAAGAGACTTCCTTCTGAGACGACAGCCATGCAGACCAATATGATGCAGTCTGCGGCATATGATCTGAGCACTGACAGGGTGACATATGATCTGAGCACTGACAGGGTGACATATGATCTGAGCACTGACAGGGTGACATATGATCTGAGCACTGACAGGGTGACATATGATCTGAGCACTGACAGGGTGACATATGATCTGAGCACTGACAGGGTGACATATGATCTGAGCACTGACAGGGTGACATATGATCTGAGCACTGACAGGGTGACATATGATCTGAGCACTGACAGGGTGACATATGATCTGAGCACTGACAGGGTGACATATGATCTGTGCACTGACAGGGTGACATATGATCTGAGCACTGACAGGGTGACATATGATCTGAGCACTGACAGGGTGACATATGATCTGAGCACTGACAGGGTGACATATGATCTGAGCACTGACAGGGTGACATATGATCTGAGCACTGACAGGGTGACATATGATCTGAGCACTGACAGGGTGACATATGATCTGAGCACTGACAGGGTGACATATGATCTGAGCACTGACAGGGTGACATATGATCTGAGCACTGACAGGGTGACATATGATCTGAGCACTGACAGGGTGACATATGATCTGAGCACTGACAGGGTGACATATGATCTGAGCACTGACAGGGTGACATATGATCTGAGCACTGACAGGGTGACATATGATCTGAGCACTGACAGGGTGACATATGATCTGAGCACTGACAGGGTGACATATGATCTGAGCACTGACAGGGTGACATATGATCTGAGCACTGACAGGGTGACATATGATCTGAGCACTGACAGGGTGACATATGATCTGAGCACTGACAGGGTGACATATGATCTGAGCACTGACAGGGTGACATATGATCTGAGCACTGACAGGGTGACATATGATCTCTGAGCACTGACAGGGTGACATATGATCTGAGCACTGACAGGGTGACATATGATCTGAGCACTGACAGGGTGACATATGATCTGAGCACTGACAGGGTGACATATGATCTGAGCACTGACAGGGTGACATATGATCTGAGCACTGACAGGGTGACATATGATCTGAGCACTGACAGGGTGACATATGATCTGAGCACTGACAGGGTGACATATGATCTGAGCACTGACAGGGTGACATATGATCTGAGCACTGACAGGGTGACATATGATCTGAGCACTGACAGGGTGACATATGATCTGAGCACTGACAGGGTGACATATGATCTGAGCACTGACAGGGTGACATATGATCTGAGCACTGACAGGGTGACATATGATCTGTGCACTGACAGGGTGACATATGATCTGTGCACTGACAGGGTGACATATGATCTGTGCACTGACAGGGTGACATATGATCTGAGCACTGACAGGGTGACATATGATCTGAGCACTGACAGGGTGACATATGATCTGAGCACTGACAGGGTGACATATGATCTGAGCACTGACAGGGTGACATATGATCTGAGCACTGACAGGGTGACATATGATCTGAGCACTGACAGGGTGACATATGATCTGAGCACTGACAGGGTGACATATGATCTGAGCACTGACAGGGTGACATATGATCTGAGCACTGACAGGGTGACATATGATCTGAGCACTGACAGGGTGACATATGATCTGAGCACTGACAGGGTGACATATGATCTGAGCACTGACAGGGTGACATATGATCTGAGCACTGACAGGGTGACATATGATCTGAGCACTGACAGGGTGACATATGATCTGAGCACTGACAGGGTGACATATGATCTGAGCACTGACAGGGTGACATATGATCTGAGCACTGACAGGGTGACATATGATCTGAGCACTGACAGGGTGACATATGATCTGAGCACTGACAGGGTGACATATGATCTGAGCACTGACAGGGTGACATATGATCTGAGCACTGACAGGGTGACATATGATCTGTGCACTGACAGGGTGACATATGATCTGTGCACTGACAGGGTGACATATGATCTGAGCACTGACAGGGTGACATATGATCTGAGCACTGACAGGGTGACATATGATCTGAGCACTGACAGGGTGACATATACTCTGAGCACTGACAGGGTGACATATGATCTGAGCACTGACAGGGTGACCCACCACCCCTTCAACCTTTGCAGCAATGCTGGCAGCACTCATCTATTTCCCAAAGACAACCTCTGGATAAGACGCTGAGCACGTGCTCTCAACCTCTCTGGTCGACCATGTCGAGGTTTGTTCTGAGTGGAACTTGTCCTGTTAAACTGCTGTATGGTCTTGGCCACCATGCTGCAGCTCAGTTTCAGGGTCTTGGCAATCTTCTTATAGTCTAGGGCATCTTTATTTACAGATTTTATATATATGGATAAGCAGGTGATCTAACATGCACTGGCATCTCTTAACCCTTTCCATCAATTTCACCTCCACCAGTCTGTTTGACTAACACCCCCTATAGCGTACTAGGATGTCCTACAGTCTGTTCACCAGTCTGTTCGGCTAACACCCCCTATAGCGTACTAGGATGTCCTATGGTCTGTTCACCAGTCTGTTCACCAGTCTGTTCGGCTAACACCCCCTGCCTGCACTCTGTCGTCTGGTCTTTCTTTAGTTTTCAAGTATGAACAATAATGGGCTTTTCAGGGAACATATCCTGATTGGATAACCCTGAACGCCGCTTTCCAATCAAAACAATCAAGTATTTCAAATCTTTCTTTCCACTGAATGCCTTCGTATTCATTGGATAAGCATCCGTTTTTTGTTTGTCCAGTTGAAACCACTCTGTCAGAAGTCACTAACTCCAATAAGTACACACAGCAATTTCAACCACGAAACGTATTGGCTTTCATTTTAAGCCTGAAAATACTACAACATGTGTAGCTGACATCTGAATGTTTGTATATGCTACTTTGTTTCTAATTCTAATTCTATTTCTGAGGCTCAATATGTTGTCATGGAAAATATCAACGTCGACCCTATTAACTAATCGTTAACTCCAGCTGCATGTTTGGCAGAGACAAGCAGAGGCTGGCAGGAACTGGACTGTTGGCTGAAAAAGACACTGCTCATATTGGTGCCCCATAGGTCCTGGTTGACAGTAGTGCACCCTTATTCCCCATAGGTCCTGGTTGACAGTAGTGCACCCTTATTCCCCATAGGTCCTGGTTGACAGTAGTGCACCCTTATTCCCCATAGGTCCTGGTTGACAGTAGTGCACCCTTATTCCCCATAGGTCCTGGTTGACAGTAGTGCACCCTTATTCCCCATAGGTCCTGGTTGACAGTTGTGCACCCTTATTCCCCATAGGTCCTGGTTGACAGTAGTGCACCCTTATTCCCCATAGGTCCTGGTTGACAGTAGTGCACCCTTATTCCCCATAGGTCCTGGTTAACAGTAGTGCACCCTTATTCCCCATAGGTCCTGGTTGACAGTAGTGCACCCTTATTCCCCATAGGTCCTGGTTAACAGTAGTGCACCCTTATTCCCCATAGGTCCTAGTTAACAGTAGTGCACCCTTATTCCCCATAGGTCCTGGTTAACAGTAGTGCTAAATAATTCCCTACAGGCAGTAGGCAGTTTTACATCTGACTGTCCTGGTTTCTTATTAATTAAACAGTTGTCATAAGAAGCAGCCTGTGTTTTTGCTTTTGGTTAGATTAATGGAATCCAATAACACATTTATTATAGTGACTGTGCTCATACTATACTGGGATGGTATTATGGTATTAACCCTATCCAGTAACACATTTGTTATAGTGACTGTGCTCTTACTATACTGGGATGGTATTATGGTATTAACCCTATCCAATAACACATTTGTTATAGTGACTGTGCTCTTACTATACTGGGATGGTATTATGGTATTAACCCTATCCAGTAACACATTTGTTATAGTGACTGTGCTCTTACTATACTGGGATGGTATTATGGTATTAACCCTATCCAGTAACACATTTGTTATAGTGACTGTGCTCTTACTATACTGGGATGGTATTATGGTATTAACCCTATCCAGTAACACATTTATTATAGTGACTGTGCTCTTACTATACTGGGATGGTATTATGGTATTAACCCTATCCAGTAACACATTTGTTATAGTGACTGTGCTCTTACTATACTGGGATGGTATTATGGTATTAACCCTATCCAGTAACACATTTGTTATAGTGACTGTGCTCTTACTATACTGGGATGGTATTATGGTATTAACCCTATCCAGTAACACATTTATTATAGTGACTGTGCTCTTACTATACTGGGATGGTATTATGGTATTAACCCTATCCAGTAACACATTTGTTATAGTGACTGTGCTCTTACTATACTGGGATGGTATTATGGTATTAACCCTATCCAGTAACACATTTATTATAGTGACTGTGCTCTTACTATACTGGGATGGTATTATGGTATTAACCCTATCCAATAACACATTTGTTATAGTGACTGTGCTCTTACTATACTGGGATGGTATTATGGTATTAACCCTATCCAGTAACACATTTGTTATAGTGACTGTGCTCTTACTATACTGGGATGGTATTATGGTATTAACCCTATCCAGTAACACATTTATTATAGTGACTGTGCTCTTATTATACTGGGATGGTATTATGGTATTAACCCTATCCAGTAACACATTTATTATAGTGACTGTGCTCTTACTATACTGGGATGGTATTATGGTATTAACCCTATCCAATAACACATTTGTTATAGTGACTGTGCTCTTACTATACTGGGATGGTATTATGGTATTAACCCTATCCAATAACACATTTGTTATAGTGACTGTGCTCTTACTATACTGGGATGGTATTATGGTATTAACCCTATCCAGTAACACATTTATTATAGTGACTGTGCTCTTACTATACTGGGATGGTATTATGGTATTAACCCTATCCAGTAACACATTTATTATAGTGACTGTGCTCTTACTATACTGGGATGGTATTATGGTATTAACCCTATCCAGTAACACATTTATTATAGTGACTGTGCTCTTACTATACTGGGATGGTATTATGGTATTAACCCTATCCAGTAACACATTTATTATAGTGACTGTGCTCTTACTATACTGGGATGGTATTATGGTATTAACCCTATCCAATAACACATTTGTTATAGTGACTGTGCTCTTACTATACTGGGATGGTATTATGGTACTAACCCTATCCAGTCATGGTTCAAGCTATCCACTTCCTATCCCAGAAGATAATTGCATTTTGGTTGGGGTTTAACAAAGGCAGAAGCAGTCTGAGAGGGGGAGGGGGAAGAGAGGGGGAGGGGGAGAAAGTTAATCACCTGTGGTATCCAGATTTATATAAACCTGCCCTGCTGGCAGTCACCTGGGTTCATAGTGTGGATATGACAGTGTGGATATGACAGTGTGGAAATGACAGTGTGGATATGACAGTGTGGATATGACAGTGTGGATATGACAGTGTGGATATGACAGTGTGGATATGACAGTGTAGTGTAAAGTAGTAGTGTGCCATTTGGACTAAAGCCCTTAAGTCTTTAATCATGTCTTGATGGCCTTTAATGGCTTTCTGCATTTAACAGTTCCATTAAAACAACATTAGCAGCTAATTTTTACTTTAGTTGATTGATGTGTTTAATTTGAGTCTACTGTGATGTTAGTCAGACTAAGAATGGTTCACCAAGACCCCATGAAAGATAGAGGGAAAAGGAGCGAGACCCTGCCTGGAGGAAGCCCAGGGCCCTCGTCTGGAGCCAGGCCCAGACGGCGGGCTCGAAAGCGAGCGTCTGGTGGCCGGGTTTGCCACGGAGCCCGGCCGGGCACAGCCCGAACGAGATACGTGGCATCTCTCTCCTCTCCATCCTGTGGGCCCACCACTCACAGGAACAACCGCAGGGGTCGGGTGCGCTGTCATATGGGTGGCAGTGAAGGTGGGGGGTCTCGACGGATCAGACCCGGGCGGCAGAAGCTTGCTTTGGGGACGTGGAACGTCACCTCACTGGGGGGGAAGGAGCCAGAACTTGTGCGTGAGGTGGAGCGATACCAGTTGGATCTGGTGGGACTTACCTCTACGCACAACCGTGGCTCTGGAACCTTACTCCTGGATAGGGGTTGGACTCTGTTCTTTTCTGGAGTTGCCCAGGGTGAGAGGCGGCGGGCTGGTGTGGGGATACTCACGAGCCCACGTCTGAGCACGGCGGTGTTGGAGTTTACCCCGGTGGATGAGAGGTTTGCCTCCCTACGCCTAAGGGTGGTGGGGGGGAAAACTCTGACTGTTGTTTGTGCTTATGCACCAAACAGCAGTTCGGAGTATTCAGCCTTCTTGGAGACCCTGAAGGGAGTCCTATATAAGGCTCCAGTAGGGGACTCCATCATTCTGCTGGGAGACTTCAACGCACATGTGGGCAACGATGTAGACACCTGGAGAGGCGTGATTGGGAGGAACGGCCTCCCTGATCTAAACCCGAGCGGTCGTTTGTTATTGGACTTCTGTGCTAGTCATGGATTGTCTATAACAAACACCATGTTCGAACATAAGGAGGCGCATAAGTGTACATGGTACCAGAGCACCCTAGGCCGAAGGTCAATGATCGATTTTGTGATCGTATCGGCTGATCTAAGGCCGCATGTTTTGGACACTCGGGTGAAGAGAGGGGCAGAGCTGTCAACTGATCACCATCTGGTAGTGAGTTGGATCAGAGGGTGGGGAAAGACTTTGGACAGACCAGGTAAGCCCAAACGGTAGTGCGGGTGAACTGGGAACGTCTGGAGGAGGCTGCAGCTCCGGCGGAGCTTTTCAGGCATCCCTGTGGAGGTTGGGGGCATTGAACCTGAGTGGGCAATGTTCAAAGCTTCTATTGCTGAAGCTGCGGCGGTGAGCTGTGGTCTCAAGGTCCTAGGTGCCTCAAGGGGTGGTAACCCTAGAACACCGTGGTGGACCACGGTGGTCAGGGAAGCTGTCCGACTGAAGAAGGAGGCCTTCAGGGATATGCTAGCCCTGGGGAATCCGGAGGCAGTTGCAGGGTACCGACAGGCCCGAAGGGCTGCAGCCGCTGCCGTGTCAGAGGCAAAGCAGCGGGTGTGGGAGAAGTTTGGAGAAGCTATGGACTTTCGGTCGGCACCAAAATGCTTCTGGAAAACCGTTCGGCACCTCAGAAGGGGAAAACGGGGAACCATCCAAGCTGTGTACAGTAAGGATGGGACACTGTTGACCTCAACTGATGATGTGATCGGGCGCTGGAAAGAGCATTTTGAGGAGCTCCTGAATCCGACCTACACGCCCTCTAGTACAGAGGCAGAGCTGGAGGCTGATGGAGGGTCATCGTCAGTTTCCCTGGGGGAAGTCGCTGAGGTAGTCAAACAACTCCACAGTGGCAAAGCCCCAGGGACTGATGAGATTCGTCCAGAAATGCTAAAAGCTTTGGGTGGGGAAGGGCTGTCTTGGTTGACACGCCTCTTCAACATTGCATGGAAGTCTGGGACAGTGCCAGAGGAGTGGCAGACCGGGGTGGTGGTTCCCCTCTTTAAAAAGGGGGACCAGAGAGTGTGTGCCAATTACAGAGGTATCACACTCCTCAGCCTCCCTGGTAAAGTGTACTCCAAAGTGCTGGAAAGGAGGGTTCGGCCAATAGTCGAACCTCAGATTGAAGAGGAACAATGCGGTTTTCGTCCTGGCCGGGGAACCACGGACCAGCTCTTTACTCTCGCAAGGATCCTGGAGGGGGCCTGGGAGTATGCCCATCCAGTCTACATGTGTTTTGTGGATCTGGAGAAGGCGTATGACCTGGTACCCCGGGATCTTTTGTGGGAGGTGCTGCGGGAGTATGGGGTGAGGGGGTCTCTTCTCAGGGCCATCCAATCTCTGTACGCTCAAAGCATGAGCTGTGTCCGTGTCCTCGGCAGTAAGTCGGATTCGTTCCAGGTGGGGGTTGGCCTCCGCCAGGGCTGCGCTTTGTCACCGATCCTGTTTGTAATATTCATGGGCAGGATATCAAGGCGTAGTCATGGGGGGGAGGGGTTCCCGTTCGGTGGGCTGATGGTCACATCACTGCTTTTTGCGGATGATGTGGTCCTGATGGCCTCATCGGTCGGTGACCTTCAGCACTCACTGGATCGGTTCGCAGCCGAGTGTGAAGCGGCTGGGATGAGGGTTAGCACCTCTAAATCTGAGGCCATGACTCTCAGCAGGAAACCGGTGGAGTGCCTACTCCGGGTAGGGAATGAGTCCTTACTCCAAGTGAAGGAGTTCAAGTACCTCTGGGTCTTGTTCGCGAGTGAGGGAACAATGGAGCGGGAGATTGGTCGGAGGATCGGAGCAGCGGGGGCGGTGTTGCATTCGCTTCACCGCACCGTTGTGACGAAAAGAGAGCTGAGCCGAAAGGCAAAGCTCTCGATCTACCGGTCAATCTTTGTTCCTACCCTCACCTATGGTCATGAAAGCTGGGTCATGACCGAAAGAACGAGATCGCGGGTACAAGCGGCCGAAATGGGTTTTCTCAGAAAGGTGGCTGGCCTCTCCCTTAGGGATAGGGTGAGAAGCTCAGTCAGAGCGGGCTAATGTTGCCCGGGAAAGGGAAGTTTGGGGTCCCCTGCTAGAGCTGCTACCCCCGCGACCCGACCCCGGATAAGCGGTTGAAGATGAGATGAGAGATGTGATGTGTCTGCTACAGAACGGCCTCATTCCACACTGTTGGCTTAGGCCAGGGCCCGGGGAGAGGAAGTGGAGAGGAAGTGGTGAGGATGAGAGAGGTTGTGGCGAGGAAGTGGAGGGGATGAGAGAGGAAGTGGATTTGATGAGATAGGATGAGAGAGGAAGTGGAGTGGATGTGGAGATGAGAGGAGGTGGAGATGAGGATGAGTTCCCCTTTTATCTGTTCCCCTGGTTCCCATTCCATTTGTTCCACTGGTTCTCATTTATTCTGTTCCCCTGCTTCTCCTTTCATATGTTCCACTGGTTCCTATTTATTCTGTTCCCCTTGTTCCCATTCCATTTGTTCCACTGGTTCTCATTTATTCTGTTCCCCTGGTTCTCCTTTCATATGTTCCACTGGTTTCTATTGATTCTGTTCCCCTTGTTCCCATTCCATTTGTTCCACTGGTTTTCATTTATTTTGTTCCCCTGGTTCTCCTTTCGTATGTTCCACTGGTTTCTATTTATTCTGTTCCCCTTGTTCCCATTCCATATGTTCCACTGGTTCCTATTGATTCTGTTCCCCTTGTTCCCATTCCATTTGTTTCACTGGTTCTCATTTATTCTGTTCCCCTGGTTCTTTCGTATGTTCCACTGGTTCCTATTTATTCTGTTCGCCTTGTTCCCATTCCATTTGTTCCACTGGTTCCCATTTATTCTGTTCCCCTGGTTCTACACATGGAGTCCATTGGGTTGAGAACAGTATCCTCTTCATTACAGCACTCAGTTCCTGCTGTTAGCTATTGCCTGTAAGGGGTTGAGGGATATCTGAAAGGAGAATGAAATGATTGGAAGTGACCCATGAATGCTCTGTGTCGGCCTTTGTGCATGTCAGCGATTGTGTTTGCCAGCTTCTGGTAGATATATTAAAATGCTGTTCAAAGTGCTTAGAAAGTCTTCAAAAGGGACCTCAAGTGAAGTGTTCCCAAATGGGCTAAACTGGCATTGTCTTGGTTGTATCGGTTTACAGTGTGGCAGGATATAATGAGTCTCTCTCAAGCAGAATTAAATCAGCCTGTAAATCTCACACCTTCCAGAGGGTAAAGTGACTGGATTACATCAACTGGTAATAACGCTTTTAAATAAATTACAGTGAATCAGACTGGATTACATCAACTGGTAATAACACTTTTAAATAAATTACAGTGAATCAGACTGGATTACATCAACTGGTAATAACGCTTTTAAATAAATTACAGTGAATCAGACTGAATTACATCAACTGGTAATAACGCTTTTAAATAAATTACAGTGAATCGGACTGGATTACATCAACTGGTAATAACGCTTTTAAATAAATTACAGTGAATCAGACTGGATTACATCAACTGGTAATAACGCTTTTAAATAAATTACAGTGAATCAGACTGAACTAGATAGCGTACAATTTCTGCAGAAATTGTGATGTGTGCTTGCGGCCACCCGTAGTCGACTGTGTACTGATATCAACTGCCAAACTGAGGTGACACTGCTGCACCATAGAATGCAATGTGTTAAACCTATCAGTCATTACTCATGATTACACACTGCTGCAAGCACCATAGTATACAATTTGTTAAACCTATCAGTCATTACTCATGAATACACACTGCTGCAACATGCACCATAGTATGCAATGTGTTAAACCTATCAGTCATTACTCATGAATACACACTGCTGCAAGCACCATAGTATACAATGTGTTAAACATATCAGTCATTACTCATGAATACACACTGCTGCAACATGCACCATAGTATGCAATGTGTTAAACCTATCAGTCAATACTCATGAATACACACTGCTGCTGCATGCACCATAGTATACAATGTGTTAAACCTATCAGTCATTACTCATGAATACACACTACTGCTGCATGCACCATAGTATACAATGTGTATACAAAAGAACATTTGTGAATTGGCTCTTAAAAGAGCCTTTGGGGGATGCCTAAAGGGAGGGAGAGCAAGCAGCAACAATTCACATTCTTTAGTATTGTATAAACGTACTTAGTATTAACCTGGCAGTCAAGCTCAACAGGAAGTTACCATACAGGCCCCCTGTCTCATATCACTTTCCTGCCAGCCCTGACGCAGTGACTTTTGATTTGTTATAGAATAAACATGGACTCTTCAGGTAGCCTTCTTTAAAGAAGGGAAACCCTCAACAGTTTACATTAAATTACCAGTACTAGTTCATTGGTGGGGGGGCAAGGTTTGCTTCACACCGGCTTCAAATGTTTTTCCTGGGCCTTTCCATCCTATCCTATCACCGTGACCTCTGTGAAAAAGAGAAGACAGTACAATGGACAGGAGTTTAGCACATGTTTAAATCTTCTCAGTTAATATGTACTTATTTTTATTGACTGGTTCATACCTCCCTGTCAAGTATACAATGTATAAAAACCTATCAGTCATTACTCATGAATACACACTGCTGCTACATGCACCATAGTATACAATGTGTTAAACCACCATAGTATACAATGTGTTAAACCTATCAGTCAATACTCATGAATACACACTGCTGCTGCATGCAAGATAGTATGCAATGTGTTAAACCTATCAGTCATTACTCATTACTACAGTAGTAGCTAACGCTAGCTAGCAGGCTAACGCTAGCTAACATGCTAACGCTAGCTAGCGCGCTAACGCTAGCTAACTTGCTAACGTGTAAACAGAGACCCAGAGAAAGAAGTTACCCATCCATTCATTGCTGCAGGCTGTCTGAATGTATGCATAAACTTACAGTAGTAGCTAACGCTAGCTAGCGCGCTAACGCTAGCTAACATGCTAACGATAGCTAGCGCGCTAACGCTAGCTAACATGCTAACGTGTAAACAGAGACCCAGAGAAAGAAGTTACCCATCCATTCATTGCTGCAGGCTGTCTGAATGTATGCATAAACTTACAGTAGTAGCTAACGCTAGCTAGCGAGCTAACATGCTAACGATAGCTAGCGCGCTAACGCTAGCTAACATGCTAACGTGTAAACAGAGACCCAGAGAAAGAAGTTACCCATCCATTCATTGCTGCAAGCTGTCTGAATGTATGCATAAACTTACAGTAGTAGCTAACGCTAGCTAGCGAGCTAACATGCTAACGATAGCTAGCGCGCTAACGCTAGCTAACATGCTAACGTGTAAACAGAGACCCAGAGAAAGAAGTTACAAGATTCAGACATGGTCGTATACTTTTAGCTCTACTAACCAGAGTTTTACTCACACAGTTTAAACAATTACATCATGAGAATCCTAAGAACCAGGCGGACATTTTGATGTATAACATGTATCTGTAACCCCAGAAATGGATGCGCTATCGGAATTTACAAACGAACAAAGAAACACCAAAAATCGAAGCAGGATATGTCTGTGGCTGTTGATTGCAGTGTCTGTGGCTGGTGCCTGGCAGCTATGCCTTTGTAAGGAGGACCAGCTGTTCTCATCGATATCAGAGCGCGCTGCCTCCTCCCCCCGCCCCTTCCAGAATGTTCCTACTATTTAGCCAATCAACAACCAGAAAATGCTGCTTCACTGTCTATCATTTCAAAAGATTCAGACATGGTCGTATACTTTTAGCTCTACTAACCAGAGTTTTACTCACACAGTTTAAACAATTACATCATGAGAATCCTAAGAACCAGGCGGACATTTTGATGTATAACATGTATCTGTAACCCCAGAAATGTAGGCGCTATCACAATTTACAAACGAACAAAAAAACACAAGAAATCGCTTTCAAATTAGAGTGGAGAAAATCACCGTTTCTATGGATGTCTATGGGGAGGCGCAAGTTGGAAACAAAAGGACATAACGAAATAAATATATATGTTACAGCTTATATTTGAACATTTTGAGTGACAGCACAAATAGATGAACGTTTTGATATGCCATTTGTGTGTAAAGAGTTGAAACTCAGGCAGCAGTAGCAGTTTACAAATGTTCTCTACATTTTCTGCTGAATGGGCTCTCACACTCTAGTTTTGAAGATTCCGTCAATGTATTTCAATGGGGATTAATTAGCGACATTATCGTTAATATTTCGTAAACTACATAACGAAACCTTCTACAAAACAATGCCAACTAAATAGAGTTCGGGACGCACATTTTGACACCTTTTTTGTCCATCTAGTGCAAAAACTGTGGGAGGAGTAGGCGGGGACAAAATTGATATAATAATAATAATAATAACTAGATAGCGTACAATTTCTGCTGAAATTGTGATGATGTGTGCTTGCGGCCACCCGTAGTCGACTGTGTACTGATATCAACTGCCAAACTGAGGTGACACTGCTGCACCATAGAATGCAATGTGTTAAACCTATCAGTCATTACTCATGATTACACACTGCTGCAAGCACCATAGTATACAATTTGTTAAACCTATCAGTCATTACTCATGAATACACACTACTGCTACATGCACCATAGTATACAAATGTGTTAAACCTATCCGTCATTACTCATGAACACACACTGCTGCTACCTGCACCATAGTATCCAATGTGTTAAACCTATCAGTCATTACTCATACATACACACTGCTGCAAGCACCATAGTATACAATGTGTTAAACCTATCAGTCATTACACATGAATACACACTGCTGCTGCAAGCACCATAGTATACAATGTGTTAAACCTATCAGTCATTACTCATTACTACAGTAGTAGCTAACGCTAGCTAGCGCGCTAACGCTAGCTAACATGCTAACGCTAGTTGCGCGCTAACGCTAGCTAACATGCTAACGTGTAAACAGAGACCCAGAGAAATAACTTACCTATACATTCATTGCTAAATAACTTACCTATACATTCATTGCTGCAGGCTGTCTGAATGTATGCATACACTTAAAGTAGTAGCTAACGCTAGCTAGCGCGCTAACGCTAGCTAACATGCTAACGTTAGCTAGCGCGCTAACGCTAGCTAAGATGCTAACATGTAAACAGAGACCCAGAGAAAGAACTTACCCATTCATTCATTCGTTCATTGGTGCAGGCAGAGTCTTTGTCTGTAACCAGGCAACTATGCCTTTGTCAGGAGGAACACCTGTCCTCATCGATATCAGAGCGCGCTGCCTCCTCCCCCCGCCCCTTCCAGAATGTTCCTAGTAATTAGTGTGTGTCAAAATGAATAGGAATCAGGCATGGTCGTATACTTTTAGCTCTACTAACCAGAGTTTTAATCACACAGTTTAAACAATTACACCATGAGAATCATAAGACCCAGGCGGACATTTTGATGTATAACATGTATCTGTAACCCCGGAAATGCAGGCGCTATCACAATTTACAAACGAACAAAGAAACACCAAAAATCGCTTTCAAATTAGAGTGGAGAAAATCACCGTTTCTATGGATGTCTATGGGGAGGCGCAAGTTGGAAACAAAAGGACATAACGAAATAAATATATATGTTACAGCTTATATTTGAACATTTTGAGTGACAGCACAAATAGATGAACGTTTTGATATGCCATTTGTGTGTAAAGGGTTGAAACTCAGGCAGCAGTAGCAGTTTACAAATGTGCTCTACATTTTCTGCTGAATGGGCTCTCACACTCTAGTTTTGAAGATTCCGTCAATGTATTTCAATGGGGATTAATTAGCGACATTATCGTTAATATTTCGTAAACTACATAACGAAACCTTCTACAAAACAATGCCAACTAAATAGAGTTCGGGACGCACATTTTGACACCTTTTTTGTCCATCTAGTGCAAAAACTGTGGGAGGAGTAGGCGGGGACAAAATTGATATAATAATAATAATAAATAATGTACTGATATCAACTGCCAAACTGAGGTGACACTGCTGACCATAGTATGCAATGTGTTAAACCTATCAGTCATTACTCATGAATACACACTACTGCTGCAAGCACCATAGTATGTGATGTGTTAAACCTATCAGTCAATACTCATGAATACACACTGCTGCTGCATGCACAATAGTATACAATGTGTTAAACCTATCAGTCATTACTCATGAATACACACTACTGCTGCAAACCATAGTATGTGATGTGTTAAACCTATCAGTCAATACTCATGAATACACACTGCTGCTGCATGCACAATAGTATACAATGTGTTAAACCTATCAGTCATTACTCATGAATACACACTGCTGCTGCATGCACAATAAACAATGTGTTAAACCTATCAGGTGATTACTCATGAATACACACTGCTGTAAGCACCATAGTATACAATGTGTTAAACCTATCAGTCATTACTCATGAATACACACTGCTGCTGCATGCACCATAGTATACAATGTGTTAAACCTATCAGTCATTACACATGAATACACACTGCTGCTACATGCACCATAGTATACAATGTGTTAAAGTCATTACTCATGAATACACACTGCTGCTGCATGCACCATAGTATGCAATGGGTTAAACCTATCAGTCAATACTCATGAATACACACTGCTGCTGCATGCACCATAGTATACAAATGTGTTAAACCTATCCGTCATTACTCATGAACACACACTGCTGCTACCTGCACCATAGTATCCAATGTGTTAAACCTATCAGTCATTACTCATACATACACACTGCTGCAAGCACCATAGTATACAATGTGTTAAACCTATCAGTCATTACACATGAATACACACTGCTGCTGCAAGCACCATAGTATACAATGTGTTAAACCTATCAGTCATTACTCATTACTACAGTAGTAAGCTAACGCTAGCGCGCGCTAACGCTAGCTAACATGCTAACGCTAGTTGCGCGCTAACGCTAGCTAACATGCTAACGTGTAAACAGAGACCCAGAGAAATAACTTACCTATACATTCATTGCTAAATAACTTACCTATACATTCATTGCTGCAGGCTGTCTGAATGTATGCATACACTTAAAGTAGTAGCTAACGCTAGCTAGCGCGCTAACGCTAGCTAACATGCTAACGATAGCTAGCGCGCTAACGCTAGCTAACATGCTAACATGTAAACAGAGACCCAGAGAAAGAACTTACCCATTCATTCATTCGTTCATTGGTGCAGGCAGAGTCTTTGTCTGTAACCAGGCAACTATGCCTTTGTCAGGAGGAACACCTGTCCTCATCGATATCAGAGCGCGCTGCCTCCTCCCCCCGCCCCTTCCAGAATGTTCCTAGTAATTAGTGTGTGTCAAAATGAATAGGAATCAGGCATGGTCGTATACTTTTAGCTCTACTAACCAGAGTTTTAATCACACAGTTTAAACAATTACACCATGAGAATCATAAGACCCAGGCGGACATTTTGATGTATAACATGTATCTGTAACCCCGGAAATGCAGGCGCTATCACAATTTACAAACGAACAAAAAAACACCAAAAATCGCTTTCAAATTAGAGTGGAGAAAATCACCGTTTCTATGGATGTCTATGGGGAGGCGCAAGTTGGAAACAAAAGGACATAACGAAATAAATATATATGTTACAGCTTATATTTGAACATTTTGAGTGACAGCACAAATAGATGAACGTTTTGATATGCCATTTGTGTGTAAAGGGTTGAAACTCAGGCAGCAGTAGCAGTTTACAAATGTTCTCTACATTTTCTGCTGAATGGGCTCTCACACTCTAGTTTTGAAGATTCCGTCAATGTATTTCAATGGGGATTAATTAGCGACATTATCGTTAATATTTCGTAAACTACATAACGAAACCTTCTACAAAACAATGCCAACTAAATAGAGTTCGGGACGCACATTTTGACACCTTTTTTGTCCATCTAGTGCAAAAACTGTGGGAGGAGTAGGCGGGGACAAAATTGATAATAATAATAATAATAATAATAATAATAATAATAATATATATGTGAGATTACAATATGTGTCCTTGACCATAGTCAAGCTATAAGGTTGTTCGAAAAATCTAATTGTATTTAATTTCTCTCAGAATGACACATTTGTTGGACAATACCGGCATGTCCATCACAAACTAATTAACGAATAACTAAAGTTAACAACAAACCTGGTCGTTATGTCATTCATATAACAATAGGAACAGGAATAAATAATTATTAGGAAAACTATTGTTTTTAATAACACCTGTAATGTTATAATAATGTAGTGTCAGGCTTCATGTTATGTTATTAATGTCTTAGCTCACATAAGAACGAGGGTTTTGTTCTTCTCTTAAATATTGGATTAATCGAGGTTCTGAGATTCTGGGCCAATGGTGAAGTTCAGGGCCAGTGTTATGCTGAAGTTCTGGGCCAGTGTTATGCTGAAGTTCTGGGCCAATGGTGAAGTTCTGGGCCAGTGTTATGCTGAAGTTCTGGGCCAGTGTTATGCTGAAGTTCTGGGCCAGTGTTATGCTGAAGTTCTGGGCCAGTGTTATGCTGAAGTTCTGGGCCAGTGTTATGCTGAAGTTCTGGGCCAATGGTGAAGTTCTGGGCCAGTGTTATGCTGAAGTTCTGGGCCAGTGTTATGCTGAAGTTCTGGGCCAGTGTTATGCTGAAATTCTGGGCCAGTGTTATGCTGAAGTTCTGGGCCAATGGTGAAGTTCTGGGCCAGTGTTATGCTGAAGTTCTGGGCCAGTGGTGGGCTGATGTTCTGGGCCAGTGGTGGGCTGATGTTCTGGGCCAGTGGTGGGCTGATGTTCTGGGCCAGTGGTGGGCTGATGTTCTGGGCCAGTGGTGGGCTGATGTTCTGGGCCAGTGGTGGGCTGATGTTCTGGGCCAGTGGTCGGCTGATGTTCTGGGCCAGTGGTGTGCTGATGTTCTGGGCCAGTGGTGTGCTGATGTTCTGGGCCAGTGGTGTGCTGATGTTCTGGGCCAGTGGTGTGCTGATGTTCTGGGCCAGTGGTGTGCTGATGTTCTGGGCCAGTGGTGGGCTGATGTTCTGGGCCAGTGGTGGGCTGATGTTCTGGGCCAGTGGTCGGCTGATGTTCTGGGCCAGTGGTCGGCTGATGTTCTGGGCCAGTGGTCGGCTGATGTTCTGGGCCAGTGGTCGGCTGATGTTCATTCCCAGGTTGTTTCTGAAGCCCACTAGCTGGTAGAATATCTGGAGAGTATAATCGCATTGGCCCTGTAGCTGGCTGTTTGGTGCTGGAGGATTTAGAGGGTCTGATTGCCCCGACCTCCCTGGGGAAGTCTCTCTCTGCGTGGGTCGTGACACGGGTGGACGTAGCCTCAGTGTAATGGACCATGAAGTGTGGGGGAGGAGGTATAAGATAAGGACCTATCAGGTTGCCATTTATTTTCTCACTCCTTGGGTGTTTCTTCGTCCCTGCTTCAGCGCCTGCCTCTCCCGTCCCTACCCCCCTCACTCTCTCTCTCTCTTTTTCTCCTGTCTCTCCCTTTCTCTCCCCCTCCATCTCTCTGTCTCTCTCACTCTCTCTCCTCACCCCCTCCTCTCTCTCTCCTCACCCCCTCCTCTCTCTCTCCTCTCCCCCTCCTCTCCCCCTCCCTCCCTCTCCCTCTCCCCCTCACTCTCTCTCCTCACCCCCTCCTCTCTCTCTCCTCACCCCCTCCTCTCTCTCTCCTCACCCCCTCCTCTCTCTCTCCTCACCCCCTCCTCTCCTCTCTCTCCCCCTCACTCTCTTTCCTCACCCCCTTCTCTCCCTCTCCTCTCTCTCCTCTCCTCTCTCCCCCTCACTCTCTCTCCTCACCCCCTCCTCTCTAGGCCAGCTGCTTTGATGGCACAGTGAGAAACAACAATAATATTAGGAGGTGTTTATCCAGCCAGCCTTTTCTCATTAATCCTGTGGAACACTGTGAAATTGACCGGTTTGACAAATGTTTTGTTTAGTAGGGCACCCCCACCCCTCCCCCAGGATACACTTTAGTTTGAATTCTCTGGTTGAGTAGAGAAATTGCGCACCAATTTCTGGAAAATAAAATACAGCAGTCTATATGCCATTGTGAAATAGAACGCTTAATTGGAATGTTTGCATTATGTAATTATTTATTTTCATGAAATGTTTTATTTTGGGAGAATAAAATACACAAATACACATGTGGCTGCTTTATTTAGCTTCAGGCAAATTGAGGAGGGACTAGTGTTGGGGGACTGGGACTAGTGTTGGGGGACTGGGACTAGTGTTGGGGGACTGGGACTAGTGTTGGGGACTGGGACTAGTGTTGGGGACTGGGACTAGTGTTGGGGGACTGGGACTAGTGTTGGGGGACTGGGACTAGTGTTGGGGGACTGGGACTAGTGTTGGGGACTGGGACTAGTGTTGGGGGACTGGGACTAGTGTTGGGGGACTGGGACTAGTGTTGGGGGACTGGGACTAGTGTTGGGGGACTGGGACTAGTGTTGGGGGACTGGGACTAGTGTTGGCGGGGACTGGGACTAGTGTTGGCGGGGGACTGGGACTAGTGTTGGCGGGGGACTGGGACTAGTGTTGGCGGGGACTGGGACTAGTGTTGGCGGGGGACTGGGACTAGTGTTGGCGGGGGACTGGGACTAGTGTTGGCGGGGGACTGGGACTAGTGTTGGCGGGGACTGGGACTAGTGTTGGCGGGGGACTGGGACTAGTGTTGGGGGGGGACTGGGACTAGTGTTGGCGGGGGACTGGGACTAGTTTTGGGGGGACTGGGACTAGTGTTGGGGGGGACTGGGACTAGTGTTGGGGGGGACTGGGACTAGTGTTGGGGGGGACTGGGACTAGTGTTGGGGGGGACTGGGACTAGTGTTGGGGGGGACTGGGACTAGTGTTGGGGGGACGGGGACTAGTGTTGGGGGGATGGGGACTAGTGTTGGGGGACTGGGACTAGTGTTGGGGGACTGGGACTAGTGTTGGGGGACTGGGACTAGTGTTGGGGGACTGGGACTAGTGTTGGGGGACTGGGACTAGTGCGTGTGCGTTTAAATCACACTTAATGTAATTCCTTTCTCCACACTGACAAGTACTGTAGAACATGGGTGTTTTTATTCTGTGTTCAATGTACGGTGTCTGTTCCATAAACAGGGCATTCCTTCATGTGCCTCACTATACAACCATGTCAGGTTGTGTTTGATATATTTACATACTCACTCTGTAAACCTCTCATATACCCAGTTTGATGTAATCTGAGGTTTATACATGAGGTGTAGGATAATCAGACTATAATGTATTTCTTATTATTGCCAATTTCTTTCATTTCCAACCTTGATGAGCTATTTATTATTTCTCCACATTGTTTACCAGTTCCCACAAAGTGTGTGTGTGTGTTTTGTACAGGGGTTGAGGAGCAGATAGGAGTAGCAGTGGAGGGGGTGGGGCAGGGGAGGAGATGGGAGGAGCAGTGGAGGGGGTGGGGCAGGGGAGGAGATGGGAGGAGCAGTGGAGGGGGTGGGGCAGGGAAGGAGATGGGAGGAGCAGTGGAGGGGTGGGGCAGGGAAGGAGATGGGAGGAGCAGTGGAGGGGGTGGGGCAGGGGAGGAGATGGGAGGAGCAGTGGGGGGGTGGGGCAGGGGAGGAGATGGGAGGAGCAGTGGAGGGGTGGGGCAGGGGAGGAGATGGGAGGAGCAGTGGAGGGGGTGGGGCAGGGGGAGGAGATGGGAGGAGCAGTGGAGGGGGTGGGGCAGGGGAGGAGATGGGAGGAGCAGTGGAGGGGGTGGGAGAAGCAGTGGAGGGTGGGGCAGGGGAGGAGATGGGAGGAGCAGTGGAGGGGGTGGGGCAGGGGAGGAGATGGGAGGAGCAGTGGAGGGGGTGGGGCAGGGGAGGAGATGGGAGGAGCAGTGGAGGGGGTGGGGCAGGGGAGGAGATGGGAGGAGCAGTGGAGGGGGTGGGGCAGGGGAGGAGATGGGAGGAGCAGTGGAGGGGGTGGGGCAGGGGAGGAGATGGGAGGAGCAGTGGAGTGGGTGGGGCAGGGGAGGAGATGGGAGGAGCACACGAGGGGAGGCCCTATCACTCCTCTCCCCCTCTCCTCCTCTGTCATCCTCTATTTCTCCTGTCTTCTATTCATCTCTATTTCCCCTGTCTTCTATTCATCTCTATTTCCCCTGTCTTCTATTCATCTCTATTTTCCCCTGTCTTCTATTCATCTCTATTTCCCCTGTCTTCTATTCATCTCTATTTTCCCCTGTCTTCTATTCATCTCTATTTTCCCCTGTCTTCTATTCATCTCTATTTTCCCTGTCTTCTATTCATCTCTATTTTCCCCTGTCTTCTATTCATCTCTATTTTCCCCTGTCTTCTATTCATCTCTATTTTCCCCTGTCTTCTATTCATCTCTATTTTCCCCTGTCTTCTATTCATCTCTATTTTCCCTGTCTTCTATTCATCTCTATTTCCCCTGTCTTCTATTCATCTCTATTTTCCCCTGTCTTCTATTCATCTCTATTTTCCCCTGTCTTCTATTCATCTCTATTTCCCCTGTCTTCTATTCATCTCTATTTCCCCTGTCTTCTATTCATCTCTATTTCCCCTGTCTTCTATTCATCTCTATTTTCCCCTGTCTTCTATTCATCTCTATTTTCCCCTGTCTTCTATTCATCTCTATTTCCCCTGTCTTCTATTCATCTCTATTTTCCCTGTCTTCTATTCATCTCTATTTTCCCCTGTCTTCTATTCATCTCTATTTTCCCCTGTCTTCTATTCATCTCTATTTTCCCCTGTCTTCTATTCATCTCTATTTTCCCCTGTCTTCTATTCATCTCTATTTTCCCCTGTCTTCTATTCATCTCTATTTTCCCCTGTCTTCTATTCATCTCTATTTTCCCCTGTCTTCTATTCATCTCTATTTTCCCCTGTCTTCTATTCATCTCTATTTTCCCCTGTCTTCTATTCATCTCTATTTTCCCCTGTCTTCTATTCATCTCTATTTTCCCCTGTCTTCTATTCATCTCTATTTTCCCCTGTCTTCTATTCATCTCTATTTTCCCCTGTCTTCTATTCATCTCTATTTTCCCCTGTCTTCTATTCATCTCTATTTCCCCTGTCTTCTATTCATCTCTATTTCCCCTGTCTTCTATTCATCTCTATTTCTCCTGTCTTCTATTCATCTCTATTTCCCCTGTCTTCTATTCATCTCTATTTCCCTGTCTTCTATTCATCTCTATTTCCCCTGTCTTCTATTCATCTCTATTTCCCCTGTCTTCTATTCATCTCTATTTCCCTGTCTTCTATTCATCTCTATTTTCCCCTGTCTTCTATTCATCTCTATTTTCCCTGTCTTCTATTCATCTCTATTTCCCTGTCTTCTATTCATCTCTATTTCCCCTGTCTTCTATTCATCTCTATTTCTCCTGTCTTCTATTCATCTCTATTTCCCCTGTCTTCTATTCATCTCTATTTCTCCTGTCTTCTATTCATCTCTATTTTCCCCTGTCTTCTATTCATCTCTATTTCCCCTGTCTTCTATTCATCTCTATTTCCCCTGTCTTCTATTCATCTCTATTTCCCCTGTCCTTTTCCCACCAGGACGACCATGACAGTGGCTCCAGCTCCACCAGTCGAAGTGCTTCAGAGAGCTCCAAGATCCTGGCCAAACCACGCCGCCTTCAGCAAGCCGCCCCCTCCGACCCAGACCTGCCCCCAGGTGAGTGATGGCCCTGAGGCTACAGGGAGCACTTTATCCCCCTGCTTCAAACAGACAGGCAGACATACAGGGGGTGTGCAGGCAGACAGACAGGCAGACATACAGGGGGCGTGCAGGCAGACAGACAGGCAGACATACAGGGGGTGTGCAGGCAGACAGGCAGACAGACAGGGGGTGTGCAGGCAGATAGACAGGCAGACATACAGGGGGCGTGCAGGCAGACAGGCAGACATACAGGCATACATACAGAGGGTGTGCAGGCAGACAGACAGATAGGCTGGACATACAGAGGTCGTGCAGGCAGACAGGCAGACAGACAGGCTGGACATACAGAGGGCGTGCAGGCAGACAGACAGACAGACTGACATACAGTGGGAGTGCAGACAGACAGACAGACAGACGGACATACAGTGGGCAGACAGACAGGCAGACATACAGGCTGGACGTACAGACAGACAGACAGACAGACAAGCTGGACATATAGAGATACAGACAGACAGACAGACAAGCTGGACATATAGAGGGCAGGCAGACAGGCAGACAGACAGACAGGCAGACAGACAGACAGGCTGGACATACAGTGGCCGTGACATTGCATCATTATTGACTGGGTTGATGAACAGTAGCTATGTTTGTCATTATTAACTTGTTTAAAATCAAAATAATTTCTCAAGTGATCCATTCAACAGCTCATAAGGGACTCATTCATATTTTTTAGAGATCTCACATGTAACAAGTTTGTGTGTTAACTTTTAAAGTAAACCTAACAGTAGAAAATAGGAAGAAAGGCTCCACCACAAAATAGATCTGATTTAACCAGAGTTTGGAGCCATTTTTGGTAGTGTGTAGTGTTTCCTGCATCTGAACATGAATGTGTGTAGTATTTCCTGAATGTGTTTAGTATTTCCTGTAACTAAACATGAATGTGTGTAGTATTTCCTGCATCTGAACATGAATGTGTGTAGTATTTCCTGAATGTGTGTAGTATTTCCTGTAACTAAACATGAATGTGTGTAGTATTTCCTGCATCTGAACATGAATGTGTGTAGTATTTCCTGAATGTGTGTAGTATTTCCTGCATCTGAACATGAATGTGTGTAGTATTTCCTGAATCTGTGTAGTATTTCCTGCATCTAAACATAAATGTGTGTAGTATTTGCTGCATCTAAACATGAATCTGTGTAGTATTTCCTGCATCTGAACATGAATGTGTGTAGTATTTCCTGAATCTGTGTAGTATTTCCTGCATCTAAACATGAATGTGTGTAGTATTTCCTGCATCTAAACATGAATCTGTGTAGTATTTCCTGCATCTGAACATGAATGTGTGTAGTATTTCCTGAATCTGTGTAGTATTTACTGCATCTGAACATGAATGTATGTAGTATTTCCTCCATCTGAACATGAATGTGTGTAGTATTTCCTGCATGGCTCTAAGGAGACTACTTCACTGGGCCTGTGTTGCTCTGCTCTCATAAAGGACTTGGTTTTTCCACTCATTTTACGGTTGATCAGATTTAAGTGTTCTGCTTCCCTGTTGGCTGAGTGCAGGTGCTGCCCGTGTCAACTGTTTACTGAAGTTCAGAGTGGCATGATGGGTAGCAGAGCTGGGTGGGTGGGAGCGGGTAGAGCTGGGTGGGTGGGAGCGGGTAGAGCTGGGTGAGTGGGAGCGGGTAGAGCTGGGTGAGTGGGTGCGGGTACAGGCAGAGCTGGGTGGGTGGGAGCGGGTAGAGCTGGGTGGGTGGGAGCGGGTACAGGCAGAGCTGGGTGGGTGGGAGCGGGTAGAGCTGGGTGGGTGGGAGCGGGTACAGGCAGAGCTGGGTGGGTGGGAGCGGTTAGAGCTGGGTTGGTGGGAGCGAGTACAGGCAGAGCTGGGTGGGTGGGAGCGGGTAGCGCTGGGTGGGTGGGAGCGGGTACAGGCAGAGCTGGGTGGGTGGGAGCGGTTAGAGCTGGGTTGGTGGGAGCGGGTACAGGCAGAGCTGGGTGGGTGGGAGCGGGTAGAGCTGGGTGGGTGGGAGCGGGTACAGGCAGAGCTGGGTGGGTGGGAGCAGGTAGAGCTGGGTGGGTGGGAGCGGGTACAGGCAGAGCTGGGTGGGTGGGAGCGGGTAGAGCTGGGTGGGAGCAGGTAGAGCTGGGTGGGTGGGAGCAGGTACAGGCAGAGCTGGGTGGGTTGGAGCGGGTAGAATGTAGAATACGGGTAGCCATGGTCGGCTGAATGATTGTTTTATCTGGCTCTTATGGAAGGCTGCATTATCAAAACTCAAGTACTGTATTTTTTCTTTATCTATATTTGTTTGTTAACCCATAATGTTGTGTGTGTGTGTGTGTTTGGCTCCAGGCTACGTCCAGAGTCTTATCCGCCGGGTGGTGAATAATGTGAATATAGTGGTCAACAACCTCATCCTAAAATATGTAGAGGATGACATCGTCCTGTCTGTCAACATCACTTCTGCTGAGTGTTACACCGTGGACGAGTTCTGGGACCGGGCCTTCATGGACGTCACGGGTGAGCCCCAAATCACACCCTGTGCCCTATGTAGTGTGTCTGAATATGTGAGACTCTGGTTCTGAATATGTGAGACTCTGGTTCTGAATATGTGAGATTCTGGTTCTGAATATGTAAATCTCTGGTTCTGAATATGTGAGTCTCTGGTTCTGAATATGTGAGTCTCTCCCCCCAGCTCCAGATCTGGTTCTGAATATGTGAGTCTCTCCCCCCAGCTCCAGATCTGGTTCTGAATATGTGAGTCTCTCCCCCCAGCTCCAGATCTGGTTCTGAATATGTGAGTCTCTCCCCCCAGCTCCAGATCTGGTTCTGAATATGTGAGTCTCTCCCCCCAGCTCCAGATCTGGTTCTGAATATGTGAGTCTCTCCCCCCAGCTCCAGATCTGGTTCTGAATATGTGAGTCTCTCCCCCCAGCTCCAGATCTGGTTCTGAATATGTGAGTCTCTCCCCCCAGCTCCAGATCTGGTTCTGAATATGTGAGTCTCTCCCCCCAGCTCCAGATCTGGTTCTGAATATGTGAGTCTCTCCCCCCAGCTCCAGATCTGGTTCTGAATATGTGAGTCTCTCCCCCCAGCTCCAGATCTGGTTCTGAATATGTGAGTCTCTCCCCCCAGCTCCAGATCTGGTTCTGAATATGTGAGTCTCTCCCCCCAGCTCCAGATCTGGTTCTGAATATGTGAGTCTCTCCCCCCAGCTCCAGATCTGGTTCTGAATATGTGAGTCTCTCCCCCCAGCTCCAGATCTGGTTCTGAATATGTGAGTCTCTCCCCCCAGCTCCGGACCTGGTTCTCCGTAAGGTGATAAACTTCAGTGACTGTACGGTGTGTTTGGATAAGAGAAATGCCAGCGGGAAAATTGACTTCTATCAGGATCCTCTTCTGTATAAGTGTTCCTTCAGGACACGCCTCCACTTCACCTACGACAACATCAACGCCAAGATACCGTCTGTCATCAAGGTGAGAGGTTATCACCGCAGCGACGACCTAATGTGCCGGGTTCTCCGCTCACTGGTTCAGGAGGCGACACCAAAGTAGGAGGTCCCTGGAATATAAGTGTGTTTGGCCCAGCCAGCTCAGTTGGCCAGCCAGGGCTCCAGCCGGGGTCCATAGGAAGCTGTATTCACACAGGGCATATATATCCTATAAGCCAAACAGAACTGTGGTAACAGTCATATACAGTGCTGGGATGTACTAAGTGGACTGGTTGACTGTTTCCCCATCCAATCAGCTGGTTGACTGTTTCCCTATCCAATCAGCTGGTTGACTGTTTCCCTATCCAATCAGCTGGTTGACTGTTTCCCCATCCAATCAGCTGGTTGACTGTTTCCCCATCCAATCAGCTGGTTGACTGTTTCCCCATCCAATCAACTGGTTGACTGTTTCCCTATCCAATCAGCTGGTTGACTGTTTCCCCATCCAATCAGCTGGTTGACTGTTTCCCTATCCAATCAGCTGGTTGACTGTTTCCCTATCCAATCAGCTGGTTGACTGTTTCCCCATCAGCTGGAGTTAAACCCTGTTTCCTCCTCCCAGATCCAGACCCTGGTTGAGTCTCTGAAGCTGTCCATTACAGACCAGCAGCTGCCCATGTTGATCCGTATCATGGAGCTGGGTCTGGCCCTGTACTACGGGGAGATAGGAGCAGGGCTGGAGGTCGCAGGGCAGGAGGTCGCAGGCGAGGAGGGCGGCGCCCATGCTAGGGACTCCATCCACACTACACCAGGTGAGTTCCATCCACACTACACCAGGTGAGTTCCATCCACACTACACCAGGTGAGTTCCATCCACACTACACCAGGTGAGTTTCATCCACACTACACCAGGTGAGTTCCATCCACACTACACCAGGTGAGTTCCATCCACACTACACCAGGTGAGTTCCATCCACACTACACCAGGTGAGTTCCATCACACACTACACCAGGTGAGTTCCATCCACACTACACCAAGTGAGTTCCATCCACACTACACCAGGTGAGTTCCATCCACACTACACCAGGTGAGTTCAATTTGATGCAGTGTGTGGCGTATGGTCTGAGCACTGACACGGTGACCCTCCACCCCTTCAACCGTTGCAGCAATGCTGGCAGCACTCATACATCTATTTCACAAAGACAACCTCTGGATATGACGCTGAGCACGTGCACTCAACTTTTTTGGTCTGCCACGACGAGGTCCTGTTTAACCGCTGTATGGTTTTTTGGAGAGCAACAATTCATTTTTTAGATCCTCAGAGAGTTCTTGATATCCATGTTGAACTTCCAATGGCCAGTATGAGTGTGAGAGCGATAACACCAAATTGACTTTATTCACTTATTGTCACAGGGGCTTGCTTTGGCAGGTTCCTCTCCTGACTGGTGTATGGTTAACTAACACACCGAGGTACACAGGACTGGCTCGGAGCTTGGCTGAACAACTCTATAAACTCAATCAATCTGAAGGGTTTTGAGGGAACATAAAGAAAACCTGCCTCTTGACATAGGTTGTTTTTTGGAGCATAATTCTTCTGTGAAATGTCTGAGGCCAGAATATGCTCTGTGTCCGTATGAGGGAAGGGTTTTAATATGTTCTGTGCAACAAGATCCAGAGGCATACGTGGTTCTGTGTCCGTATGAGGGAAGGGATTTAATATGTTCTGTGCAACAAGATCCAGAGGCATACGTGACATCACTTAAACATCTCATGTTCCCCCATAGGTCGCTTTTAGTGGCCCGCTGGGTTCAATAGCCTGTTCTGCCCCTCCCTTCCTCCCAGTCTGTGTGTGTGTGTGTGTGTGTGTGTGTAACATAAAGTAATAGCTTCAGTATGTATCCACTCAGGCCATATTAATAGGCAGTGAATTTTAATTGCCTGTGGGTTCTCTTAAGAACATTTTCAAAGGGAATATTAATTCATCCATTTGCTAGGGGTTTTCATTTTCTAACGAATGAACCGGAAAGTGTTTCTCTGTGAGTCAGTGATTCACAGCTAGAGAACAGACTCACACTGATTCACAGCTAGAGAACAGACTCACACTGATTCACAGCTAGAGAACAGACTCACACTGATTCACAGCTAGAGAACAGACTCAAACTGATTTACAGCTAGAGAACAGACTCAAACTGGTTCACAGCTAGAGAACAGACTCACACTGATTTACAGCTAGAGAACAGACTCACACTGATTTACAGCTAGAGAACAGACTCACAGAGAAACACTTTCGGTTCATTCGTTAGAAAATAAGAAACCCCTAGTAAATGGATGAAATAATGTGGAAGTACAGACATAGGTGCTGTTACCTGGTGGAAGTACAGACATATGAGCTTTTACCTGGTGGAAGTACAGACATAGGAGCTGTTACCTGGTGGAAGTACAGACATAGGAGCTGTTACCTGGTGGAAGTACAGACATAGGAGCTGTTACCTGGTGGAAATACAGACATAGGTGCTGTTACCTGGTGGAAGTACAGACATAGGAGCTGTTACCTGGTGGAAGTACAGACATAGGAGCTGTTACCTGGTGGAAGTACAGACATAGGAGCTGTTACCTGGTGGAAGTACAGACATAGGAGCTGTTACCTGGTGGAAGTACAGACATAGGAGCTGTTACCTGGTGGGAGTACAGACATAGGAGCTGTTACCTGGTGGAAGTACAGACATAGGAGCTGTTACCTGGTGGAAATACAGACATAGGTGCTGTTACCTGGTGGAAGTACAGACATAGGAGCTGTTACCTGGTGGAAGTACAGACATAGGAGCTGTTACCTGGTGGAAGTACAGACATAGGAGCTGTTACCTGGTGGAAGTACAGACATAGGAGCTGTTACCTGGTGGAAGTACAGACATAGGAGCTGTTACCTGGTGGAAGTACAGACATAGGTGCTGTTACCTGGTGGAAGTACAGACATAGGAGCTGTTACCTGGTGGAAATACAGACATATGAGCTGTTACCTGGTGGAAGTACAGACATAGGAGCTGTTACCTGGTGGAAGTACAGACATAGGAGCTGTTACCTGGTGGAAGTACAGACATAGGAGCTGTTACCTGGTGGAAATACAGACATATGAGCTGTTACCGGTGGAAGTACAGCCATATGAGCTGTTACCTGGTGGAAGTACAGACATAGGAGCTGTTACCTTGTGGAAATACAGACATATGAGCTGTTACCTGGTGGAAGTACAGACATAGGAGCTGTTGACTGGTGGAAGTACAGACATAGGAGCTGTTGACTGGTGGAAGTACAGACATAGGAGCTGTTACCTGGTGGAAGTACAGACATAGGAGCTGTTACCTGGTGGAAGTACAGACATAGGAGCTGTTGACTGGTGGAAGTACAGACATAGGAGCTGTTACCTGGTGGAAGTACAGACATAGGAGCTGTTACCTGGTGGAAGTACAGACATAGGAGCTGTTACCTGGTGGAAGTACAGACATAGGAGCTGTTACCTGGTGGAAGTACAGACATAGGAGCTGTTACCTGGTGGAAGTACAGACATAGGACTTGTCATTCTTCTATCCAGTGTAACTTGTCATTCTTCTATCCAGTGTAACTTGTCATCCTTCTATCCAGTGTAACTTGTCATTCTTCTATCCAGTGTAACTTGTCATTCTTCTATCCAGTGTAACTTGTCATCCTTCTATCCAGTGTAACTTGTCATCCTTCTATCCAGTGTAACTTGTCATCCTTCTATCCAGTGTAACTTGTCATCCTTCTATCCAGTGTAACTTGTCATCCTTCTATCCAGTGTAACTTGTCATCCTTCTATCCAGTGTAACTTGTCATCCTTCTATCCAGTGTAACTTGTCATCCTTCTATCCAGTGCAACTTGTCATCCTTCTATCCAGTGTAACTTGTCATCCTTCTATCCAGTGTAACTTGTCATCCTTCTATCCAGTGTAACTTGTCATCCTTCTATCCAGTGTAACTTGTCATTCTTCTATCCAGTGTAACTTGTCATCCTTCTATCCAGTGTAACTTGTCATCCTTCTATCCAGTGTAACTTGTCATCCTTCTATCCAGTGTAACTTGTCATCCTTCTATCCAGTGTAACTTGTCATCCTTCTATCCAGTGTAACTTGTCATCCTTCTATCCAGTGTAACTTGTCATCCTTCTATCCAGTGTAACTTGTCATTCTTCTATCCAGTGTAACTTGTCATCCTTCTATCCAGTGTAACTTGTCATCCTTCTATCCAGTGTAACTTGTCATCCTTCTATCCAGTGTAACTTGTCATCCTTCTATCCAGTGTAACTTGTCATTCTTCTATCCAGTGTAACTTGTCATCCTTCTATCCAGTGTAACTTGTCATCCTTCTATCCAGTGTAACTTGTCATCCTTCTATCCAGTGTAACTTGTCATCCTTCTATCCAGTGTAACTTGTCATCCTTCTATCCAGTGTAACTTGTCATCCTTCTATCCAGTGTAACTTGTCATCCTTCTATCCAGTGTAACTTGTCATCCTTCTATCCAGTGTAACTTGTCATCCTTCTATCCAGTGTAACTTGTCATCCTTCTATCCAGTGTAACTTGTCATCCTTCTATCCAGTGTAACTTGTCATCCTTCTATCCAGTGTAACTTGTCATCCTTCTATCCAGTGTAACTTGTCATTCTTCTATCCAGTGTAACTTGTCATCCTTCTATCCAGTGTAACTTGTCATCCTTCTATCCAGTGTAACTTGTCATCCTTCTATCCAGTGTAACTTGTCATTCTTCTATCCAGTGTAACTTGTCATCCTTCTATCCAGTGTAACTTGTCATCCTTCTATCCAGTGTAACTTGTCATCCTTCTATCCAGTGTAACTTGTCATCCTTCTATCCAGTGTAACTTGTCATCCTTCTATCCAGTGTAACTTGTCATCCTTCTATCCAGTGTAACTTGTCATCCTTCTATCCAGTGTAACTTGTCATCCTTCTATCCAGTGTAACTTGTCATCCTTCTATCCAGTGTAACTTGTCATCCTTCTATCCAGTGTAACTTGTCATCCTTCTATCCAGTGTAACTTGTCATCCTTCTATCCAGTGTAACTTGTCATCCTTCTATCCAGTGTAACTTGTCATCCTTCTATCCAGTGTAACTTGTCATCCTTCTATCCAGTGTAACTTGTCATCCTTCTATCCAGTGTAACTTGTCATCCTTCTATCCAGTGTAACTTGTCATCCTTCTATCCAGTGTAACTTGTCATCCTTACACCTCAAACACTTTCACAGGAACCAGAAAAAGTCACATGGCCATAACAGTGGATTTCCTGCCAATTCACAAAGTGAAAGATTAAATTAAAACGTTTCATAATTTTCACAAGTTAAACCTGTGGGATTCCTGCGCTGTGACCTCACATTGGCTATTGTTGTTCCAAAGAAAGAGAGACTGACGAACGGAGAGAGAGACGGACGGACGGTGAGAGAGAGACGCAGTACTGAAGCATGTTGCTGGAATGGGATTACACATTCTTGTCTATTGACATCAGCTTCCCAGAGCGCGCGCAGAGGCAGTCCCAGAGCGCGCGCAGAGGCAGTCCCAGAGCGCGCGCAGAGGCAGTCCCAGAGCGCGCGCAGAGGCAGTCCCAGAGCGCGCGCAGAGGCAGTCCCAGAGCGCGCGCAGAGGCAGTCCCAGAGCGCGCGCAGAGGCAGTCCCAGAGCGCGCGCAGAGGCAGTCCCAGAGCGCGCGCAGAGGCAGTCCCAGAGCGCGCGCAGAGGCAGTCCCAGAGCGCGCGCAGAGGCAGTCCCAGAGCGCGCGCAGAGGCAGTCCCAGAGCGCGCGCAGAGGCAGTCCCAGAGCGCGCGCAGAGGCAGTCCCAGAGCGCGCGCAGAGGCAGTCCCAGAGCAGAGCACTTAGCATCGAGTCGTTGTTTTAAGCGTTAATGTTCTGCTTTTTTAGTTGTATTCACACAGTAGCTAACAGCATCTTGTTTCTTGATCTCATCAATTTCAATGTATGACATGGAGCAATGTTTCTTGCTACTGAACTAACTGATCTCTGTTAGATCTGATCTCTGTTGGGCATTAGTGCATCTAACTGATCTGTGATCTGTTGTTGCCCTAGGTCTTGACGAGGATGCAGAAGCCCAGGCCATGACGGGACAGTACCCCAGCCCAAATCTCTACATGACGGGGCATGAGGGGGACCAGGGCTGGATGTCTTGGGCCTGGTCTTTTGTTCCAGCCATCGTCGATGCTGATGAGGAGGAGGTTGAGGAAGGCTTCTACCAACAGATGGAGGAGGGAAGCAGCAACTCTGGCCCCCAGCCACACACACTGAAAGATCCTGTGGTCTCCATAGGGTTCTACTGTACCAAGGCCTCAGTCACCTTCAAGGTACTGTGGAAAGGAGAGTGAGATGGGGTGAGAATGAGAGTGGGAGGGTGAGATGGGGTGAGAATGGGAGGGTGAGATGGGGTGAGAATGAGAGTTGGAGGGTAAGATGGGGTGAGAGTGGGAGGGTGAGATGGGGTGAGAGTGGGAGTGGGAGGGTGAGATGGGGTGAGAGTGGGAGGGTGAGATGGGGTGAGAATGAGAGTGGGAGGGTGAGATGGGGTGAGAATGAGAGTGGGGGGGTGAGATGGATTGAGAGTGGGAGGGTGAGATGGGGTGAGAGTGGGAGGGTGAGATGGGGTGAGAATGAGAGTGGGAGGGTAAGATGGGGTGAGAATGAGAGTGGGAGGGTGAGATGGGGTGAGAATGAGAGTGGGAGGGTGAGATGGATTGGGAGTAGGAGGGTGAGATGGATTGAGAGTAGGAGGGTGAGATGGGGTGAGATTGAGAGTGGGAGGGTGAGATGGGGTGAGAATGAGAGTGGGAGGGTGAGATGGATTGAGAGTGGGAGGGTGAGATGGGGTGAGAATGTGAGTGGGGGCGTGAGATGGGGTGAGAATGAGAGTGGGGGGGTGAGATGGATTGAGAGTGGGAGGGTGAGATGGGGTGAGAATGAGAGTGGGAGGGTGAGATGGATTGAGAGTGGGAGGGTAAGATGGGGTGAGAATGAGAGTGGGGGCGTGAGATGGGGTGAGATGAGAGTGGGGGGGTGAGATGGATTGAGAGTAGGAGGGTGAGATGGGGTGAGAATGAGAGTGGGAGGGTAAGATGGGGTGAGAATGAGAGTGGGAGGGTGAGATGGATTGAGAGTAGGAGGGTGAGATGGGGTGAGAATGAGAGTGGGAGGGTGAGATGGGGTGAGAATGAGAGTGGGAGGGTGAGATGGATTGAGAGTAGGAGGGTGAGATGGGGTGAGAATGAGAGTGGGAGGGTAAGATGGGGTGAGAATGAGAGTGGGAGGGTGAGATGGATTAAGTGGGAGGGTAAGATGGGGTGAGAATGAGAGTTGGAGGGTGAGATGGGGGTGAGAATGAGAGTGGGATGGTGAGATGGGGTGAGAATGAGAGTGGGAGGGTGAGATGGATTGAGAGTAGGAGGGTGAGATGGGGTGAGAATGAGAGTGGGAGGGTAAGATGGGGTGAGAATGAGAGTGGGAGAGTAAGATGGGGTGAGAATGTGAGTGGGAGGGTGAGATGGGGTGAGAATGAGAGTGGGAGGGTGAGATGGGGTGAGAATGAGAGTGGGGGGTGAGATGGATTGAGAGTGGGAGGGTAAGATGGGGTGAGAATGAGAGTTGGAGGGTGAGATGGGGTGAGAATGAGAGTGGGAGGGTAAGATGGGGTGAGAATGAGAGTGGGAGGGTGAGATGGGGTGAGAATGAGAGTGGGAGGGTGAGATGGATTGAGAGTGGGAGGGTGAGATGGGGTGAGAATGAGAGTGGGGGATGAGATGGATTGAGAGTGGGAGGGTGAGATGGATTAAGAGTGGGAGGGTGAGATGGGGTGAGAATGAGAGTGGGAGGGTAAGATGGGGTGAGAATGAGAGTGGGAGGGTGAGATGGGGTGAGAATGAGAGTGGGAGGGTAAGATGGGGTGAGAATGAGAGTGGGAGGGTGAGATGGGGTGTGAATGAGAGTGGGAGGTTGAGATGGGGTGAGAATGAGAGTGGGGGTGAGATGGGGTGAGAATGAGAGTGGGGGTGAGATGGATTGAGAGTAGGAGGGTGAGATGGGGTGAGAATGAGAGTGGGAGGGTAAGATGGGGTGAGAGTGAGAGTGGGAGGGTGAGATGGGGTGAGAATGAGAGTGGGAGGGTGAGATGGATTGAGAGTGGGAGGGTGAGATGGGGTGAGAGTAGGAGGGTGAGATGGGGTGAGAATGAGAGTGGGAGGGTGAGATGGGGTGAGAATGAGAGTGGGAGGGTGAGATGGGGTGAGAATGAGAGTGGGGGGTGAGATGGGGTGAGAATGAGAGTGGGGGTGAGATGGTGTGAGAGTAGGAGGGTGAGATGGGGTGAGAATGAGAGTGGGAGGGTAAGATGGGGTGAGAGTGAGAGTGGGAGGGTGAGATGGGGTGAGAATGAGAGTGGGAGGGTGAGATGGATTGAGAGTGGGAGGGTGAGATGGGGTGAGAGTGGGAGGGTGAGATGGGGTGAGAATGAGAGTGGGAGGGTGAGATGGGGTGAGAATGAGAGTGGGGGGTGAGATGGATTGAGAGTGGGAGGGTGAGATGGGGTGAGAATGAGAGTGGGAGGGTATGATGGGATGAGAGTGGGAGGGTGAGATGGATTGAGAGTAGGAGAGTGAGATGGGGTGAGAATGATAGTGGGACGGTGAGATGGGGTGAGAATGAGAGTTGGAGGGTGAGATGGGGGTGAGAATGAGCGTGGGATGGTGAGATGGGGTGAGAATGAGAGTGGGAGGGTGAGATGGATTGAGAGTAGGAGGGTGAGATGGGGTGAGAATGAGAGTGGGAGGGTGAGATGGGGTGAGAATGAGAGTGGGAGGGTGAGATGGGGTGAGAATGAGAGTGGGGGTGAGATGGATTGAGAGTAGGAGGGTGAGATGGGGTGAGAATGAGAGTGGGAGGGTGAGATGGGGTGAGAATGAGAGTGGGAGGGTGAGATGGGGTGAGAATGAGAGTGGGGGGGTGAGATGGATTGAGATTGGGAGGGTGAGATGGGGTGAGAATGAGAGTGGGAGGGTATGATGGGGTGAGAATGAGAGTGGGAGGGTGAGATGGATTGAGAGTAGGAGAGTGAGATGGGGTGAGAATGAGAGTGGGACGGTGAGATGGGGTGAGAATGAGAGTTGGAGGGTGAGATGGGGGTGAGAATGAGAGTGGGATGGTGAGATGGGGTGAGAATGAGAGTGGGAGGGTGAGATGGGGTGAGAATGAGAGTGGGAGGGTGAGATGGGGTGAGAATGAGAGTGGGAGGATGAGAGTGGGAGGGGTGTTGTGTTCTCACTCCTCGTTCTGTTCAGGTTAGGGCCAGTTTGCAGACTTCAGGGTGTTGTGCAAGATCTTCAGTTTCAGAACAAGATTGGACTGCCGAGTTTCATAAAAAAGTGTTTTGTTCCTGACCATTTTGAGTAAGTCATTGAAGCCCCACTGCTGTGCTAATGTAACTGCAATAGGGGCTTCGAACGATCAGTTATCACTAGGAGACCATACTTTAAATGGTAGTGTAGATCCTAAATGGATTTCCATATCTTGTTGAAAATCGTCTACCTTCGGAGCATGTGTTGACAGTGAATGGTTGTGGTAGCTAGTACTATAACTTAGTAAGTCATGCTAGCCTCTCCAAGGCACTTAGTAAGTCATGTTAGCCTAGCCTCTCCAACATGTTGTTTCTGGGAATTGTCAGGTCTTCAAAAAGATAATACCTGTTGGTGTGATGAAGCGCTTTTTTAACTCTGTCAAGAACGTGGCGAGGAGCCGCTTGCTAAAGCTGTCTGGGTAGATTGCTAAGAAAGGCTAACGGCTGTGTAGCCGCCACAAGGCAGGAAAAAGAGGGAGAAAAACATGGGAGAAGAGATGGATGATGAGAGTGAGATGTGTGGAATGGAAGGATATGGAAGTGTTAGTGATGGAAAAAGAGAGGAAGAAAGTCGAGAAGATTGAAAGAGAGGAACAGAGAGAGAGGATAATAAGGTGCAGCTGTTCTAGCCGGTTATAGCAGCACCTGCTTCCTGTGTTGAAACGGTGGTACAGAGCCTTCCCCCCCCTCCCCGGTTCTGAGCCAGGCCCAGGCGAAACAACCCCGACCTCCCCTCCCCCACCCCCTTCCCGGTCTGGCTCTCCTGACCATATCCCTTTTGTCTCCCCCACTGTTAAGCCCCCAGGCCATATTAACCACTGTTAAGCCCCCAGGCCATATTAACCACTGTTAAGCCCCCAGGCCATATTAACCACTGTTAAGCCCCCAGGCCATATTAACCACTGTTAAGCCCCCAGGCCATATTAACCACTGTTAAGCCCCCAGGCCATATTAACCACTGTTAAGCCCCAGGCCATATTAACCACTGTTAAGCCCCCAGGCCATATTAACCACTGTTAAGCCCCCAGGCCATATTAACCACTGTTAAGCCCCAGGCCATATTAACCACTGTTAAGCCCCATGCCATATTAACCACTGTTAAGCCCCAGGCCATATTAACCACTGTTAAGCCCCCAGGCCATATTAACCACTGTTAAGCCCCCAGGCCATATTAACCACTGTTAAGCCCCCAGGCCATATTAACCACTGTTAAGCCCCCAGGCCATATTAACCACTGTTAAGCCCCCATGCCATATTAACCACTGTTAAGCCCCCAGGCCATATTAACTGTTTTCACACATGGTCTCTGTCCATCTGTTCAGGTGACAGAGTTGCAGGCAGAGAGCAGTTACTACAGCCCTCAGAAGGTGAAGAGCAGTGAGGTGTTGTGTCTGGAGCAGCAAGGCATCACCATTGAGGTAATACAACAACACACACACACACACACCACCAACACACGACCCACACACACACACACGCCACACACGCACACACGCACACACGCACACACGCACACACACACACACACACACATGCCACACACTCACACACACACCACCAACACATGCACTCACACATACACACACACACACGCACACGCATTCACACGTACACACACGCCACACACATGCCCGCCACACACGCACGCACACACACACGCACGCACACATACACACACGGCACACACATACACACGCACGCACGCACGCCACACACACACACCCCACACGCACGCCACACACAAACAAAAACACGCCACACACACAAACACACACACGCCACACACACGCGCACGCCACACAAACAAACACACACAGACATATATAATATTTGCCTGCTTGACCACACCACAGCCTGCTTGACCACAGCCTGCTTGACCACACCACGGCCTGCTTGACCACACCACGGCCTGCTTGACCACACCACGGCCTGCTTGACCACACCACGGCCTGCTTGACCACACCACGGCCTGCTTGACCACACCACGGCCTGCTTGACCACACCACGGCCTGCTTGACCACACCACGGCCTGCTTGCCACACCACGGCCTGCTTGACCACACCACGGCCTGCTTGACCACACCACGGCCTGCTTGACCACACCACGGCCTGCTTGACCACACCACGGCCTGCTTGACCACTCCACGGCCTGCTTGACCACTCCACGGCCTGCTTGACCACACCACGGCCTGCTTGACCACACCACGGCCTGCTTGACCACACCACGGCCTGCTTGACCACACCACGGCCTGCTTGACCACACCACGGCCTGCTTGACCACACCACGGCCTGCTTGACCACACCACGGCCTGCTTGACCACACCACGGCCTGCTTGACCACACCACGGCCTGCTTGACCACACCACGGCCTGCTTGACCACACCACGGCCTGCTTGACCACTCCACGGCCTGCTTGACCACTCCACGGCCTGCTTGACCACACCACGGCCTGCTTGACCACACCACGGCCTGCTTGACCACACCACGGCCTGCTTGACCACTCCACGGCCTGCTTGACCACTCCACGGCCTGCTTGACCACTCCACGGCCTGCTTGACCACTCCACGGCCTGCTTGACCACACCACGGCCTGCTTGACCACACCACGGCCTGCTTGACCACACCACGGCCTGCTTGACCACACCACGGCCTGCTTGACCACACCACGGCCTGCTTGCCACACCACGGCCTGCTTGACCACACCACGGCCTGCTTGACCCACCACGGCCTGCTTGACCACTCCACGGCCTGCTTGACCACTCCACGGCCTGCTTGACCACTCCACGGCCTGCTTGACCACACCACGGCCTGCTTGACCACTCCACGGCCTGTTTGACCACACCACGGCCTGCTTGACCACTCCACGGCCTGTTTGACCACTCCACGGCCTGCTTGACCACTCCACGGCCTGCTTGACCACACCACGGCCTGCTTGACCACACCACGGCCCTTGACCACCACGGCCTGCTTGACCACTCCACGGCCTGCTTGACCACACCACGGCCTGCTTGACCACACCACGCCTGCTTGACCACACCACGGCCTGCTTGACCACGCCACGGCCTGCTTGACCACTCCACGGCCTGCTTGACCACACCACGGCCTGCTTGACCACTCCACGGCCTGCTTGACCACTCCACGGCCTGCTTGACCACTCCACGGCCTGCTTGACCACACCACTGCCTGAACTAGATGTTGAAAAAAACTCTGGACCAGTTTTTACTGTCTTGGGCCAATCCTTAATTATCCTCCTGACCCAAACATAAACCTCTCTCCCCATTTCTCTCCCTCTCCCCCTCCCTCTCCCTTATATTCTCTCCAGGTGTTAATGATGGGGGTACCTTTCTTTGATTGTCAGATCGGCATTGTGGGAGTTCGGGCGTTGTGCCTGAAAGGCATCATGGGTATTCGGGACTTTGAGGAGAATATGAACAGACGTGAGGAGGTAATGGCGCCAGCTAAGTGCTCTTCTATTTCTCCTCCCTGACCTGAAAACTGATGGGTGGTTGACTGGTGTTTTATTCATCATCTTTTATTGACCAAACTCATATTACAATAAAAACCTGTTCAAGAACAATTAAGAGATAATTTAGTGGATGAGTTTCTGTGACGTTTGAGGTTCTTGTGTGTTTCTAGGAGGCCGAGTTCTTCACCTGTGGGGAGAGTCTGAACACTAAAGGAATGACCTACCTGACCAACTCACTGTTTGATTACCGCAGCTCTGAAAACAATGGGGTCAAAGCAGAGGTCATATTGGATGCCAACAGCCACAAGGTCAGACACACAGAGATACACACACAGAGATACAGAGATACACAGACACACAGAGATACACACACAGAGATACAGAGATACACAGACACACAGAGATACACAGACACTCAGAGATACACACACAGAGATACACACACAGAGATACAGAGATACACAGACACACAGAGATACACACACAGAGATACAGAGATACACAGACACACAGAGATACACAGACACACAGAGATACACACACAGAGATACAGAGATACACAGACACACAGAGATACACAGACACACAGAGATACACACACAGAGATACAGAGATACACAGACACACAGAGATACACACACAGAGATACAGAGATACACAGACACACAGAGATACACAGACACACAGAGATACACACACAGAGATACAGAGATACACAGACACACAGAGATACACAGACACTCAGAGATACACACACAGAGATACAGAGATACACAGACACACAGAGATACACACACAGAGATACACAGACACACAGAGATACACAGACACACAGAGATACACACACAGAGATACAGAGATACACAGACACACAGACACACAGAGATACACACACAGAGATACAGAGATACACAGACACACAGAGATACACACACAGAGATACACACACAGAGATACAGAGATACACAGACACACAGAGATACACAGACACACAGAGATACACAGACACACAGAGATACACAGACACACAGAGATACACAGACACACAGAGATACACACACAGAGATACAGAGATACACAGACACACAGAGATACACACACAGAGATACAGAGATACACAGTCACACAGAGATACACAGACACTCAGAGATACACACACAGAGATACAGAGATACACAGACACACAGAGATACACACACAGAGATACAGAGATACACAGACACACAGAGATACACAGACACACAGAGATACACACACAGAGATACAGAGATACACAGACACACAGAGATACACAGACACTCAGAGATACACACACAGAGATACATAGATACTCAGACACACAGAGATACACACACAGAGATACACAGACACACAGAGATACACAGACACACAGAGATACACACACAGAGATACAGAGATACACAGACACACAGACACACAGAGATACACACACAGAGATACAGAGATACACAGACACACAGAGATACACACACAGAGATACACACACAGAGATACAGAGATACACAGACACACAGAGATACACAGACACACAGAGATACACAGACACACAGAGATACACAGACACACAGAGATACACACACAGAGATACAGAGATACACAGACACACAGAGATACACACACAGAGATACAGAGATACACAGTCACACAGAGATACACAGACACTCAGAGATACACACACAGAGATACAGAGATACACAGACACACAGAGATACACACACAGACACACAGAGATACACAGACACACAGAGATACACAGAGATACACACAGAGATACACACACAGAGATACAGAGATACACAGACACACAGAGATACACAGACACACAGAGATACAGAGATACACAGACACACAGAGATACAGAGATACACAGACACACAGAGATACACACACAGAGATACAGAGATACACAGACACACAGAGATACACACACAGAGATACAGAGATACACAGACACACAGAGATACACAGACACTCAGAGATACACACACAGAGATACACACACAGAGATACAGAGATACACAGACACACAGAGATACACACACAGAGATACAGAGATACACAGACACACAGAGATACACAGACACACAGAGATACACACACAGAGATACAGAGATACACAGACACACAGAGATACACAGACACACAGAGATACACACACAGAGATACAGAGATACACAGACACACAGAGATACACACACAGAGATACAGAGATACACAGACACACAGAGATACACAGACACACAGAGATACACACACAGAGATACAGAGATACACAGACACACAGAGATACACAGACACTCAGAGATACACACACAGAGATACAGAGATACACAGACACACAGAAATACACACACAGAGATACACAGACACACAGAGATACACAGACACACAGAGATACACACACAGAGATACAGAGATACACAGACACACAGAGATACACACACAGAGATACAGAGATACACAGACACACAGAGATACACACACAGAGATACACACACAGAGATACAGAGATACACAGACACACAGAGATACACAGACACACAGAGATACACAGACACACAGAGATACACAGACACACAGAGATACACACACAGAGATACAGAGATACACAGACACACAGAGATACACACACAGAGATACAGAGATACACAGTCACACAGAGATACACACACAGAGATACAGAGATACACAGACACACAGAGATACACACACAGACACACAGAGATACACAGACACACAGAGATACACAGAGATACACACAGAGATACACACACAGAGATACACAGACACACAGAGATACACAGACACACAGAGATACAGAGATACACAGACACACAGAGATACAGAGATACACAGACACACAGAGATACACACACAGAGATACAGAGATACACAGACACACAGAGATACACAGACACACAGAGATACACAGACACACAGACACACAGGGATACACAGACACACAGGGATACACAGACACACAGAGATACAGACACACAGAGATACACAGACACACAGAGATACAGACACACAGAGATACACAGACACACAGACACACAGGGATACACAGACACACAGGGATACACAGACACACAGAGATACACAGACACACAGAGATACACAGACACACAGAGATACACAGACACACAGAGATACACAGACACACAGAGATACACAGACACACAGAGATACAGACACACAGAGATACAGAGATACAGAGATACACAGACACACAAAGATACACAGAGATACACAGACACACAGAGATACACATAGATACACAGACACACAGAGATACACAGACACACAGAGATACACAGACACACAGAGATACACAGACACACAGAGATACACAGACACACAGAGATACACAGACACACAGAGATACACAGACACACAGAGATACACAGACACACAGAGATACACAGACACACAGAGATACACAGACACACAGAGATACACAGACACACAGAGATACACAGACACACAGAGATACACAGACACACAGAGATACACAGACACACAGAGATACACAGACACACAGAGATACACAGACACACAGAGATACACAGACACACAGAGATACACAGACACACAGAGATACACAGACACACAGAGATACACAGACACACAGAGATAGACAGACACACAGAGATACACAGACACACAGACACACAGAGATACACAGACACACAGAGATACACAGAGATACACAGAGATACACAGAGATACACAGAGATACACAGAGATACACAGACACACAGAGATACACAGACACACAGAGATACACAGACACACAGAGATACACAGACACACAGAGATACACAGAGATACACAGACACACAGAGATACACAGACACACAGAGATACACAGACACACAGAGATACACAGACACACAGAGATACACAGACACAAAGAGACACACAGAGACACACAGAGACACAAAGAGATACACAGAGATACACAGAGATACACAGAGATACACAGAGATACACAGAGATACACAGACACACAGAGATACACAGAGATACACAGACACACAGAGATACACAGACACACAGAGATACACAGACACACAGAGATACACAGAGATACACAGACACACAGAGATACACAGACACACAGAGATACACAGACACACAGAGATACAGAGATACACAGACACACAGAGATACAGAGATACACAGACACACAGAGATACACACACAGAGATACAGAGATACACAGACACACAGAGATACACAGACACACAGAGATACACAGACACACAGACACACAGGGATACACAGACACACAGGGATACACAGACACACAGAGATACAGACACACAGAGATACACAGACACACAGAGATACAGACACACAGAGATACACAGACACACAGACACACAGGGATACACAGACACACAGGGATACACAGACACACAGAGATACAGACACACAGAGATACACAGACACACAGAGATACAGACACACAGACACACAGGGATACACAGACACACAGGGATACACAGACACACAGAGATACACAGACACACAGAGATACACAGACACACAGAGATACACAGACAAACAGAGATACACAGACACACAGAGATACACAGACACACAGAGATACACAGACACACAGAGATACACAGACACACAGAGATACACAGACACACAGAGATACACAGACACACAGAGATACACAGACACACAGAGATACACAGACACACAGAGATACACAGACACACAGAGATACACAGACACACAGAGATACACAGACACACAGAGATACACAGACACACAGATATACACAGACACACAGAGATACACAGACACACAGAGATACACAGACACACAGAGATACACAGACACACAGAGATACACAGAGATACACAGACACACAGAGATACACAGACACACAGAGATACAGACACACAGAGATACACAGACACACAGAGATACACAGACACACAGAGATACACAGACACACAGAGATACACAGACACACCGGGATACACAGACACACAGAGATACACAGACACACAGAGATACACAGACACACCGGGATACACAGACACACCGGGATACACAGACAGACTCTCAGACACACAGAGATACACAGACACACAGAAACACTGTCCTGTTGTATTGTAGACTGCTTGTTTAGTCTCCCTCTCATTTGTCTTTGACAGGAGACGTACACAGAGTTAGCAGGCATGCAGCGATTTGGTGCTTTCTACATGGACTACCTGTATACCACAGACACAGGAAGCACTAAAGGTAAAGTCTCTTCCCCCCACACATCCAGACAGACCCCCACACATCCAGACAGACCCCCCACACGTCCAGACAGACCCCCCACACGTCCAGACAGACCCCCACACATCCAGACAGACCCTCCACACGTCCAGACAGACCCCTCACACATCCAGACAGACCCCCACACGATTAGACAGACCCCCCACACATCCAGACAGACCCCCACACGTCCAGACAGACCCCTCACACATTCAGACAGACCCCCACACATCCAGACAGACCCCCCACACATCCAGACAGACCCCCACACGTCCAGACAGACCCCTCACACATCCAGACAGACCCCCACACGTCCTGACAGACCCCCACGTCCAGACAGACCCCACACGTCCAGACCCCCACACGTCCAGACAGACCCCCACACGTCCAGACAGACCCCCACACGTCCAGACAGACAGACCCCACACGTCCAGACAGACCCCCACACGTCCAGACAGACCCCCACACGTCCAGACAGACCCCCACACGTCCAGACAGACCCCCACACGTCCAGACAGACCCCCACACGTCCAGACAGACCCCCACACGTCCAGACAGACCCCCACACGTCCAGACAGACCCCCACACGTCCAGACAGACCCCCACACGTCCAGACAGACCCCACACGTCCAGACAGACCCCCACACGTCCAGACAGACCCCCACACGTCCAGACAGACCCCCACCGTCCAGACAGACCCCCACACGTCCAGACAGACCCCCACACGTCCAGACAGACCCCCACACATCCAGACAGACCCCCACACGTCCAGACAGACCCCACACGTCCAGACAGACCCCCCCCACACGTCCAGACAGACCCCCCACCCGTCCAGACAGACCCCCACACGTCCAGACAGACCCCCACACGTCCAGACAGACCCCCACACGTCCAGACAGACCCCCACACGTCCAGACAGACCCCCACACGTCCAGACAGACCCCCACACGTCCAGACAGACCCCCACACGTCCAGACAGACCCCGTCCACACGTCCAGACAGACCCCCACACGTCCAGACAGACCCCCACACGTCCAGACAGACCCCCACACGTCCAGACAGACCCCCACACGTCCAGACAGACCCCCACACGTCCAGACAGACCCCCACACGTCCAGACAGACCCCCACACGTCCAGACAGACCCCCACACGTCCAGACAGACCCCCCCACACATCCAGACAGACCCCCACACGTCCAGACAGACCCCCACACATCCAGACAGACCCCCACACGTCCAGACAGACCCCCACACGTCCAGACAGACCCCACACGTCCAGACAGACCCCCACACATCCAGACAGACCCCCACACGTCCAGACAGACCCCCACACGTCCAGACAGACCCCCACACGTCCAGACAGACCCCACACGTCCAGACAGACCCCCACACGTCCAGACAGACCCCCACACGTCCAGACAGACCCCCACACGTCCAGACAGACCCCCACACATCCAGACAGACCCCCACACGTCCAGACAGACCCCCACACATCCAGACAGACCCCCACACGTCCAGACAGACCCCCACACGTCCAGACAGACCCCCACACGTCCAGACAGACCCCCACACGTCCAGACAGACCCCCACAAGTCCAGGCAGACCCCCACAAGTCCAGGCAGACCCCCACACGTCCAGACAGACCCCCACACGTCCAGACAGACCCCCACACGTCCAGACAGACCCCCACACGTCCAGACAGACCCCCACACGTCCAGACAGACCCCCCTCACGTCCAGACAGACCCCCCACACGTCCAGACAGACCCCCCACACGTCCAGACAGACCCCCCCACACGTCCAGACAGACCCCCACACGTCCAGACAGACCCCCCACACGTCCAGACAGACCCCACACATCCAGACAGACCCCCACACATCCAGACAGACCCCTCACACGTCCAGACAGACCCCCACACGTCCAGACAGACCCCCACACGTCCAGACAGACCCCCACACGTCCAGACAGACCCCCACACGCCCAGACAGACCCCCACACGTCCAGGCAGACCCCCACACGTCCAGGCAGACCCCCACACGTCCAGGCAGACCCCCACACGTCCAGGCAGACCCCCACACGTCAAGGCAGACCCCCACACGTCCAGGCAGACCCCCACACGTCCAGGCAGACCCCCACACGTCCAGGCAGACCCCCTCACGTCCAGGCAGACCCCCACACGTCCAGGCAGACCCCACACGTCCAGGCAGACCCCCACACGTCCAGACAGACCCCCACACGTCCAGACAGACCCCCACACGTCCAGACAGACCCCCACACGTCCAGACAGACCCCCACACGTCCAGGCAGACCCCCCACACGTCCAGGCAGACCCCCACACGTCCAGGCAGACCCCCACACGTCCAGGCAGACCCCCACACGTCCAGGCAGACCCCCACACGTCCAGGCAGACCCCCACACGTCCAGGCAGACCCCCACACGTCCAGACAGACCCCCACACGTCCAGACAGACCCCCCACACGTCCAGACAGACCCCCACACGTCCAGACAGACCCCCACACGTCCAGACAGACCCCCCACACGTCCAGGCAGACTTTACCTCCCTGTCTCCACACTGTCTTTAGTCTCTGTCCTTTACCTCACTGTCTCCACACTGTCTTTAGTCTCTGTCCTTTACCTCACTTTCTCCACACTGTCTTTAGTCTCTGTCCTTTACCTCTTTGTCCTCTCTCTCACCCCATCTTCACCTTGAGGCTGGCCTGTCATTGTGTTTAGTCTCTGCAGATGCATATTAGACTTTTTTTCTGTGTTCCCTCAGTCTTACCTGAGCTTTACAGACTCAGTTAATAACATGCCAATCCAACTTACTCACCTCCAGTCAACATAATACCTTAGAATGTCCTCCTCTTTCAGCTGCCACTGGTGTTATGTTTATTCAGCCCTGAAGATCTGCCGTTCCCATTAACAGGTCAACAGTTGTTTCCACTAAACCAAACCATGTCCTATCCAGAACACTGAAGTGTTATATTTGGCCCACATGTATCCTGCCTTAGGGCCAACTTTTTACAAGTTATTTCAAAGTCCTGTCGGCTTCAGATCCTTCAGTTGTGGTTTCGACTTTGAGGGTGACTGTTACATCTTAGTGCTCTCTGTCTGAGGGTGACGGTTACATCTTAGTGCTCTCTGTCTGAGGGTGACGGTTACATCTTAGTGCTCTCTGTCTGAGGGTAACAGTTACATCTTAGTGCTCTCTGTCTGAGGGTAACAGTTACATCTTAGTGCTCTCTGTCTGAGGGTGACGGTTACATCTTAGTGCTCTCTGTCTGAGGGTAACAGTTACATCTTAGTGCTCTCTGTCTGAGGGTAACAGTTACATCTTAGTGCTCTCTGTCTGAGGGTAACAGTTACATCTTAGTGCTCTCTGTCTGAGGGTAACAGTTACATCTTAGTGCTCTCTGTCTGAGGGTAACAGTTACATCTTAGTGCTCTCTGTCTGAGGGTGACGGTTACATCTTAGTGCTCTCTGTCTGAGGGTAACAGTTACATCTTAGTGCTCTCTGTCTGAGGGTAACAGTTACATCTTAGTGCTCTCTGTCTGAGGGTAACAGTTACATCTTAGTGCTCTCTGTCTGAGGGTGACGGTTACATCTTAGTGCTCTCTGTCTGAGGGTAACAGTTACATCTTAGTGCTCTCTGTCTGAGGGTGACGGTTACATCTTCTTAGTGTTACCAAGGATATTGATGCTTAGTTGAATTGATTACACAAGTCGTTTATTATTGAACTATTTACTTTGTTGATTAAAAAGTTATTTGATTCTGGGATTGATTTTATTTCCTGACCACATATGACGGTTGAGTTGTATTTGATTCTGGGATTGATTTTATTTCCTGACCACGGATGTATTTGGCCTGTATATCAGGTCGGGTCATGTAAATATTATGTGCAGGTGATATTCGTATCCTGTTAGAATAGTTTGCATTTCTGTTAAGACATTAGTTATTCAAGACCAGTGGTTTCTGTCTAGGTTCACAGCTTCTGTATACGGGGTGAATATGGGGAAATAACCAAATATAACCACAGCTTCTGTATACGGGGTGAATATGGGGAAATAACCAAATATAACCACAGCTTCTGTATACGGGGTGAATATGGGGAAATAACCAAATATAACCACAGCTTCTGTATACGGGGTGAATATGGGGAAATAACCAAATATAACCACAGCTTCTGTATACGGGGTGAATATGGGGAAATAACCAAATATAACCACAGCTTCTGTATACGGGGTGAATATGGGGAAATAACCAAATATAACCACAGCTTCTGTATACGGGGTGAATATGGGGAAATAACCAAATATAACCACAGCTTCTGTATACGGGGTGAATATGGGGAAATAACCAAATATAACCACAGCTTCTGTATACGGGGTGAATATGGGGAAATAACCAAATATAACCACAGCTTCTGTATACGGGGTGAATATGGGGAAATAACCAAATATAACCACAGCTTCTGTATACGGGGTGAATATGGGGAAATAACCAAATATAACCACAGCTTCTGTATACGGGGTGAATATGGGGAAATAACCAAATATAACCACAGCTTCTGTATACGGGGTGAATATGGGGAAATAACCAAATATAACCACAGCTTCTGTATACGGGGTGAATATGGGGAAATAACCAAATATAACCACAGCTTCTGTATACGGGGTGAATATGGGGAAATAACCAAATATAACCACAGCTTCTGTATACGGGGTGAATATGGGGAAATAACCAAATATAACCACAGCTTCTGTATACGGGGTGAATATGGGGAAATAACCAAATATAACCACAGCTTCTGTATACGGGGTGAATATGGGGAAATAACCAAATATAACCACAGCTTCTGTATACGGGGTGAATATGGGGAAATAACCAAATATAACCACAGCTTCTGTATACGGGGTGAATATGGGGAAATAACCAAATATAACCACAGCTTCTGTATACGGGGTGAATATGGGGAAATAACCAAATATAACCACAGCTTCTGTATACGGGGTGAATATGGGGAAATAACCAAATATAACCACAGCTTCTGTATACGGGGTGAATATGGGGAAATAACCAAATATAACCACAGCTTCTGTATACGGGGTGAATATGGGGAAATAACCAAATATAACCACAGCTTCTGTATACGGGGTGAATATGGGGAAATAACCAAATATAACCACAGCTTCTGTATACGGGGTGAATATGGGGAAATAACCAAATATAACCACAGCTTCTGTATACGGGGTGAATATGGGGAAATAACCAAATATAACCACAGCTTCTGTATACGGGGTGAATATGGGGAAATAACCAAATATAACCACAACCGGGGTGAATATGGGGAAATAACCAAATATAACCACAGCTTCTGTATACGGGGTGAATATGGGGAAATAACCAAATATAACCACAGCTTCTGTATACGGGGTGAATATGGGGAAATAACCAAATATAACCACAGCTTCTGTATACGGGGTGAATATGGGGAAATAACCAAATATAACCACAGCTTCTGTATACGGGGTGAATATGGGGAAATAACCAAATATAACCACAGCTTCTGTATACGGGGTGAATATGGGGAAATAACCAAATATAACCACAGCTTCTGTATACGGGGTGAATATGGGGAAATAACCAAATATAACCACAGCTTCTGTATACGGGGTGAATATGGGGAAATAACCAAATATAACCACAGCTTCTGTATACGGGGTGAATATGGGGAAATAACCAAATATAACCACAGCTTCTGTATACGGGGTGAATATGGGGAAATAACCAAATATAACCACAGCTTCTGTATACGGGGTGAATATGGGGAAATAACCAAATATAACCACAGCTTCTGTATACGGGGTGAATATGGGGAAATAACCAAATATAACCACAGCTTCTGTATACGGGGTGAATATGGGGAAATAACCAAATATAACCACAGCTTCTGTATACGGGGTGAATATGGGGAAATAACCAAATATAACCACAGCTTCTGTATACGGGGTGAATATGGGGAAATAACCAAATATAACCACAGCTTCTGTATACGGGGTGAATATGGGGAAATAACCAAATATAACCACAGCTTCTGTATACGGGGTGAATATGGGGAAATAACCAAATATAACCACAGCTTCTGTATACGGGGTGA
>CM055731.1:28164728-28177228 GCA_029465975.1 Dallia pectoralis | reverse complement strand
GGACGTCACCACGACAACGTCAGTAAAGGAGGATCCTCCCCCATCAGTCCGTGAGTCTGCGGTGAAGAGGCTGGTGATTGGACCTCTGGACCTGCGTCTGGACAGCAGCTCTATGCACCGCCTAGTCAAGATGCTGGCGTGTGCCACAGAGCATGAATACCAACCCTACACCAAGCCAGCACCAGGTTAGTACACTTCCCAATATATCACGATGTCCTCACAGTGACCAAGTCTCCACACCATCAGCAATCTGTGTTATCATGATGTCCTCACAGTGACCAAGTCTCCACACCATCAGCAATCTGTGTTATCACAGTGACCAAGTCTTTAAACTCCGCGCTCGTTGATACTTCGTTCTGAGCTTCCCTGGGGGGCTGGGTTTTTGTGAGTCTTTTCGACCTGTTTCTAAAGGTCAGGAGGTCAAACCAAACACCTTTGTTGGATGTCGGCTCGATGCAGTCTTTGGTGACATCATCTGAGGCTTGTTTGGAAAGCTGCGCTGCAGAATTTGTGGATGTCATTTCTAGAGGACTAAGTCAGAGTTGAAACCATAATATCCGTTGCTTTCAATTATTTCAGCATCTGCAATAAATAGACTAATTAGAGGTCTTCAAAGGATTTGTGCGTGTGTGTTTTATTTTTACCCAAGGTCCTCCCCAAGTATAGTTGAAGGGGCACATGCTGGGAACTGGAGTCCTTATGGAACTTGTAAAAAATGATATTTTAAGCTTTAGGTTAAATTAAGGGTTATATTGTAGGTTAGGGGTAAGGTTATGTTTAGGGTTAGAAAAATAGTATTTTTAATGGGAATATATTTTGGTTTCGAAAAAGTATATGAAGACATTTGCTGTCTGTTAGTTTGTCTGTCAGAGTAGAGGGACAGGTTTTCCTAATGCTGCAGAAATAACTGTGTCAAGCCCTAAATGTGAGGCAACTAGACAATCAGACAGACAAACAGCCAGACAAACAGGCAACTAGACAATCAGACAGACAAACAGCCAGAGAAACAGGCAACTAGACAATCAGACAGACAAACAGCCAGACAAACAGGCAACTAGACAATCAGACAAACAGCCAGACAAACAGGCAACTAGACAATCAGACAGACAAACAGCCAGACAAACAGGCAATTAGACAATCATACTGCCTGCCTGTTTGTCTACCTGTTTGTCTGGCTGCCTGTTTGTCTGACTGCCTGTTTGTCTGACTGCCTGTTTGTCTGACTGCCTGTTTGTCTGACTGCCTGTTTGTCTGGCTGCCTGTTTGTCTGACTGCCTGTTTGTCTGGCTGCCTGTTTGTCTGACTGACTGCCTGTTTGACTGACTGCCTGTTTGTCTGACTGCCTGTTTGACTGACTGCCTGTTTGACTGACTGCCTGTTTGTCTAGCTGCCTGTTTGTCTGACTGCCTGTTTGTCTGGCTGCCTGTTTGACTGACTGCCTGTTTGACTGACTGCCTGTTTGTCTAGCTGCCTGTTTGTCTAGCTGCCTGTTTGTCTGACTGCCTGTTTGACTGACTGCCTGTTTGTCTAGCTGCCTGTTTGTCTGACTGCCTGTTTGTCTGGCTGCCTGTCTGTCTGCCTGTTTGTCTGGCTGCCTGTTTGACTGACTGCCTGTTTGTCTGACTGCCTGTTTGACTGACTGCCTGTTTGACTGACTGCCTGTTTGTCTGAGCTGCCTGTTTGTCTGACTGCCTGTTTGACTGACTGCCTGTTTGTCTAGCTGCCTGTTTGTCTAGCTGCCTGTTTGTCTGACTGCCTGTTTGTCTGGCTGCCTGTCTGACTGCCTGTTTGTCTGGCCGCCTGTCTGTCTGCCTGTTTGTCTGTCTGCCTGTTTGTCTGGCTGCCTGTCTGTCTGCCTGTTTGTCTGTCTGCCTGTTTGTCTGTCTGCCTGTTTGTCTGGCTGCCTGTCTGTCTGCCTGTTTGTCTGTCTGCCTGTTTGTCTGGCTGCCTGTCTGCCTGTTTGTCTGGCTGTCTGTCTGCCTGTCTGACTGCCTGTTTGTCTGACTGCCTGTTTGTCTGGCTGCCTGTTTGTCTGGCTGCCTGTTTGTCTGACTGCCTGTTTGTCTGGCTGCCTGTTTGTCTGACTGCCTGTTTGTCTGACTGCCTGTTTGTCTGGCTGCCTGTTTGTCTGGCTGCCTGTTTGTCTGACTGACTGCCTGTTTGACTGACTGCCTGTTTGTCTGACTGCCTGTTTGACTGACTGCCTGTTTGACTGACTGCCTGTTTGTCTAGCTGCCTGTTTGTCTGACTGCCTGTTTGTCTGGCTGCCTGTTTGACTGACTGCCTGTTTGACTGACTGCCTGTTTGTCTAGCTGCCTGTTTGTCTAGCTGCCTGTTTGTCTGACTGCCTGTTTGTCTGACTGCCTGTTTGTCTAGCTGCCTGTTTGTCTGACTGCCTGTTTGTCTGGCTGCCTGTCTGTCTGCCTGTTTGTCTGGCTGCCTGTTTGACTGACTGCCTGTTTGTCTGACTGCCTGTTTGACTGACTGCCTGTTTGACTGACTGCCTGTTTGTCTAGCTGCCTGTTTGTCTGACTGCCTGTTTGACTGACTGCCTGTTTGTCTAGCTGCCTGTTTGTCTAGCTGTCTGTTTGTCTGACTGCCTGTTTGTCTGGCTGCCTGTCTGACTGCCTGTTTGTCTGGCCGCCTGTCTGCCTGTTTGTCTGTCTGCCTGTTTGTCTGGCTGCCTGTCTGTCTGCCTGTTTGTCTGTCTGCCTGTTTGTCTGTCTGCCTGTTTGTCTGGCTGCCTGTCTGTCTGCCTGTTTGTCTGTCTGCCTGTTTGTCTGGCTGCCTGTCTGCCTGTTTGTCTGGCTGTCTGTCTGCCTGTCTGACTGCCTGTTTGTCTGACTGCCTGTTTGTCTGGCTGCCTGTTTGTCTGACTGCCTGTTTGTCTGGCTGCCTGTTTGTCTGACTGCCTGTTTGTCTGACTGCCTGTTTGACTGACTGCCTGTTTGACTGACTGCCTGTTTGTCTAGCTGCCTGTTTGTCTGACTGCCTGTTTGTCTGGCTGCCTGTTTGACTGACTGCCTGTTTGTCTGACTGCCTGTTTGACTGACTGCCTGTTTGACTGACTGCCTGTTTGTCTAGCTGCTTGTTTGTCTGACTGCCTGTTTGACTGACTGCCTGTTTGTCTAGCTGCCTGTTTGTCTAGCTGCCTGTTTGTCTAGCTGCCTGTTTGTCTGACTGCCTGTTTGTCTGGCTGCCTGTCTGTCTGGCTGCCTGTCTGTCTGCCTGTTTGTCTGGCTGCCTGTTTGTCTGACTGCCTGTTTGACTGACTGCCTGTTTGACTGACTGCCTGTTTGTCTGACTGCCTGTTTGACTGGCTGCCTGTTTGACTGGCTGCCTGTCTGTCTGACTGCCTGTCTGTCTGTCTGGGCTATAACTCTGAACACCCTCCATTTCCTTCTGTCATTCTCCTGTGCTAGGAGATGTTTACTAAGGATGTAGAGAATGCCTGTCAGTCACATCAAGTTATAACATCTGACCTCAGACCAGACATGGTGTAAGTGTGTAAGTGTCCTCCTCTGTCTCCCTGTCAGATCCAGTTGTGGAGCCCCGAGCCCCAGTGAGCCAGGAGGAGGTGTTAGCCCTGGAGGAGTTCATCCCCACCAGACTCACCTGTGTCACCCTGCTGGAGGTCACGGTTACCCTCAACATGGCTGAGTTCAACCTCCTGCACCTGCTCATACCTGTTGTCCTGGGCCAGAAGGTAGGCTGGACTCCTGCCTCCTACTGCCTCCTCCTGTCTCCTACTGCCACCTACTGCCTCCTCCTGTCTCCTGCTGCCTCCTGCTGCCTCCTCCTGTCTCCTACTGCCTCCTCCTGTCTCCTCCTGCCTCCTCCTGTCTCCTCCTGCCTCCTACTGCCTCCTCCTGTCTCCTCCTGCCTCCTACTGCCTCCTACTGCCTCCTCCTGTCTCCTACTGCCTCCTACTGCCTCCTCCTGTCTCCTACTGCCTCCTACTGCCTCCTCCTGTCTCCTACTGCCTCCTACTGCCTCCTACTGTCTCCTACTGCCTCCTCCTTTCTCCTACTGCCTCCTCCTGTCTCCTCCTGCCTCCTACTGCCTCCTCCTGTCTCCTCCTGCCTCCTACTGCCTCCCACTGCCTCCTCCTGCCTCCTCCTGCCTCCTACTGCCTCCTCCTGTCTCCTCCTGTCTCCTCCTGTCTCCTCCTGTCTCCTCCTGTCTCCTACTGCCTCCTACTGCCTCCTACTGCCTCCTCCTGTCTCCTACTGTCTCCTACTGTCTCCGACTGCCTCCTCCTGTCTCCTACTGCCTCCTCCTGCCTCCTCCTGCCTCCTCCTGTCTCCTACTGCCTCCTACTGCCTCCTCCTGTCTCCTACTGCCTCCTACTGCCTCCTACTGCCTCCTCCTGTCTCCTACTGCCTCCTACTGCCTCCTCCTGCCTCCTACTGCCTCCTCCTGCCTCCTCCTGTCTCCTACTGCCTCCTACTGCCTCCTCCTGTCTCCTACTGTCTCCTCCTGCCTCCTACTGCCTCCTCCTGTCTCCTCCTGCCTCCTCCTGTCTCCTCCTGCCTCCTCCTGTCTCCTCCTGTCTCCTCCTGTCTCCTACTGCCTCCTCCTGTCTCCTACTGCCTCCTCCTGTCTCCTACTGCCTCTTACTGCCTCCTACTGCCTCCTACTGCCTCCTCCTGCCTCCTACTGCCTCCTCCTGTCTCCTACTGCCTCCTACTGCCTCCTACTGTCTCCTACTGCCTCCTCCTGTCTCCTCCTGTCTCCTCCTGTCTCCTACTGCCTCCTACTGCCTCCTCCTGTCTCCTCCTGCCTCCTACTGCCTCCTCCTGCCTCCTACTGCCTCCTCCTGTCTCCTCCTGTCTCCTCCTGTCTCCTACTGCCTCCTACTGCCTCCTCCTGTCTCCTACTGTCTCCTACTGCCTCCTCCTGTCTCCTACTGCCTCCTACTGCCTCCTCCTGCCTCCTCCTGTCTCCTACTGCCTCCTACTGCCTCCTCCTGTCTCCTACTGCCTCCTACTGCCTCCTACTGCCTCCTCCTGCCTCCTCCTGTCTCCTCCTGTCTCCTCCTGCCTCCTACTGCCTCCTACTGCCTCCTCCTGCCTCCTACTGCCTCCTACTGCCTCCTCCTGTCTCCTACTGTCTCCTCCTGCCTCCTACTGCCTCCTCCTGTCTCCTCCTGCCTCCTCCTGTCTCCTCCCTCTCCTCCTGCCTCCTCCTGTCTCCTCCTGTCTCCTCCTGTCTCCTACTGCCTCCTCCTGTCTCCTACTGCCTCCTCCTGTCTCCTACTGCCTCTTACTGCCTCCTACTGCCTCCTCCTGCCTCCTACTGCCTCCTACTGCCTACTCCTGTCTCCTACTGCCTCCTCCTGTCTCCTACTGCCTCCTCCTGTCTCCTCCTGTCTCCTCCTGTCTCCTACTGCCTCCTCCTGTCTCCTCCTGTCTCCTACTGCCTCCTATTGTCTCCTACCTCTCCCCACCTTCTTTCTCCTCCCCGTCTCTCCTCCCCGTCTCTCCTCCCCGTCTCTCCTCCCATCTTACCCATCTCACCACACCTTCAGGCTCCTCCTTGTCTGCCGGTGGTGTCGGTGTTCCAGCCGGTACGTCCTCTGCCTGCCCTCCGGTTCCAGGTGGACCGGGTCAACATGGAGCACTCGGTCCCCATGTACGGTCCAGAACTGACCAGCACCGTGGCCTCCATCAGTCAGCCCTCTGACAATCTGCTTCACCTGTGTTACACACACTGCTACCTCAAGGTAACACGCGCACATGCGCACACGCGCACACACACACACACACACACACTGCTATCTCTAGGTAACACACACACACACACTGCTATCTCTAGGTAACACACACACACACACTGCTATCTCTAGGTAACACACACACACACACTGCTATCTCAAGGTAACACACACACACGCACACACACACACTGCTATCTCAAGGTAACACACACACACGCACACACACACACTGCTACCTCAAGGTAACACACACACACACACACACTGCTACCTCAAGGTAAACACACACACACACACACACACACACACTGCTATCTCTAGGTAACACACACATACACACACACACACACACTGCTACCTCAAGGTAACACACACACACACTGCTACCTCAAGGTAACACACACACACACACAGCAATCCTCAAGGTAAAACACACACACACACACAGATGTATATTATAACTCTTACTCTAACCATACCCTTTAACCTAAAGTTCAACCTAAAAGGTATTTCTGTTATTATGGCCAATTCCATGTTTCCCTAAACCAGCAGTCAGCAAATTCATTGCATCTATTGGGGGTTTTCAGCTTTTTCAGGTTCCACATAAACACATAGACCAGGACACACACACACACACACACACACACACACACACACACACACACACACACACACACACACACACACACGCTCTGCTCCTGCAAAATAACACACACACACAAACAGACACAACATCAGTACTGGGCGAAAAGGCCAGCAAGTAGCCCATTAGCTTTTTCCACCTGGTAATAAAGAGCTTAACCCAGTGTTTGACATGAGCCAGTCTACCGGTCTGTCTTTATTCTCACATTATTACTGCATCAGATGTCTCTGCTTTCTCTCTCAACATCTTCCCTGTTTAAATCAACATTACATTTATTATCTTCAGTGGTCAAATTTCAGAAACAATACATCTGTAAATACGTATTAATGGTAGTTATAATATGATTGTGTCTCATAATAAACGTGTTCTATCAGCAATCTGCTTATTGTGTTCATCTAGAACCTTCTCCCAAGGCATTTGGATAAAGATGTATTCAGTTGACTCTGGAAGCTTTATGAGATGCTCCTGTAGTTTGGCTGAGAGCACATGTGCCAATTTATACACCTCCAGATAGCTGTTAATTCTGATGTTGTATGGATAATTTTTATTCTGCTGTTGTGCCAATAATCTGATTAGCGAATTCTTATTGGCAACACCCCTTTCAATATTTTACTCTTTAGTTTCTTGGTATGTTCCCATATTTCTTGGTATGTTCCCATATTTCTTGGTATGTTCCCATATTTCTTGGTATGTTCCCATATTTCTTGGTATGTTCCCATAGTATTTTGTGATTTATTATTGAGCATAGAGTGGAAGTTGTTCTGGAAGACCCAGATGCTCCCCCGGCCCTCAGAGAGAGATAGGGCTGGTCTCCTCTGACATTAACCTGCCGTTAGGAAGCCCTGGCCCTCAGAGAGAGATGGGGCTGGTCACCTCTGACATTAACCTGCCGTTAGGAAGCCCCGGCCCTCAGAGAGAGATGGGGCTGGTCACCTCTGACATTAACCTGCCGTTAGGAAGCCCCGGCCCTCAGAGAGAGATGGGGCTGGTCACCTCTGACATTAACCTGCCGTTAGGAAGCCCCGGCCCTCAGAGAGAGATGGGGCTGGTCACCTCTGACATTAACCTGCCGTTAGGAAGCCCGGCCCTCAGAGAGATGGGGCAGGTCACCTCTGACATTAACCTGCCGTTAGGAAGCCCCGGCCCTCAGAGAGAGATGGGGCTGGTCACCTCTGACATTAACCTGCCGTTAGGAAGCCCCGGCCCTCAGAGAGAGATGGGGCTGGTCACCTCTGACATTAACCTGCCATTAGGAAGCCCTGGCCCTCAGAGAGAGATGGGGCAGGTCACCTCTGACATTAACCTGCCGTTAGGAAGCCCCGGCCCTCAGAGAGAGATGGGGCTGGTCACCTCTGACATTAACCTGCCGTTAGGAAGCCTAGTAATGGTTCTTTTTGTGGCCTTTTAAAGCTGGGAGGTAATAGAGAAGGAACACTGGTGTTTTTCTATGTCTTGGATTTTCACCAGGTTCCCTGTCACTACTTATTTTACAGCCAGGTTCACCACAGGGTTAAGAGAGGGCTCCCAAACAGAGGTCACGGGCCCAGACCCAAACGGAGGTCACGGGCCCAGACCCAAACGGAGGTCACGGGCCCAGACCCAAACGGAGGTCACGGGCCCAGACCCAAACGGAGGGCACGGGCCCAGACCCAAACGGAGGGCACGGGCCCAGACCCAAACGGAGGGCACGGGCCCAGACCCAAACGGAGGGCACGGGCCCAGACCCAAACGGAGGGCACGGGCCCAGACCCAAACGGAGGGCACGGGCCCAGACCCAAACGGAGGGCACGGGCCCAGACCCAAACGGAGGGCACGGGCCCAGGCCCAAACAGACCCAAACTCAGACTCCTTCTGGTTTCTTCAGACTTCCAGTCAGCAAATTAGCTCCCTCCACTTTTGGACCGTCCAGGGTCAAAATGTGCTTGAACTGCAACAGAGAGACCATAAGAAGCCACTTAGCTGATTGAAGTGGTTCCATGCGTCTGTTTGCGATCATGAACTGTCTCCGGACCTGAGCATGTCAGCGGAGTGGCGCTAAGACCGAAGCATACGCCACCCGACTTGAGCCCGGTACCACTGTTAAAGTAGCAGTCTTCTCTCCTGCACTTATTCAGGGCAGCGCATGTTCTACTCTTATTCTGGGCAGTGCATGTTCTACTCTTATTCTGGGCAGCACATGTTCTACTCTTATTCAGGGCAGCACATGTTCTACTCTTATTCTGGGCAGCACATGTTCTACTCTTATTCTGGGCAGCACATGTTCTACTCTTATTCTGGGCAGCACATGTTCTACTCTTATTCTGGGCAGCACATGTTCTACTCTTATTCAGGGCAGCACATGTTCTACTCTTATTCTGGGCAGCACATGTTCTACTCTTATTCTGGGCAGCACATGTTCTACTCTTATTCTGGGCAGCACATGTTCTACTCTTATTCTGGGCAGCACATGTTCTACTCTTATTCAGGGCACCACATGTTCTACTCTTATTCTGGGCAGCACATGTTCTACTCTTATTCTGGGCAGCACATGTTCTACTCTTATTCAGGGCAGCACATGTTCTACTCTTATTCTGGGCAGCACATGTTCTACTCTTATTCTGGGCAGCACATGTTCTACTCTTATTCTGGGCAGCACATGTTCTACTCTTATTCTGGGCAGCACATGTTCTACTCTTATTCAGGGCAGCACATGTTCTACTCTTATTCTGGGCAGCACATGTTCTACTCTTATTCTGGGCAGCACATGTTCTACTCTTATTCAGGGCAGCACATGTTCTACTCTTATTCAGGGCACATTAGTCTAGTATGTAATATTTAATGTGCAGTATGTAAATGAAGGCTACATTAGTCTAGTATGTAATATTTAATGTGCAGTATGTAAATGAAGGCTACATTAGTCTAGTATGTAATATTTAATGTGCAGTATGTAAATGAAGGCTACATTAGTCTAGTATGTAATATTTAATGTGCAGTATGTAAATGAAGGCTACATTAGTCTAGTATGTAATATTTAATGTGCAGTATGTAAATGAAGGCTACATTAGTCTAGTATGTAATATTTAATGTGCAGTATGTAAATGAAGGCTACATTAGTCTAGTATGTAATATTTAATGTGCAGTATGTAAATGAAGGCTACATTAGTCTAGTATGTAATATCTAATGTACAACATGTAAATGACAGCAGCTCCATGACATGTTAAGTATTACTGTAAAGGATGTAAAGGTAAACAGTGTGTGTGTGTGTGTGTGTGTGTGTTCACAAGTGTGTAACAGGAGCATGCAGTTAGTAACACATACTGTGTTGTGATTGACTGGCCTGTAATCCTCTCTGGGATTGGCTGACTGGCCTGTAATCCTCTCTGGGATTGGCTGGATTCTTGAGTCATGGTGTCATATAGAGAAGACATTCTTAAGGCTTTAAACAGTCTCCTTACACTCATATCAAAATATTGACTGCCCAAAACCCTGTTCACCTCTCCTCCCCTCTCTCCTCTTTTCTCTCCACTCTCCCCTCTCTCCTCTTTTCTCTCCCCTCTCTCCTCTTTTCTCTCCCCTCTCTCCTCTTTTCTCTCCCCTATCTCCTCTTTTTTTCTCTCCTCTCTCCTTTCTCTCCACTCTCCCCCTTCTCCCCCTTTTACCTCTCTTCTAGGTATTTGGTTTCAAGGCTGGTTTGACATGTCTGGATGGTACAGGCAACTTCTCCCCATTGACACCCCTCATCCCTTCCTTCAGCACAGCCTTCTATGGCAAATTACTCCAGATGCCTCAGTACTGGTGAGTACTAATGACACATTACTGGAGAGTACTAATGACACATTACTGGAGAGTACTAATGGCACATTACTGGTGAGTACTAATGGCAAATTACTGGTGAGTACTAATGACACATTACTGGAGAGTACTAATGGCACATTACTGGAGAGTACTAATGGCACATTACTGGAGAGTACTAATGGCACATTACTGGAGAGTACTAATGGCACATTACTGGAGAGTACTAATGACACATTACTGGAGAGTACTAATGACACATTACTGGAGAGTACTAATGACACATTACTGGAGAGTACTAATGACACATTACTGGAGAGTACTAATGGCACAATACTGGAGAGTACTAATGGCACAATACTGGAGAGTACTAATGACACAATACTGGAGAGTACTAATGACACATTACTGGAGAGTAATAATGACACATTACTGGAGAGTACTAATGACACATTACTGGAGAGTACTAATGGCACATTACTGGAGAGTACTAATGGCACATTACTGGAGAGTACTAATGGCACATTACTGGGGAGTACTAATGACACATTACTGGAGATTACTAATGACACATTACTGGAGATTACTAATGACACATTACTGGAGAGTACTAATGACACATTACTGGAGAGTACTAATGACACATTACTGGAGAGTACTAATGGCACATTACTGGAGAGTACTAATGACACACTACTGGAGAGTACTAATGACACACTACTGGAGAGTACTAATGACACACTACTGGAGAGTACTAATGACACACTACTGGAGAGTACTAATGACACACTACTGGAGAGTACTAATGACACACTACTGGAGAGTACTAATGACACACTACTGGAGAGTACTAATGACACACTACTGGAGAGTACTAATGACACATTACTGGAGAGTACTAATGGCACATTACTGGAGAGTACTAATGGCACATTACTGGAGAGTACTAATGACACATTACTGGAGAGTACTAATGACACATTACTGGAGAGTACTAATGGCACAATACTGGAGAGTACTAATGACACATTACTGGAGAGTACTAATGACACATTACTGGAGAGTACTAATGGCACAATACTGGAGAGTACTAATGACACATTACTGGAGAGTACTAATGACACATTACTGGAGAGTACTAATGGCACAATACTGGAGAGTACTAATGGCACATTACTGGAGAGTACTAATGGCACATTACTGGAGAGTACTAATGGCACATTACTGGAGAGTACTAATGGCACATTACTGGAGAGTACTAATGGCACATTACTGGGGAGTACTAATGGCACATTACTGGAGATTACTAATGACACATTACTGGAGATTACTAATGACACATTACTGGAGAGTACTAATGACACATTACTGGAGAGTACTAATGACACATTACTGGAGAGTACTAATGGCACATTACTGGAGAGTACTAATGGCACATTACTGGAGAGTACTAATGACACACTACTGGAGAGTACTAATGACACACTACTGGAGAGTACTAATGACACACTACTGGAGAGTACTAATGGCACATTACTGGAGAGTACTAATGACACATTACTGGAGAGTACTAATGACACATTACTGGAGAGTACTAATGACACATTACTGGAGAGTACTAATGGCACATTACTGGAGAGTACTAATGGCACATTACTGGAGAGTACTAATGACACATTACTGGAGACTACTAATGACACATTACTGGAGAGTACTAATGACACATTACTGGAGAGTACTAATGACACATTACTGGAGAGTACTAATGGCACATTACTGGAGAGTACTAATGACACATTACTGGAGAGTACTAATGACACACTACTGGAGAGTACTAATGACACACTACTGGAGAGTACTAATGACACACTACTGGAGAGTACTAATGGCACATTACTGGAGAGTACTAATGGCACACTACTGGAGAGTACTAATGGCACAATACTGGAGAGTACTAATGGCACACTACTGGAGAGTACTAATGGATGGCACATTACTGGAGAGTACTAATGGCACATTACTGGAGAGTACTAATGACACATTACTGGAGACTACTAATGACACATTACTGGAGAGTACTAATGACACATTACTGGAGAGTACTAATGACACATTACTGGAGAGTACTAATGGCACATTACTGGAGAGTACTAATGACACATTACTGGAGAGTACTAATGACACATTACTGGAGAGTACTAATGACACACTACTGGAGAGTACTAATGACACACTACTGGAGAGTACTAATGGCACATTACTGGAGAGTACTAATGGCACACTACTGGAGAGTACTAATGGCACAATACTGGAGAGTACTAATGGCACACTACTGGAGAGTACTAATGGATGGCACATTACTGGAG